>CM053404.1:6861256-6905118 GCA_028644305.1 Xerus rutilus | reverse complement strand
AGGGTACGTGTGCACACCTGGGCTCAGGAGCGCACCTTGCAGAGTTCTGATCGTTGGAGCAATGGGAACTGGTTAGGTGCCCCCTAACAGGGAGTTTCTTAAGTAAATAATGGCAAATATACTCATTAGATGATGCACCCATGGGGGTGATATCACAAGAGTGTATTCCATGGCATGGAGACTGTCTTCAGGGAAAGCCACAGAGCGGCGCGTGCAGTGTGATCAGTGTCCGTGAGTACATGTGTGCACATGGCCAGGTGCTGTGCACGCGTCTGCAGGAAGATCCACCGCAGCGCAGCAGCCTTGCTCTAGACAGCGAGGTTCCTGGGGAGCTCTATTTTCCCTTTGCTCCTTTTCTGTTCCAGTCTTTCTGGGATACAAACACAGTTCCCACATGATTAATAAAGGAAAAGCTATAAAACGTACACAGAGAAGGAGGCAGCCTCCTTCTTGTTGAGACGTGGACTCTCACTGTGAGGAGCCACCTGTCCCTTGTGCCCAGGATCCCCAGCTCCTCGCCTCAGCACCCGGCCTCCCAGCCTCCTGGCCTCCCAGCCTCTCGGGAGGCCCTGCTTACTTGCAGGTGGGAGGGGCCAAGCTGCCAAGTGCAAAAACATTTCAGGCCCATCTCTACCTTCCAGAGTGGAACCCAGAGGGAGCATCTTGCCCTCTCTGAAGCTCCTCTTCCTGTGGTCCCCAGACTTGGGGCCCTGAAGGAATACTCATGACTCTTTACAGCCAGGACATCTCCCAGGGCTGGCAGGGAGGGCCGGTGGCTTTACCATCCTCTGCTGCTACGGTCCTCCTGGGGTTCTGAGTGCCTGTCTGAGACTCGTGTGCCCTGCTGGGTTCCCAGCTCTCTGACATCCACAGGGACCCAGGCACGAAGCACTGAGTAGGAAGGCGACTGTCCTCCTGAAGGCACACACGTGCCTCTGCTCCAGGGCACAGAGAGGGCGGGTGCCGCAAGGGCAGGGGAGGCGATGACAGTGTCGGCTATCTGCAGATCTAGCTGCGGCTAAGGTTGCGTGGTTTGCAATTAGACGAGGGGTCTGGGGGCCTGGGAGATCATTTCCCTCAGCAGGTTATCATTTGGACAGAATCAGAGGCTTGTCAGGCTTGGCAGGCTCTGCCTGCTCCCTCTGTCCCCACCTGCTCCTGCTGCACAGCTCTGGAGTTTTTGCAAAGAAAAACTGGCTCACCCGGTGGGCCTTCGGTGTTCACTGAGCAAACGTGCTGCTCAGCTGTCCTTCCCTGGAGACACGCTCCCCGCCCCACAAGTCCAGGGCCCCTCCCTTCCCACCACATATCACAGCGTGGGATTACACATTTCGTTGTATGATTATTGGTTGGTTTCCTTGCTAAATGGTAAGATGAAGCTTCATATCTGCTTGTCTCCCCAGCACCTAGCACAGGGAATGGTATGTAGTAGGCGCTCAATAGTGACATGAATGAATGTGTGCATGCACAGGGACGTGGGTGACATCCACATTACCGATGGCAGCCATCAGTCCAAGCTGCAGAGTGGACCACCCCCCTCGGCATGTGTCCACATTCAACAAACCGTTAGCAGTGTGACCATAGGCAAGTCGCACGACTGTTCTGAGATTGTTTTGCCGTTCAATGCAGATGCAAATAGCGCTTTTATCTTAAGGTTGTAGTGAGAATTAAATGAGATGATGCCTGACCCAGAGGAAGCACACCGTGAATAACAGTGTCCTTATTGTTCTTCCCTTTGAGCCTCTTCCAGCCAGAGCTGGAGGTCACCTTGGTTATAAAATCCTTTGAAGTCCTTGTGGATCTGGGCCTTTCCATCTGCCCATAGTCACTTTGACCTATCCACTCAGTGTCCCTGGGTTTGGGGGGCAAAGGAGAAGGAAACTGGCACTCTTTACTACGGAGCTCTGCATCTTCACAGGGAGGGGTCCGTTCACTGAGTGCCACCTGGGACCTCATCAGCACCCCTGCCCTGAGCCAGGATCAGTGCATGCCAGCATCTCCTCAGGCAGAGGAGCAGCTCCTGAAACTCCTGCTGTGCAGGACCTGGCCGCTGCAGGAGGTGTGGCAGTGAGCTGCCCCCTTCCACCTCCACACCAGGCCCCACACAGGCTGCCCTCTATGGCTCAAGAAGAGACCCAGTGATTTCTGTTTTAATCTGGATAGTGCAATGGGGAGAAGAAAGTCAAAGAAGGAAGTCAGACCTTGGAGAAACTTGATTCAGACACAGGGACACAGGGACATGGATATTGGCTTCTCTGGCCCATTAACAACTTGGTGTGTTTAAAGAGTCTGCATCTGGCTCCTGGATTCCAATGGGGCTCAGAGGGGCAAAGCACTTGCCACATGGTCACATTAGCTGCTAAGTGACAGAGGCAGGGCTTCCAACAGGCCTGGCAATTCCAAAGCCTTCCCCGAGTCACACCGCCTCCACCATTGACATTTCCACGTCAAGTTCACCTGAGTGGTAGTTTTAAATACCGTTTGATGGCGTGGAGGAAGTCTTTGCACATACAACATTCAATCACTAAGTTCCAAACACCAGGTCCCAGCTGGAGTGTCATGAGTTGCAGATGAACAAGCTTGGCTCCCAGCCCATGCACTTGCCATTCACCAGAGAAGCCCTAGGTGTAGGTCAAATATCATACAACCTTGAGGTTCCTGCAGGCTGGAGCAGGGTGCCGCTATGCTATGCTTATTTCTATTTTATGGTTTTGTTTGAAAGGATCACCCATTTAAAATGTCAATTTGAAAGCTCACAGGGCATCCGTGGCATGAGTTGTTAACTGTTGGAGTGGTGTGCTCTGATGGATGAACAGAGAGCCTTCTGGTTTTATGAAACCTAAGTTTTTGGTTCTTTTCCAGAATCTGAGCTTGGGAAGAAATCAGCCATCTTTCAGAACCTTGGGGAAAAAGTTTACTGCAAAATCTGTAGAAGTATTTTAATTTCTTCCTTCAGTAGGTTCAGCTTGGCTAATTGAAGTGATGGTATTTTTAATCATGTTAATAGAAAAGTCAGCCTGTCCAGCAGAACAGGAAAGAGCTGTCTTTCTATACTATGCTGCTTAAAAGGAGTTCTCTTCCCCCGTCTTACACGTTGGGGGATTTATATGCAACTTTTTACTTAGTCCTCCAAGTGACCAGATAGGCAGGTAGTCTCAGTCTATTCATGCTGCTATAACAAAACACCATAAACTGGGTGCCTTATAAATGGCTGACATTTATTTTTCACAGCTCTAGAGACTGGGAAGTCCAAGATCAAGGCGCCAGTAAATTCCAAGTGAAGGGAGCCTGCTTCCTGGTTCATTGTAACTTTTTGCTGTGTTCTCACATGTTAGAAGAGACAAGGCAGCTCTGTGGGGCCTCTGTGACACGGGCATTCATCTCATCGAGGCCTCACCCTCACGACCTCATCACCTCCTGCTAGAGTTTCTGTATGGTTTGTCCCACCAAAACTCATGTTGAGGCTTGGCCCCAATGAAGCAGTGTTGGGAGTGGAGCCTAGTAGGAGGTGTTAGGTTCCTGGGAACAGAGCCCTTGCCAATGAACTAACACCTTCCTCACATGGATGAATTGTCTCTCCTGGCTCTGGATTAGTTACCTCCAGAGTGGTTTGTTGTCACAGGAGGTCACCCCTCTTGTTGGGCCTTTTTCACAGGCTCCTACTTGCCCTCTCTCTTCTTTCTGCCATGAGTTGAGTCAGCATAAGGCCCTCACCAGACAAAACTACCTTACCTTGGACTTTTCAGCCTCCAGAACTATGAGCCAAAATAAACCTCCTTTCTTTGTAAATTACCCAGCCTCAAGTATTCTGTTATAACAACACAAGACAAATTATGACACTTCCCAAAGACCCTACCTCCTAATAACACCACTTTAGGATTAGATTTCAACATATGAATTTGGCAGGAGGTGGAGGGGCATGACACAAATATTCAGGCCATAGCACAGGTATAATTGCCTTGTCTTACACCTGAAAATGCTTTGGCTCTGAGAAATTAGCAAGATAACTGGTTTCACTGGGAGATGAGAAGAGAGAAATAAAAGCACCATGGAAGATAGTACTTCCATGAACCTACAATGGGAAGTAGGGATCCTTGACTGGCAAGGCCGATGAAGGTCATCTATTTGCTCCTTTTATAACTAGGAAAGGAGAGGCTGGGGGATGGGCAGTTTGTGCTGGGTTCCCTGCAGTATCCATTTCCTCTAGGCAGAATGTCCCAGCATCCCTTGCACATGAGGTCATGCAACCAAATCTGACCAATGAAATACAGAATTTCCAAACAGCCTCTTTCAAAGGGAGGAACTGTGCCCTGTCTTGGTTTTTTGACCTGCCTTGGGCCTGCTGCCTGAAACTCCCAGCTCTAGCCATCTTAGACCAGAAGGACTGCTCCCCACCCATGAGAATGGGGTAGAGGAGAGCTGGAAGAAGCCTGGATCTCAGTAGGCTCGACTAAGCTGCCCTGGACATCACCCTAGACTCCCATCTCTGGATTTACTGCATGTGAAAGAAGTGAACTTCCATCTTGCGCTTCTGGGTTTTTCTGTTCCATATGCTTGAACTTGAATAGAGTTGATGGGGGACCTTGACATCCTGCAGACCTTGACCAAGGGGTGAGTTTTGGGACAGCAGCCTGCTGCTCAGCACCAGTGACCTTGAGTACCTGGTGTACAGGCCACACCCTGAATTGGTGAGATCTTCTTTAAGCTGAGTGCTATGGACTTTTTTTCCCTAGAGGAGTACTGCAGTGCTCTTCTGCACTAAAAATTCAAAGAAAAGTAGGCTCAAGCAGGAAGCTCCAACATGCACCCCTCCCTCTGCCTCATGTATCCTTTGCTGCCTAGCTCCTTCTTGTTTCTGACTCCTCACCCATGATCACCTCCTGGGATCCCCTCTCAACCTCAGGAACAGGGCAATCGGGTAGGTGGTCACTGTTTGGAGGGGCAAATATTAATGTGAAACTTATATATTCTACAATTTCAGAAGATTAAAGTGTTAAATGGTTAATACAACCATACAAAAGAAACTAGAATTGCAATAAACACATCGAAATTTGTATGTGGGGAGGTATTTCCAAATTTCAATTTCAAGAGGAAAAAATAAAGGGAAAGACTGAGAAATTTACTCCCAAGAAATTAAAAAAGCAAAATTTCTATTTGGACAAAGCAAGCCAAACCAAAATTGCATAAGAAAAAGATTCCCCTCGCCGGGCGCGGTGGCTCAACCCTATAATCCCAGCACTTAGGGAGGCTGAGACAGGAGAATCGTGAGTTCAAAGCCAGCCTCAGCAACAGCGAGGTGCTAAGCAACTCAGTGAGACCCTGTCTCTACATAAAACACAAAATAGGGCTGGGGATGTGGCTCAGTGGTCAAGTGCCCCTGAGTTCAATCTTCAGTACCAAAAAAAAAAGAAAGAATGAAAGAAAAAGATTCCCCAAAGGTGACAAATGGTTGTTAGATTTAATATGGCATAAATTCATTCAAATTGATAAGAAATCTCTATGATCTTAACTGACCACTGGAAAGGAAAGAAAATTACCCTCTCCAGAATGCGAATGAACAGGATCTGCTTTGAAAAAGTTTTCCACCAAAACAGTCACATAAATAAAAACCAAAAACATCAAAGAAATACATTTTAACATGGCAAGTTAACATTTTAAAATAAGAATTCTAGGCTTAGCAAGGGTGCAGAAAAATAGAAAATCTCGCACTGGTATAAACTGTCCCAGCCTTTTCTCCCGGAAAGCAATTTAGTAATATCTAAAACATTCATATCCATTAAATGAGTAGTTCCACTTCTGGGAATGTATCCCAGGAAAGTAATACAGAATGCAAAAGAAAAGCTTTATGGTCAGAGATGTGCACCTCTGTGTTATTTATCAGAGAAAACAGAAAGGACGCTTACAGAAATTCCCCCTTCTTGGGGAATATCTTAAAACTCCTGTGGAACAAGATGGGATATAACTGTAAATTAGAAATTTAAAAGGCACACATCCAGACCAGAAACTACTGGGTAATTTTTTGTTATAAATCTTTTGCAGAGATTTCCTTAAAATGCTTTATTGAGGTCTACTCGACATATAATAAACCATACATGTTTCAAATGTGCAATTGATAAGGTGTAACATGTATACACTCGAGAAATATATTCACAATCAAGATACTGAATACACGAATTATCCCCTAAACTCTCCTCCAGTCCTTTCCCAGGTCTTCCTCCTGCTCCTTCCCTACCTCCCTTGTCCCCGGAAAACCACAAACCACGGATCTGCTTTCCGTCCCGCTAATTCATTGTCTAGAATTTTGTTTGGAATTATACACCATGAGCTTTTATTGGTGGTGTTTCTGGCTTATTTGTCCTGCAAAATTATTTCAAGAATCATCTATATTGTTGTGCATCTCATCAGTTTGACCCTTTTAATTGCTGACAAGTGTACCATTGTACAGGTATACTGCAATTTGCGGATGCTTTCCTATGTTGATGAACGTTTGGATTGTTTCCAGTTTTGAGCATTCCAAAGAAAGGCACCATGAGTATTCAAGCTCAAGGCTTTATAAGAACATATGCTTACATTTCCCTTGAGTGAATACCTGGGAGTGGAATGCGTAGGTCACATGGAAGGTATATGTTCAACTTTTAAAGAAACTAAAACCCTTCCCCCACATGGCTGTACTGCTCCACCTCCCCACCAGTGTGAGTTGGCTCTTCAATAATTGGTATGGTCAGCATTATCAAATCCAGACCTTCTAATACATGAGTGGTGATATCATATTGTTATTTTTAATTGGCATCAATCTAATGACTGAAGAGGCATCTTTTTAACATACTTAATTGCCCTCAGTATATATGCTTGGATTTTTAAAAAACATTTTGCAAATCTTTTAAATTGAAGTGTATTCTTATTACAGAAGTTTTGAGTTTTATGCATAATGGATACGATTCCACCAGCAGATGCGTGCTTATCATTTCAATGACAGCAGCTTATCACCTCAGTGTCTTTCAGAGTAGACAGTCTCACTGTGAATGTAGTCCAATGTACTAGTTTTTGCTTTTATAGACCATGCGTACTGTGTTCTAGCTAAGACATGTTTGTCTAACTCAAGGTCACAAAGATTTTCTTCTAGAAGTTCTATCATTTCAGTTTTTACCTTTAATATTTTATGTTTTTGTGCTATGGGCAAATGATATTTTCAATATTCTATGGTATCACCTGGGTTAAATGTGGTAGAGATCTGGATCAAAAGTCATGTGTGCATGGGAATGCTGATCACTCTAGCCTCTCGTTTAAAAGACTACCTTTTCTCCAATCAATTGGCTTTGCATCTCTTTTGAAAATCAATTGCCCATATTTGTGTGGGTCTAGCTCTGGGTTCTCTATGGGTTAACTGATTTGCTTGTCTGTCTTGATCAATACCAGATTGTTTTAGTCACTGTAAATTCATAATAGACCTTGAAGTCAGGCAATGCAAATTGTCCAACTTTGTCCTCTTTCAGAGTTGTTTGGCTGTTCTCAGGCTTTTGCATTTCATATGAATTTGAGAATTGTCAATTTCTACAAAAACATCCTACAGGGATTTTGATTATATTGAATCAATACATCCATTTGGCATGTATATGAAATCTTCTGATCCATGATCTCAGCATAGCTCTCTATTTTTCTTCAATTTCACTTAGCTGTGTTTTCAGTGTACAAGTCTTGCTATAGTTTATCAGATTTATCTCTAAATATTTCATGTTTTGTGCCATAGGCAAATGATATTTTCAATTTTCAATTGTGTGTTGGAAGCATATAGAAATGCAATTGGCTTTTGTAATTTGATCTTGTATCCTATAACCTTGCTAAACTCACTTATGGGTTCTAGCAGCATTTTTATAAATTCCATCTGAGTTCTGATGAAGCCAATCACGTCACCTGTGAATAGACAATTTTACTTCTGTATTTTCATTCTGGGTCCCTGCCATTTCTTTTCTTTCCTCATTATCTTGACTAGAACCTTCAAGATGTTAAAGAAAAGCGGTCAGAGTGGTCAACCTGGGCTTGTTCCCAGTCTCAGGAAAAGCACGCAATCTTTTGCCATTACTTGTGATGTTAGCTGTAGGTTTTTGTGCAGGTACCCTTGAAAGGCTGCTAAAAATTCTTTTCCATTCCTGGTTTACAAAGTGCTTTTACCTGGAACAGATTTTGAATTTTATCAGTTGCTTTTGCTGTATGTAGTGAGATGAACACATCATCCCTCTTTTTTTAGCTCATTCCATTAACTGGTTTTTGAATGTTAAAGCAACCTTGAATTCCTTGGATAAGCCCCAATCATTTATATTTTATATACATATTATTCTTTTTTTTATATATAACTGTGTTTGGTTTGCTGACATTTGCTAAGGATGTTTGCATCTATGATTGTGAGGGATACTCATCTGCGTTCTCTTTCTTTATCATGTTCTTGTGTGGTTTCAGTATCAAAGTAATACTTCCCTTATGAAATGACTTGGAAAGTGCCCTCCCTCCTCACGCTGCGGGAATAGAAGATGGAGAATTGGCACTGTTTTTCTTAAATTTTTGGTAGCATTCACCAGTGATCCTGGTGTTTTCTTTGTGGGAAGGATTTTAGCTAAATATTCAACTTTTTTCATGTGTATAAGACAATCCGAGGTAACCTCCCCTTTTTTTTCTTGAGCAAGATGCAGTAGTTCATGTCTGTAAGGACCTTTTCCATTCATATAGGCTGTTGAATTTATTGCTCCTAAGTTTCTCATGTTTTCTAATTATCATTTTAATATCTGTAGCACATGTACTGATATTACCTCATTTGTCTCTAATATTTCTGATTTTTTCTTTTTTTTCCTGATTCATCTGGATAGGGATTTATCATTTTATTGATCTTTTAAAAGAACTAGCTTTCGGTTTGTGGATTTTGTGCATGAGGTTTTATTTTCATCTTCATTGGTTTCTGATTTTATCTTTACTAGTCCCCCACCCTTCTGCTTGCTGAGTTTATTTTCCTCTTTCCTGTTTCTTAATGGGGAAACTGAAGTCATCAGTTTGAGACCTTTATTTTTATCTAATGTAGGCATTTTAATGCTATAAAATTCCCTCTATGTGTTGCTTTGGCTACATCCCACAAGTTTTGGTATGCTCTGTTTTCGTATACTGCAAAATATGTTTTAATTTTCTTTTAAATATTTTCTGTGACCCACAGGCTACTTAAAAGTATGATTTTTAGTTTCTCAGCATTGAGGGAATCTTCTGTTATTGATTTCTAACATAATGCTGTTGTGGACAGACAGCACACGGTATAATATGCATCTCTTAACATTTATTGACAATTTTTCATGGCCCAGAATAAATGTGTGCACTGGAAAAAAATGTATTTTACTGTTGTTGTGTAGAATATTTTCATTAATGTAAATTAGATCAAATTGGTTTGTAGCCCTATTCAAGTGCTCTGTATC
This sequence comes from Xerus rutilus, assembly GCA_028644305.1. Classification (NCBI taxonomy): domain Eukaryota; kingdom Metazoa; phylum Chordata; class Mammalia; order Rodentia; family Sciuridae; genus Xerus; species Xerus rutilus. The sequence goes on along the minus strand of CM053404.1, from coordinate 6,895,669 downwards.
CTTCATGATTTCCCGCCTACATGTTCTGTCAATCACTGAGCAGTTAAGAAAGGTATGAGCATCCCTAATAGAGTTATGGATTTGCCTATTTTTTCTTGTAATTCTACCAGTTTTAGTTTCATTTGTTTTGAAATTTTTCTATTAGGTGAAAAACTAATTAGGATTATTATGTCCTGTTAACTAATTCATCCCTTTATCACTCTGAAAAAGTCTTTACCCCTGTCAATATTATTTACTCTGAATCTATTTTGATACTAAACTAGCCACTCCAGAATTTAAAAGAAATTAGTGTTAGGGGGATGGGGCTGGGGCTCAGTGGTAGATCACTTGCCTAGCATGTGTGAGGCACTGGGTTCGATTCTCAGCACCACAAATAAATAAATAAAATAAAGGTCCATTGACAACTAAAAAATATATTTTTAAAAAAAGAAATTAGTGTTAGCATAGTGTATCCTTTTATACCTTTTACTTTTGACTCATTTCTGTTTTTGTTAAAGTGGGTTTCTTGTAAGCAGCATCCAGTTGGGTATTATTTTTAATTCAAACGGACAATATTTGCCTTTTACTAAAGGGGTTCAGACCATCATGAGTTAATGTGATTATTGATAATGCTGGATTTACATCTACCATTTTTCCATCTGTTTATTTTTTCCATCTGTTCTTCATTCCTTGATTTTATTTTTCTGCCTTATTTTGGATAACCTGTTTTGTGATGGTTTTGTCATAACTTCCCTTTTGACTCATGAACTCTGACTCTGGGTTGTGTCATTTCTGAGAGTGATTTAGGGTTCCTAGTCTACATCTTCAGTGTGTCACAGTCGACTTTCCAGTGATAGTATACCACTTCACGTCGATGACAAGGACTTTACAACATTGTATTTTTATTTCTCTCTTTTGAGTCTTTATGCTGTTATGGCATACATTTTATAAAGCACGGAGTACATTATTATCCTTTTTGCTATACACACTTGATTATCTTTTAAAATATTTACATACTAAAAGTATCTATGCTTGCCAGTGTAGCCTCATTTCTAGTACTCTTTAGTTCTTTGTCTCTACCTGGTATTTTCCTTCAGTTCGATTTTTTTTTAAATTTTTGCAATTTGAGTTTAGTTGAAATGAATTCTTTTAACTTTTTCATGTCTTCAAAGGTCCATTTTGTCTTAAATCTTGAAAAATGTGTTTGTTGGGTAAATAACTCTAGGTTTTCAGTTTTTTCTTTGAGTAATTTAAAGGTGTTTCCTAGGGCTGCCATAACAAATACCACAGACAAGTGGCTTTCTAACAGTCTGGAGGTTGGAAGCCCAGGGTGTCGGTGCTGGCAGGGCTGGTTTCTCCTGAGATCACTCTCTTTGGCCTGCAGACAGCCACTGCTGCTGTGTCCCCACATGGCTTCTCCTCTGCAGGGATACCCCTGGTGCCTCTTCTATCTTCTGTAGGGACAACAGTCCTATTGGTTAGGTCCCGGACCCCATGCCTCATTTAACCCCAGTTAGCTCTTCAAAAGCTCTGTCTCTAAAGAAAGTCACACTGGGGGTTAGGGTTTCAGCCTGTGAACTTTGAGGGGACACAATTCTGTCCATAATAGAAGATACTGGCCCTAAGCTGTGGTTCTTTCTCAACCTCCAGAATCAACTGGACAACTGCTGAACCCCCACCCTCACCCCCCCAATGAGTTTCTGATTCAGCACCTCTAGAGTGGGGCTTGGGAGTTTGCATTTCTGATAAATTCCCAGATGACATTCATGCCGCTGGGAAGGCATCTCGAAAACCACTAGGTTAGACCTTGAACATGATCATCTACAACTTAAGAGAACTTTCAACATCAAAATGTGCTTTTGAGGGGGTATGACCAAGGGGCAAAGTTTGCAAGTTGGCTTTACAAAAATTTCACACTTTTTAAAACTAAGCAGGTAGAGAACAACAGGCCTTGCAAAACCTCAGGGATCACATATAGGCAGATCCCCGTAAGCAGGACTCATCCTACCTGGGCTCTTGCACTTATATGTTTTTGAAGCGCCACCAGAGTCACAGGGCTGAAAGAGCCTATCAAGTGAAGGTCACTACTTTCCTGTTGGTTCCTAGATGGTAAGTACCTTATGGATACTATTTAGGCGGCATGAAATACTCGGTTCTGACACTAGATTATTCTCCGCAATTTATGCTGTTTGTCCTGAAATTTAACTCTTTTTGCGATCAGTTTCACAGGACAAGGATACTATCTCCTCTTAACCAGATCATTTTTTTTAGCTGTGTGACACAGTATGCCAGATAAAGAAATCATTTCTTTCAGACCTTTAATCTCCTCTGACAGCGAAAGTAGTATTTGCTGAAATAAAAGTACACCTTGGCAGAAACGCGATGCTAATCCTCTTAGTTTTAATGGTTTGGAAATGGTGGGCGTAAGAAGGTAAACATTGTAGTTCATTAACAGGAAGGAAGTCAATTGTCCATGTAGCCACAGCTCTCTGCCTTACTGTACAATGGCGCTTTCTCTTCATAACCCCCCGAGCAAGGTTTCTCTCCATTTTAATGTTCTTACTTGAAAAGTGATCTCCTAGCACGGAGCAGCTCCGAAGTGTTTGATTCCATTACCCCAAAAAGCAAGTGGTACACATTTCAAATCGACGTCAAACAAATCCCACTGATAACCAGTGTCGCATCAATGGCTTATCAGGTCTTTTTTTTATTGAAAATAGTCAGATATAATGAGGTGCTTCACATTTAAAAGTCTTAAATCTTTGAAAGCTCCAGGCCTAGATGTTTTTGATATTGGCTTATTAAACTTGCACTAGGAGAGAAAGCAGGAGTTGGGTGGGTGCATGTGAGCAGGAAAGAAACCCAGAGCAGGAGAGGAGGGAGCTTTGGGTGGCGGCAGGACTTAACTCTGTGGTGGCCACTGCAAAAGGGCAGGGCTTGCGGACCGCAGTTTCTGCCAGCTTCTCCCAGGGAGGACTCGGATAAAGGGGCCTCGTGTGCTTTTGAGCATCTAGTGTCCAGCTGCCTCTTTGAATCGTCCTTGACATTTTTGCACGGTCTCCTTTGCATGGTGACAAGCGTAGAGCTTGGAGACTTTCAGGAACTCTCTATCCGCTTACATCGAGCATTGGGCGAAGAAGACGTCTGACCCGCTTCTCATGCAGGGTGAGCAAGAAGGAGCCTTTGCAGCCGCTGAGGCACTGCCAGGCACCACTGTGAGGAGGCCCTGGCCCTGGCCGCCTGTGGGCTCTGCTCATGCACCTGCCCAGTCAGGACTGGCCCTGTTTCACAGCTGAGGAAAGGGAGGTTCCACTGGGGTGAAAAAATTGTCCTGATTTAGAATCCATCAGTGACTCTCAAAGCGTCATGCTCAGCCAACCCTGTCACTGCCACCTGGAATCTCAGGCTCCGTCCAGACCCACTAAGTCAGAATCGCTGGGGGTGGAGGTGCAGCAGTGTGCATTTGGCCATCCCTCCAGGGGATGCCGAGGTGCACACCAATGGCCCTCTGCTGCAAGGCCAGGGCGAGGGACCCTCCTGAGGCCCTGGAACTGGAAGAACAAGGCAGGACTCTGATGTCTTCAGCGGTCACAGGTCAAGAGTGGTGAGGTCAAGGTCTCGTCCTGCTGGGCAGGCTGTAGTTGTGAGGCAGAGGTCACCCTGCCGTGCAGGATGGAGAGCACCAAGGACCTGCACCATGGCGAGTCCCTCCTTCTCCCGGAGCCTTCTGGCAGGGAAGGGCCCTCTCTGAGTGGGTCCCAGAGGAGACGCTGGGATGATTCTACAATCCGTGGATCCAGTGGTGCCCTGGAAAGAGCCGCGCCACCCAGCACCCCTCTTAGTGATGGTTTCATACAGTCTGCATGGCCCAAGCGCCACGGGACCATAACTGTGCGCCGAGCTGCAGAGAGAGGCTCTGAGGAAGGCTGGCCACCAGCCCACGGCTCCTGTTCACCTCCTCAGCCGCCAGTTCTCCCAGTGTCTCGTCCAGCTGTCACCTTGGTCTCATCCACTTGCCAATCAGGTGTGAGCGAGCCACCCAGGAACCCAGACAGCATCACACCCAAACCCAAACCAAAGCCTGTGTTTCTTACAGTGCTCAAGGAGCCTTCCCCACAGGAAGAGGACAGGACCACTGGGCGAGAGTGCTGGGCTCGTGTCCGCACTCTGTCGGTCCCTGTAGTGATAGCTGCCCCATTTCCCATAACTGCTCCTCCTGTACCCAACACTGCTGTGAGGATCAGGAGAGCTGACGGGGTGGACGCACACAGGGTGGGATTCAGGCTCAGGCAGAGCAAGGGGACAGGCCTCAAGCCTCCACCTGGAAAGCTGGGGACTCCAGCTCTGGAGCTGGGAGTTACCAGGAGAAAAAGCCCATCTCTGCTTCAGGTGAAGGGTGCGGTGGCTTGGCCCTCAGTAGGGTGGCCACCCTGCCTCCGTTGTCCTAGGGCTTTCCTGGCTTTAGCAACTAAAGTCCCAGGAACACCAGCGTTATTGGCCACCCTAACTCAAAGCCCAGCTGGATCCTTCATCCTCTATGTCCAACCTCTCAGGGACTTGATTCTGGCATCTGTAAAGTGGAGATGGGAGCAATAATGACAATAAAACAGCAGGCCCTCAGCACACTCTAATCATAGCTCCCTGGCAGCCTAAGGCCTCCCTGCCCCAGCCTCCCCCAGTTTCCCAGACTCCGGGCTTGTCTAGAGCCAAAACGGAGCCAGCTTGCCAGGACTGGCTTCAGCATGTGAGGGTGGGCCATGTCTTTTGTGCTTTGTGTTCCTGGTGTCCAGCAAGTGTGTGCACCAGGGGGTTACACTCAGCGTTAGTTATAATGCCAGTGATGACCTCTGCCACCAGAACAGCAGGAAGTTCACCTGGATTGTCAAAGAACCAAGAGCAGCAGCCAGCACTTGATCCTTATCTTGGGCTTATTTCCTTACTCTTCCCAACCGAGGTGAGCAAAGGCGTGAAGACCTTCACGCTCTGTAAGGCATGAGGAGAGATGAACCGACTGGCCCCAGGTCACAGCTAGAAAGTCAGAGAGCGGATCCAAACCCAGGAGCACTGTCTTGGCCACATAAAACCTAGCACGACCCACTCAAGCACCGCCTCGGCACTTGTCAAGGAGCCTACGAGTTCCTGGAGAAGACCCTGGTGTCCAGTGGTCTCCCTGCCCCATCATCAGTCAAAACTCAATCTCTGATTGCCGTGGCCTCTCCCCATCCTGCAGACCTAGGGAGACCCTGTGTGGGCAGGGACGACCACCGCAGGCCTGGATCCGTGATTCCACAGTGCCCAGGAATGCCGTGAGACCGTCTCACTACCTAATCAATAGTCTAGTTATTGATTTGGTGTTCCCAAAGGACAGCTTTATAACTTTATCGAGCCTTGTATGTGGGGACAATTATAGGGATAATGGAAAATCATCGACAAAGGAGGCTTCCGCACTGCAAATTAACATCTGCTCCAGATGAAAGTCCTGTTCGAATTCTAGAGTTTGTGAAAATGGAAAGGCCCGCAAGACAAAGCCTGTGACTCCTGGTGGGTACCAACCAGCGCACCTGTTGGGTCTTCCCACCGGCCTTGCCATTAGCAAGGCAATGACACGACCAGGACACCCCCCTACAATGCACCCAGGCGAGGGTCAGGGTGTTACCTGCAGCCAGCTGCTCCCTCTGTGATTTCTGGAGTCCTGAAATGACGGCCACCTGAGTCTTCCTCGTTGAGAGCAGGTGGCCCCGGGCATGTCTCTGTGGCTCATGCAGCCGCTGGCACCCCTCCCTGGGCAGGTGTACCTGGAGGCAGTGGGAAGGGATTGGACCAAGTAAGGACCACATCCTGGCCTTGGGCCACTGGCTGTGTGGCACCAGGCAAGTTGCTTCAGCTCTCTGAGCCACACTGTCCTTGTTTGTAAAACGGGGCTGTGGCTCTCCTTGCATTAGAGGATCCTCACGAGGCCTGGACCAGGAGGCACCTTTGTCAAGCGCACATGCTTAGTGTTAAGACCCGTGTGTGCGTCAGCACCCGGCTGGCTGGCTGCCTGCGTGCCAGGCTTGGTCCCAGCGCAGTTAAAAAACACCAACTACCAGCATTTTGTTTCTGAGAGCGATGAGACTATGTGAAAATAAGCTGGGTGGGGTCGCGGTGAAGGTGGGCAGGGCTGGGCCCAGCTCGTCTGAGAAGAGGGATTTGAGCAGAGACTGGATGGAAGTTGAGCAGTGAGCAGAGGGAAGAGCCTTCCAGGCGGAGGGTGTAGCAGGGCAAAGGTCCTGTGGTGGAAAGGAGCTCGGCAAGTCCAAGGTGTATGGAGGGGGCCTCAGCCTGGAGCCCAGAGGGCAGGGGAGAGAGGGAGCCGCGGAGTTGGGGCAGTGGCCATTGTGCAGGTCATGGAGGGAGTGTGGGTGGCACTACAGGTATACGGGTTTGGGAAGCCACAGCAGGCTTGGAGCACAAGACTGAGCTGAGCTGGTTTGGATTTTTCAAGGTCATGGAGTTAATCCAAGGGCAAAGGCAGAGAGAGGCTGCGGGAGGTACCCGCCAGCAGGCCCCCACCATGCACTGCAGGCTCCCCAACACTCGGGGCTCCTGGGAGGCCTGCTGGGTTTCAGTCGCTTCCCTTTGCCTCTGCTTTGCTTGGCGATGGCCAGCTGACCTTTCTGGGGCGCCTCTTGTGCGCCCCGCGTAGTGCCCAGCTGAATGCCCATCCGTGCTGGTCCTCCTACCAGCTCTGAGACGTGGATGATGCCAGGCTCCGAGCTTCAGACACGAGGCTCACAGGGGACCAGTGCCTTGTCCACGTCCCACAGCTTCCAAGTGGTGACTCGCCCTGCATGCCAGGGCTCACTGGCCCAAGGCCCTTCTGCAAACCCTATTCTCACACCTAAACCCAGGAAGCCCTCGGGCTACATGTGCCTTTGTCCCCAGCAGGGCAGAGCCACAGCCAATGCCTGTACGCCTTCCTCAGGGACATGGTCTTCTATCCGCTGCCTTCCATGTTTGCTCCTGTATCTGACTGAGTTCGGAGGTCAGTTGTTACATAGCAATAGCCAGCTGATACACCCTGTGAACGTACCCACCCCATCAAAACTTAACACCGGCTGAGGGATGGAAAACTGTGGCACTTGCTGACAACATCCCAGCACCGTTTCCACCATCCTCCTCCTCAGCATCCTTGCCCATCATTTTATGCCCACCAGACATTGAGCCTCAGCTTCATCTAGCCCTCCGCAGGGAGCTCTGCATATATCACATGCTCCACTTTCCCAACCACACTGAGAGACAGCTATTATTTCCTCATATTTTATAGATGATGAAACAGACTCAGAGAGGCTAATTAATTTGCCTGAGGTCACACAGACAAGAAGTGGCAGTACCAGGATCCAGAACCATGCCTGTCCATTCATGCAAAGGGAATATTCCCATGAAAAATACCTTTAGAAAACATACGGAGCCCCAATTCCATCCCCTGGCCCCAAGTTTCCTCCTGGCTTTGGGTCTTGGGAATCTAATCAGAGAGAGCAGAGGATAGGGTGATGACTTCTGTACTATTAAAACCTTTCCTTTGAAAAATATGAATACATGACTCCTAATTCCTTGAAGGACAGCCCCTCCCTTCTAGCCCTGCTTAGAAGAGCAGCCTGGTTTCTCTGGAAAGCGAGCTCATGTGAACCCACTTCTTTCCCGGGCGCCTTCCTGATTCGCAGTCCAGGCGTGAGCCGGGAGAGGTTCCCCTTGACTGCCCCGGAGTTACAGAGAGCTGTGCCTGGGTCTGGTTAACCTAATGTGCACAATAAAAATTTTTATTAAAAAAGGAAGAAGAAGCTGAGGAGATGGCAATTGGCCATGGAAGGGCATTATTTTTTATTGGAATTAGAATTCCTTTATTTAAAAAACACATAAACCCTCAATTTTCTTCCTATCACTTGGCTTAGCCGCCCGTGGAAAGTCTCTGAGGGCGATTTCGATATTGGCAGAGAACAGCCTCGGACTCGCTTGCTTTGCCCGAGCTCTCCATCAAAGGGACTCCAGCCACAGCCACAGCAGATTCTGGAGCCCGTGAGCCTCCTGTAGAGACCTCAGGGCTGCACCCAGGAAGCTCCTGAGCATCCTGCATTCTTACCCATGTGGCCGTAGGTTTTGGCAAGACCCAGGCACTGTCCTGGGCACAGGGAATGCAATATGCAAGATAGTCTTGCCCAGAGCCACAGAGCTGGGAGCAAGGGCCTCAGGATACAGACCTGTGGGACTCCAGGGCGTGAGCTCTGACACCTGCACTGAGCTTCTATCTGATGCCAAGGCAAGGATTCCAAATGAAATAGACGTGACACCCAAGGGGCTTTTGGAACTGGCCGAGAGCAACCTCTCGCACCTCTACAGTTGATCTGAGCAAGTTTCCACAGGCAGTAAAAATAGTGACCAGAGCACCTGGCGTTTGTCCAAGGCTAGCCTCAGGCCAGGTGTGCCATGCTGTCTTCTCTTGGTGGCTCTTCCTGCAGTCTCGTGACCTAGATGGTGCTTTGTGGAGGGGCCTGCAGAGGTGGGGCAGCTTGCCTGATGCCCAGCTGGCCAGAGTGGAGCTGGGTTTGCACCAGAACCAGAGAACACGGGCCACCTGCTGTGGCTGTGCCGCGGGCTCCTGCCACCCTGTCTTGAACCTGCCTGAAATTGCAGCTGGGGGCAGTCTGTCCAGAGGAGGAACTCTGTCCTTCTGCATAGCCACCTGGCTGAGGCTGAGGTGGTGTCTCTGCTCCTCACCACTGTCCCCTCATTCTCAAAGTCGAGGTGTCCTGGAAACCCCTCTCCTTCCCACCTGGGAGGGATGTCCACATTTAGTTCAAGGACTGATGATGAAGCCACCATCTCTACCTGCTTGTGGCCCACCTGCGTTGGTGGCTTGTCCTATCCCAGTGCCTACTGACTGCCCAGGACTGGCATCAGGGACCAAGAGACCTTTGCAGAAAAGCAGCTGGTGTGAGTTGCTGGAGCCCGGGGTGCAGAGGGAGGAGGAAGAGGCTGGAGAAGGGCAGGAAGGGAGGCTGGGGGTGGTGCTGGGCCCAGGCTTGTGCTGCCTTGGCGGGAAAACTGCATGCTGTCAGCCTTTGGCAGCTCAGGAGCAGGGTTAGGTGCTGAGCCTGGCCTGAGGGCCTCTGGGTGCCCAAGATACCACTGACGAGCCTCCCCTTGCAAGGGGCTTCTTTGACAGAGGAGGAAAAAGGGCCAAGGGAAAAGATGGAAAAGATGTTGTGATGGAAAAGATTTGGAGCCCCATAGGAGCCAACAGCACAGCTGGCTCATCCAGGAAGGCAGAAACACGGAGCGCATGCCAATCTCAGGACAGTCCTTTGAAAATCCAGCAATCCCCTGTGCACTGGAACACAGCAAGGCCCCGCAGCTGCCTGTGCAGGGCCCGGGGCGCGGCCCCTCCTTCTCTGTGGGGGGAAGTCCTGTGGGGAGCTGGGCTCCCCACGCACTCTGGGGCAAGCAGGGTTCAGTTTCTCATCACATTCCAAGAGCCGGTATCCACAGTGAGAAGTGCGGCTTGGCTTCCAGGGCCTGGGCTGTGCAGGGGTCTGCCCTGCACTTGACACTCCCAACTGGGGGAGATCTCAGGTCTCTGAGCATCTAGGCTTGCTGGGGGCTGAGCACAGGGCACCTCTGGGGGACCACGTACCCAGGTCCCTCAGGTGTCTGGGCTCTGCTGTGGTGTCTGCCCAGCTGTGTGGGAAGCTCCACCTCCCCCTGGGTGTTGTCTTGTCCAGCTCAGCGTCAGAACCACTCTCAGCAGAGTGGCCATCTTGACCACTGGGCTCTCCCTGGCAGTCTGCACCCAGTGGTCACCCAGAGGAGGAGGGCAGGGAGCTGAGTCGTGCCCTGGAAGGCCCGTCTCAGCCCATTTTGTGTCCTATAACAAAGCCGCAGCTGCGGGGTAACGTATAAAGGACATAGGTGCATTTGGCTGATGATTCTGGTGGCTGGAGGGTCTAAATATCCTGGCTGACAACCAGGTAAGGGGCCCCGGCTGCGCCATACATGGCCAAAAAAGCAGAAAGGAATCAGCCAAGTGCAGAAGAGGCCAAGACCAGGGGTGGCCTCCCTTATAGAACCGTTTCCTTCCTGTGTGATTCCAAAACACCAGCCTTAATCTGCTTAGGAGGGTGAGGTCCCATCACCTAGCCACTTTCCACAAGGCTCACCTCTTAAAGCTCCACCACGTCACCAGGGCCCCACTGGGACCAAGCTTCCAGCACAAGAACCCTGGAGGGACAAACTACACCCAACCCATAGCAAGCCCCAAGGGGGACCTCCAGGGAGCCCACTAGTCCTGCGTTCACCAGAGGGCTACCCAACACGCTTCCAATGTTTGCCGTCAGCTGCCACCAGGAATCCTGGAGGAAACAGGATCTGGGACCATGGCCTCCTCCACAGAGTCTCCTTGGGACTGGCTGGGGCTCTGTGCTGGGCTCTGACCGACACAGGATTTGAGGCAGGAGGCAAGGGTGGGAAGTGCGGCCGCCGGGTGGAAAGGTGGGTTCTCCTGCTTGGCAGTTGCTCCAGGTGGCCTGTCTGGCCTCCAGCCTAGGAAGGAGCAGGAAGCCCTTGGAACAGGGGCCACGCTTTATCCATCCAGTGGACACAGAAGCCACAGGGTGTGTAGGCGGCTTGCACTTCAAGATGGGTGGAGACCCTGTGTCTCCTCAGCTGGAGAACAGGCTTTACTGACCCTTGGCCTCTCGGGAGCTGGGCTGGAGCCGGGAGCAGGTGGAGGTGGAGCGGGGGCCCTGGAAGGGACAGGATCTGGTCAGGGCTTCAAGAGCACAGGGCCTGGTGCCTCCCACTCCCCCATGGCACTCAGGCGCTGCCATGAGTGCCCAGAAAGCCCCCGCCAGAACCACCACCCGGGACTCTGCCACCCAGAAAAGGGGCAAAACAAATCCCCAAACTGCCATTTGAGCCTCAGCACGGTGTTTTCATGGGGGTGCTGTGAGGGAGAAATGGAACCACAGAAGCGGGGAGCCCAGGGCCCGACTCCCACCAGGGATGTGGGCCTGCCCTGGGGTGCCAAGGGGTCATGGGAGGTGGGGGAGCCAGCAGGGCTTCAGGTGGGGGGCCAGGGAAGACGCTCCATGCTGTGACCCTAAATAGCACTGTCAAACTACTGTGTTCTCGGAGAGTGTCGCCTGTATTTTTAGCCACCAGGGGTAAACACCTCGATTCTTACCCTGCCGTGAATAATTTGCTTCAGTTTTATGGGATTAGCACAGCTGCAGAGTTAAGACTCCCCCGCCCTACTTACCTCTGCAGTGTGACAGCAGGGCAGGGCACAGCCAGGTGACGTTCATATACCCACTTGTAGACTATATTTTTTCTGCTGGTAAAACATCAGACAGCTTCTCAAGGGACCTCCGTGACACTTGTCAGAGCCTGGACACGGCTCCAGTCTCCCGAGGACAGGCTCTTTCTGTTCCCCTTTCACAAGGAGGAAGCTGAGGCTCCGAGGCTAGGGGCCTTTCCCAGGCTCAAGTGGCTGGAACAGCTGGGGCCCGAACCCAGGTGGGAACAGTCCTCCTGGGGCGCAGTGGTGGCCTCCCATCCCCCTATCCCTGTGGGATGGATCCTGGTCTTGTCCTCGGGCCGCAGCTGGTGTTTTCAAGGTTTTTCAGAGCAAAGGCTCTCAGAGATGCCGAGGCGGGAACAGAGAGCGGTAAGTGCGGCTTCACCGTGAGCTTCACATGCTAACTTGTTAACTTGCGGAAGGTGGAGGCTGTGTCCCCGAGAGAGGCTCTGTGGTAATTCCCATCAGTGGTGAGGGAGGGGGACCAGGTGGCTCCACAGGCTGTAGGTGGGACTGGGCCAGGCAAGGCCCATGCTGCACTGTGGGCTGCCCAGGGTCCCAGACCCAGTCAATGGAGCTCAGTGAGCTCGCACAGTCTTCCCAGATGGCAGAGCTGAGGCTCTGACGTGGCCTGTGCTGCGTGATCAGGGGTAGGCCGTCACCTTGCTGAACACCCAGGGCAGCACCTGGAGCCTGGGCTTGCCACAAGACATCCCCACCGCAATGGACAGGGGAGAAATGGGGCTGTAGCAATGCAGGAGCCAGAATTCCCGTTAGGACCCAGCTCACAATGTCCCCCGCACCCCCATGGGGCCAGCTGGATCAAGCGAGAAGATGAGCTACAGACAGGTGGAAGGAAACGGAGGCTGAAGGCCTCAGGGAGGCTGAGCTGGGGTGCAGGGGGGAGGACTTCGGAGCACAGGTGGAAGTGTACCTGTCCAAGCACCCTGGGAGGGGTGTGTGAGAGGTAAGGGATCTGCTGAGTCCATCCGAGTCCCGCCTCTCCACCCATCAGTGGCCACCGGAGATGCTTCCAAGCCTCTGGCCCAACTGTTTCTCTAGCCTCAGTGAGGACATGAACCTTTTCTGTGGATGCCTGCCCAGGGACGGGCAGGGACCCACCAAGCCCAGGTTCAGGGCTGACCAAGCAGCAGAGCGGGCAGGTGTCTTCGGTGGGTAAAGGTTGCCCCCTGGTGTTGCCAAGCGGCACTGCATATGATGAGGCCTGAAGACCGGACAGGGATGACCTGGGGTGACCTAGCACTTTGAAACCATCTCCTCCTAGGGATGAGGAAACAGAGGCCCAGGGGGTTCCCAGGGCTCTGAGTCAGGTCACTTTTTGAATATGAGGTGATATTTGCAGGAGAAAAGTAAAGAAGAACATTTTCACCTGCTCTATTGAGCAGACTCTAGGGAATGAGTGACCACAAGCAAGACCTTGAGTGAGCTCACACAACGTCCAGAGCCCAGAGGTCACGTCTCTTCCCAACTCTGCATCCAGTGATGCCACACGGGTAGCTTGAAATCTATTAGCTGGGAGCATTTACAGATGGAAATTAGCAAATGCAACCAGGACCACCCCCTGGATAACTGGGTCTCAAACATCTGCCAGCACAGCACTGCCCAGGGCCCAGTCTTAGATCCTTAGAGCTGGGGGTTGTTGGAAAAGCATATGATCTCGTCAAGCCTCAGTTTCTGTATCTGTAAAATGGAATGCACCCATTCCACAAGTATCCTGTGCCAGGCATGATCTTAGGTACTGGAGATACAATACAGCACAAACAAGATAAAAGTCCCGCTTTTGTGAAGCTTGTATTCTGGTAGGGAGACAAACAAGGGGACCATAACATGTCATGTCATGGTATCTGCAAAGACGACATAGCCAAGTGAAAGAGAGTGGTGGTGGTCAGTGTGGGGTGGGGGAGGGCCGAGGTGCTGGGGCAGGACCTGAGAGAAGTGCTGAAGAGAGCCTTGCAGGGGGCCGCTCTGGAGAAGGAGACATGCCTCACCAGAAGAAAGGGCGAGGATGAAGCCTGCAGGGGGCGCTGAGGCTCTGCACAGAGGCCAGCGGTTCCTAGGGAAGGCTGTGGAGGCAGGTGGGAGATAAGGTCCCAGAGGTGAGTGGAGGGGTGCGGACCGAACATTTCTGTCTCAAGTGTGGGGACCCCAGGAGGGCCTGTGGAGGGAGTGGTCAGGTCTGAGATGCCACTTTGCAGGCTCTCCCTGAGGTCTTGTGGCTGGAGGGCTGGGGTGGGGAGGCCAGCGAGGCCCTGAGCTGTGGACAGAGTCCTACCTGGGGTATCCTGGCCTTTCTAACAGGGGCTTTAGGGTGAGGGGTGCCGTATCTTCAGGCCTCCAGAAGCCCCTCCCGTGCCTCTGCATGGTGGGCAGCCCAGACCCAGCTGGGCACCATTCCATGAACCCTGGGCCACTTGTCCCCACCTGTGCCACGTTTCCCATTTATTAATGAGGATCCCAGCCTCAGGGAGACCCGAGGCCTGCTCGGGGGCACAGCCAGGTGGTGGGCCCTTCATTCCCCAGGTCCCAGGGCAGTGCGGGTGGCCCTACAGGCTGCGGCCCGGAGGGCCTGGCTCCCACACCTTGCTGGGGCCCCTTGCTTCCACCCCTCCCTGGCGGCTCCAGAGACTGGACCTTCTTCTGGACTCCTTCTCAGCATCGTCTGGTCCTCCCTGGGACCCTCCCAGTGTCCCCAGTTTCCAGCAAGGATGAAGCTAGGAGATGCCCCAGGAGCCTGGGTTCCCCTATTTGGCCTCTGACGTGGGGCTGTACCTGGACCATCAGCCCCTCCAGGGCAGGAGCTGCATCCTGTCCATCTCCCGGCCCCAGGGCCCTGCGTGTTGCAGTCATGATGACGGCTGGCATTACCAGCGCACGCTGCGTGTTGGGCAAGAAGCGGATGCTCTGCCAGGCCGCCTCCTGAGAGCCTTACCAGGACCCTGCCAAGGAGGGTCGGGTGTCATCTCCACTCAGGACCAGCCACGAACTGAAGGGGTGCAGTGGAGATAAAAATGCAGAACCCCTTTTCAAAACTTAAGAATTATTAATTAATTATTTTAAAACGTAATAAGAATTTCCAAAGTTGAGTATTAAACCAAACCTGGGTGTCCTTCTAAGCTTGACTGCAGAGGGTGGAGGCTTGTGGGTCTGCCCTGATCTCATTGTGAAAATGAAGACACTCACGCAAAGAGGTGAAGTAAAGGCCCTGGGGTTGGAATTTCACCCTTTGTTATAGCTCCTTTGATGGTGAATTTTATGTGGCAACTCGACTGGGCTATAGGACACCCAGATACTGGGTCAAACATTGTTCTGGGTGTGTTCTTAAATGAGATTAACAGTCAAATAGGTAGACTTCACAAAGCAGGTGGCCCTCCCTCCTCTGGATGGGCCTCACCCAATCAGTGGAAGACGTGAAGAGAGTAGAAGCTCTGTTTCCCCCAGGAGAGATCGAGCCTCCTGTCCACCTGCTTTGGCACTGGGACCTGGGCTTTTCCTGCTTTTGGGCCAGAGTGAAACTGTCGGCCCTTCGTGGGTCTGCTGCCCACCTGGACCATAGCTCCCTTGGCTCACGGCCTTGAGACTGGACAGGAGCTCCGTCAGCTCTCCTGGGTCCCGGCTCACAGCCTCCGGCACACCCCGGGACTTGTCAGCCTCCTAGCTGTGTGAGCCAGTTCCTTCAAATAAATCCCTCTCTGTTTCTTCTCCCTCTCTTAGTGCTCTGTTTGTCTGATTAATCACAACCCCAGATGATACTGGATGGGTTTATTGAATCAAACGAGCAAAACTATCAAACGCTCACATGCGCTCATGCTTTGGACTTGCATGTTCATGTCTACCACTCAAAACCTCTCAACGGCACCATCTTGTGTAGAGGAAGAGCTCGACCTCCCACGGTTCCCGATGCCCTTTGCGACCCCACACCTTTCTTCATGCCACTCTCACGTTGGTCCACGCTGCTCCACTCATGTGGGCCTCCTGGGTATTCCCCAAGCAGGCCAGGCAGGTCCTGCCTCAGGCCCTTTGCACGTGCTGTGACCTCTATCTGAACTGCTTTTTCCCTGCATGTTGGTATGGCTCCCTCCCTCCTTCACATCTTGACTCACATGTCACCTCTGTCATAACCCCTTCACCCCTGTCTAATGTGGTCCCTTCCCTCATTTCTCACCCTTCCCTGCTTTGTCTGTTTTAGCTCTTATCACTCCCTGAGAGGACTGAGTCTGCTTGTTGTTTGTAAGTTTTAGGAAAACAGGGCTCTGGGTCTCTCGCTCACTGTGTCTCTAGGACCTAGAACTGTGGTAAACGTGGGGAATAATTATTTGATGAATCAACAGTGGAGGAAAGATCTTGGTCAAACCTGAAGACACTACCTTGAGTGGGTGTTCTGCTGGGCAGCACCTGGGGATCCAGGAGGCACCCAAGGTGACAGGGATGTCTCAGCAAGGAAGTGCAGGAGCCCGCCTCCCCAGGACTCCACAAGGGCCCCTGTGCTGCAGGTGAGGCTGCCTCCGCCCTGTCCCCATGGAGTCTGAGGAATAAGAACTAGCCGAGCCCTGGGAAGGGTCTGCGCCCCACACGCCTGGTGTTCCTGTCAGCTTTTCACCGTTGAGGCCAAAAGACCCGACCAAAAACAGTTGGAGGAGGAAAAGTTTATCTGAGGCTCAGTGTTTCAGAGGTGTCAGTCCACAGTTGGCCAACTCCATGCCTAGGGCTCGAGGTGAGGCAGGATGTCACAGCAGAAGAGTGTGGCAAAGGAGAGTGGCCCAGGGCATCACAACAGGAAGCAGAGAGAGCTCTGCTCAACAAAGCCAAAATATGGCCCCCAAAGGCACACCCCCAGGGACCCACCTCCTCCAGCCACAACCCTTGCCTACAGCTACCACCCAGTTGACCCCTTCAGGAGATTGATTGACTAATTAGGTTAAGGCTGTTATCACCCAGTCATGTCTCCTCTAAGCCTTCTTGCATTGTCTCACACATGAGCTTTTGGGGGACACCTAGTGTCCAAACCCTAACACTTGGGATGCTCTCGGGTCCTCCCAGTCACACCCATTGCAGATGCATTATGAAAGATCCCTCCCAGGGGCTGGAAGATTTGGGGTGCCGATCTTACCTCCCTGGGTAGCCCTCCCCCAGCCAGGGGACCTCATCTTTGCTCCAGAAATGTGAGGTCAGTCTTGCTCAGCAGGTCCAGGAATTTGCTCCTCTGTGCTCAAGAGACCTGGCCTACATCTGTCAGGCTCAGGATGGCAACAAGAGGTTGTCCTGCAGTGCCCATGGTGGGACCTCATCTGCCCAGCTGTCCCTCTGTGGCTGTGCCGCCCCACACCTTGGCTCTTTCCTGCTGTGGTCATGGAGCTTGGGGATTTTGTGCCAGGCCCCCAGTCTGTGGCAGGGCCTGGGCTCTGGTCCTTATTGGGTCTGTTCTCCCGGATCTCACTCCAAGTTTCCAGCTTCCCCTCTTCCAGCAGCCTGCAAGATCATCCAGTCCAACGGGCCAGGGCCCCAAGAAGGAAAGTGATCCAAGGCCTGTGGGCAGCCAGGTTGAGTCCACCTACGGGATGGGCCCTGGCTGAGGCTTGAGCACTTGCTCTTCTCTTGTCCCTGAGAGTCGAGTGACGTTGGGAGTTTTCAAATGTTTTGTGTGAGAAGTTGAAAAATTTTGTTCAATGTGGAACTTCCAGGAACTCCAATCTACAAAGCAGACGTGACGGCTGATCTTGTGTAACTTGACCGGGGAAGAGACGCTCAGCTGGATGGTAAGGCAGTGTTCCTGGGTGTGTCTCGGGTGTTTTCAGAAGAGATAAGCCTGTGAATCAGTAGCCCCAGTAAAGAAGATTCACCCTCACCTAGTGGGCCGGCATGGACCCTCCAGTCCCCATAGGAGGCAGAGGTGGAGGAAGGTGGGTTCTCTCCTCTGGAGCGGGGACTCTAATCTTCTTGCCCTCACATATGGGAACACTGGGCTCTTGGCCTTCAGACTGGGGCTTTCCATCATTGACCCCACCTGGTTTTCAGGCCTGGGGCTGAGGGTCATACCACGGGCCTCCTGGATTCCAGCCTCGGGGCTTAGCCTGAACCACATCCCTGGCTTCCAGGCCTCCAGCTTGCACACAGCAAGACCCCCAAGCTGACCCCCAAATCCCCAGGTGCAAAAGCCAATCCCCATAATCAATCTTCTTTTACATACTGTGAAAGAAATGTAAAAGCTAACAAAATCAAAATGGACTTGCTTGTGTCAACGACGATCCTAAACCCACCCAGAGGTTGCCTAACAGTAACTACCAGGAAAGGCTGCCAGAGCCACAGACTTGCCCAGGGGCCACTGCAGAAGTGCAAAAAGAACTTCTTCCCACACACGGTCGTTCCAACCTTCGACTTTCACCATGCTGGTTAATCATCGTGGCCCAGAAGTCCTGTTTTGAATGCCTGATGTCATCCTCCTGGTGCTCTCTACAACCCCCTGCCTCAACCTGGTTACTGTGGGGTGTGGGTCCACATTGCAGTGTTCTGCTGTCCCAGAAAATATGGTCATTCTGTGCAGGATCTTGCGCTGATCTTTTGTCTCCCTGAGGGGACATTATCTGTGTGTGTCCTGGGCTTTCTCTGGAGACCAGTGCTGGAGCATCAGGTGATGGGGAGCGGGATCACCACGGCCCATGTGAGTTTGGGGGGCACTGTGCCCTGCACCTGTGTCTAGCTCTCCAGCTCAGTCCTCACTGCCACCCCATGGCAGCCATCAGCCCCCTGCTATTCAGAGGCCCACGGGCACAGAGGTAGAGCCATGAACCCCTTAGACAGAGGGGCCGGCTTTCCTGAAATCAGGGGACAGCTAGAGCCCCCATGCCAGGCCCCATCCTCATGGCACCTGCTCAGAACACAGCTCCCTTCCCACGTTCCCTCTAGTTCTGTGCTATGTGATGTCACCAGCTTGGCCCTGCAAAGCGAGACCTCTCTGTGTAGGTTTTGAATCCACATGTGACATCAAACTCTGTGCGTCTCTCCTCATGAGGGCTTTCCATTCAACTCTGCTGCTGGGGTTGATCGGACGTGCGTGTGGCTCTGGGTCCCTGACTTTTACTGCTGTCCAACATTCCAGCACAGGAAGTTTCCACGATGTGCTCATTCTCTTGGGCGAAGGCGGATATTTTAAAAGTTTGATGTTTAGAAAAATCCCATTCAACCCCCCCTGGGGCATCTTTTTCCACTGATCCTCCTGTGCCATCTGTGCCTTGATCTCTACCAATGACCACCGCCCCTGTCATCTCGTCCCCACTGAGGGCGGGGGAGCTGGACTTGGGAAGTCCTCCTCTCCTGGCCAGAGCTGGTCAACTGCTGGGGGCTGAGGGCTCAGTGCTTGGCCCACTCAGGGGCAGGGCCCAGGGGCCAAGCTCAGGCAGGGCTTCCTCTGTGTCCTGTGGGAAGGGACGGCAGGTCCCCGCTGCAGACCTTCAGGGCATCTCTCTGGAAGGCAGAGGCAGCGGAGGTGCTGCTGAGCCCTCTTGAAGCTCCATCCCTTGGGATGCTGGCCAGGGCGACTGGCTGTGGTTCTGCTGCTGCCCTGGGGCGAGGGATGGAGACATGAGCTCACAGTCCCGTGTGCCATAGCACACGCGCGCATGGGCAGACACTCCCCAACAAGGCGCGAGTGTCAAGAGCAGTAAACCAAGGGAACCAGAGCCACGTGTGTCAACCCAGGTAAATTCCATGAACAATGTCGAAAGAAAAAGCCTAGCTGTAGATGAAGGCACGCCATTTATACTACACAAATGACATCGCCTATAAACAAAATTAAAGCCACACTTAAATGTCACTTAAGCTACCAAAATACACAGGATTAAGCTGCATGTGGTTGAGTTTGGAAGAGGTCACTGGTGACATGGAAGGTGGGGAGGTAGCTGGGGTGGGGACATGGGTGGCCTTCATGCATGTGTGATGGGTCATTCTTAAGCTGCGTGACTTATGATTACTTGTTGCAGTTGTTTTTTAGCCTTTAGTGTCTTACACAATGCAGAGCACTTTTTAATATGGGGAAGAAGAAAAGGAGGGGAAGAGAGGGGACAACTTAGGACCAGAAACGGAGCCACTTGTTGTTGAATTGGTCAGACCCAAATGGGGGAATGTCCTCTGCAGCAAGTAGGGGTGTCTCCATGTCCATCCCTGCAGGCCAATGTCCCATACACTGGGGCATCTGGCAAATCAACTCCCACAACGAGTGGCGCTGGCCTGCAGCAGACGTGTGCTTGTCCTGACGGGGCGACAAAGAATAAGCACCCCTCACGACAGAGCTGCTGGATCTTTCTGAGCTCTGAACAGTGGCTCCCTCTTTCTTGTCTCCCCACAGTCATCTTGAAAAGTTCACTCAGGGCTTCTCTCCCGGCTGCAGGGACTCCGATGGGCAGCCTGAGACTGTTTTCAGGGTCTGTTGTGGCCACTGGCCACTATACACCTGGGCCCAAGTCATTTCAACTGTACTGTGTGAGAAGGGATTTTACTGTCAAAAGCTGACACCTGGATTCTATCCATTTTCCCATTTTATTTCTGCGCCACCCATGCCCCCTGGGCTGGAGCAGCTGGGAGGGAGACTGCACTGCACCGCTGTCCCCATCCCTGGCTGGCGCTGCTCCCAGCTGCCCGCCGAGAACAAGCTGCTTGATCCATTTCTAGGGGTATCCTTCAGCAGGTGGTGTGAGCTGTGAAATCAGTCACACAAATGACCCACCACATATAAAAAAGCCACCGATACATCAATAGGCCTTTAAACCAAGCAGCAGTTAAAATAACTACTAGCTCAATGGCAAAGGACCAGGAAGCCGCCCAGCCAGGGACCCAGGAGGAGGCAAGACTGGCCCTTTGCTCCAGATTTATGCCCCCACTTCATTCTCTATTCAAGGCAGGGAACATTCTGAGCAGCAGATGCTAAGACGGGAAAAAGATCGCCATAACACTCTGAAAGGCAGGGTGCCCAGCTATCAGGAGGAGGGTATTTATGCCCCCAAAGAGACCATTCCAGTGACACCTCATTCATGTGTCTTCCTGGGCATGGAGGGTGGGGGTGGAGCAGGATGTGGCTGCCTTGCTGTCTCCGGCACACGAGGGGGAATCTGTCCTGTGCCTGTCAGAGGGCTCCTTGTCCTATCTGGCCCCCACACAGGGATACCCCTCCATGGGCCATCAGTAGGAATCTTAGAGTTGGCTTGGAGACCTGGGGCAAGTCCCGGCTATGCCTTCAAGCCATTTGCCGCCTGAGCTTCAGTTTCCCCACATGTGCAGTGGAGTCAGTAATCCTGTCATGAGGTGGGGTCCTGTTCTGAAAACTGTCGACGTGCCAAGGGAGCAGCGTGACGGTCCCCCGGGACTGAGTGCTGGATGCCTCCTGCACGCTACCCTTCTCCTCTTGCCAACCTTGGGCCTTTGGGGAGGACCTGTGGGGGGCTGGGGAGCAGCATTCCAGGGCCTCTGGCCACAGCTAGACCACCAGGAGGAGGGCTGCTCCTGGCCCAGTGAGGGCTTGACTCTGGAGCCTTCTCAGCTGGCCTCGAGGGCTCTTTGGGGACATAGTAGCAGCTGAATGGAACTGTGTTTCACTCAAAGATTTGTTCAGGTCTTAATCCCCACCTGCAAATATGACCTTATTTGGAAATAGAGTCCTTGCAGGTGCAGTCGGGTTAGGATGAGGTCGTACTGGAATAGGGTGGGCCCTAGCCCAACCACTGGCCTCCTGATAAAAGAAAAGAGAGGGTGATTGGGACGCAGACACATGAAGGGAGGCAGAATCATCGGGACACATTCGCAAGCCAGGGAAGCCAGCAGAGCCCAGGGTAGAATCAAGTCAGGCTGCTGGTCCAGAACCTTCAGAGGAGTTTGGACTTCTGGCTTCCAGAAATGAGTATCTGTTGTTTTAAGGCATCCTGTTTGTGGTCACTTGTTATGTCAACCCTGGGAGACTGCAGGCCTCCTGAGCAGGGTCTGAGGGAAGATGAGGCCTCCTGTGTAACCAGGGAGTCACCTTGGCGTGGGGGACCCAGTAGCCAACAGATCACATCCCCTGTGTGGGGCTTTAGAGATGTGCCACAGCTGTATGGCACAGGCTCCCCAGGGACAGCCCAGAGGGCTCCATAGTCACATGAAGAGCCTGTCCTGTTCAGGCCTGCCTGAGCTGACAGGTGGCCATGGTGAAGAGGGATGCTCACAGGTGGCCAAGCTGGGATGGGACCCACGAGATGGGACGAGGACTCGAGAAGGGTGTGGATCTGCTGCCAGATGGCATTGGGGACTTATTTTGTGGCCTGTCTGGTGGGACCTGGGCATTTGGTGGTGAGCGGTTGTCTCCTGATAAGGACCTGATTCACCAGCTGTTAGGTGTGTTAGCGTCCTGGGCCTTAGGGACTCCAGCTTGGGTGTACCGACCAATGAACCTGGACCTGCACTTGGGTACCGTGTCCAAGCACATGTGTGTTGCACACAGGTGAGGAGAGAACCTTGGGATCTCTGTGGAGTGTGCCCGCAGGCCAGTAAAGGTAGGTTCAGATCTTGGAGAAGTTGGCCACTTGGCCTCTGGGGGCTGCCCACCACCTGACCGAGTACCTAGACCCCGGGGCTAGAATGGCACAAGCACCTGGAGGCCCTTGTTTGTGATACTCCCCAGAAGCAGGGCTGTCCAAGAGGGTGCGGGCCTGGGAATGGGCAGGAGAGTGCCGGAGTCGAGGAGCTCTCTTGGTTTCTGATCTCCCCTGTAGATGAGCTGTAGGCCTCAGCGTGCCCGCAGGGTGACATCTTACATCGAGGACCTGAGGCCTAGCATGCTGAGGGTCCTGGAGCCACAGGACCAGCTTCCTGGACCTGGACTTTCTGCCCTGGGCCCCTTCCCAGGATTCCTGGCTTGCAAACACTCCAGCTGGAAGCTTCCCTGAGGAGGACGAGGAAAGGCTATGGAGGGGTCTTCCCATGGGGCCTGGGTAAAACAGGTCGCCACATAGTGCCTGAACTTCTAACTCAGAGGGTGTAGGGCCACTTCGGACTGGCCTCACCAGGCCCAAGTGAGCCTGAAGCTGCCAGATGCCCACTCTGAGAAGTAGGGCTCTAGGCTGGGCCTCTTAGATTCTGGAGCACACGGGTATCTGGGGAGCTTGCTTTGATTTAGGGTCTGGAAGAGACCCGAGTCATTATGTCTTAACGGGCTCCAGGTAAAGCTCATGCCATGTCCCACACCTTGTGGGCCTCTGGAACTATAGGTGGGAGTGGTTGATGCTCCAGGCCGGACGGCTGCACTGGCCAGGGCAGGAGGTGGCCGGATTTCATCCCTATCCTCTTCTGTTTTGCCCCTCCAGTACACAGGACACCGTGAAAGCCAGTGTATAAAGCCAGGGTCTGGCGATCTCCCCAACCCTTCCAGGGAGCCATCCCAGGCAGCGAAGACCCAGAGAGGAGCCTCCACTATCCCTCTGCTGCCCTGCCCTATTCCCACAGCCATGGTGTCCCCCAGCCACTGATGTAGGAAGGACAGGACGGGGAGGCTTCTGGAGAGTGCCTGGGCAGCCCTGTGGCAGCCCCCATGGGCTTGGGCTTCTCTGCCTTAGGACAGATGAGTCCTCACCGGGGTCCACTGTATTTTGTGTGTGTGTTCGTGAGAAAAAGGAAAAATGAATTTTTATTGCTTTGCTAGCAAAGGAGAAACATGGGACGCCTATCTCAGAGGCTGTGATTCTGCCCCTCAGCAGGAACAGGAGGCTTTTAAAGAGGTGATTCAAAGGCTACATTCCATGTGTTCTCTATTGGAGTTGTAATTCACTTGTGAATCTGGGAGATAGTCCTTTCTGAGGTCTTCTGGAACCATCCTCAAAGTCTGGATTACTTCCTTTCTTTGGTGGCTGTGTGCTCAAGAACACATAAATCTGCTTAAAATGGGGGAAGAAAGGTAATCTTATTTCCCCTGAGATTAGGGAGGGGGACAGATTAGGGAGGAGCAGAGAGAGAGGAAGAGACAGAAACATGTCTATTTAAAAAAGAAGTTGCAGGGCTGGGGATATGGCTCAGTTGGTAGAGGGCTTGCCTCACATGCACAAGGCCCTGGCAGCAAGGGCTATGTTTAAAGCATAAAGTGGACAATTGTTACCTTTCCCCACTGTCAATTTATACATTCAAGTCCATATGGAAAAATGGGCAATAACATCTCCAAGCTGCTTCCTGCTGAAAGATGGCAGAGTTGAGGGAAGTAACTCAAAGTCTTTGTTCTCTATCAGGTGGGACATGGAGAGTTTAGGGTATTCAGCGTCGAGCAGTCCAGAGGTCCACAGTGGGAGATGGCAGGTCATAGGAAAGGTAGACATAGGGCAGGGGTCATGCTGAGACAACAATACACAAGATGGCAAAGCATCAATTTTTTTTTGTAAACTATTAGCACAAAAGCAATTAGTATTCCAGCCAGTCTCTGAAAACCATGAAGACAGTAACTCAGAATGATATCCGTGAAAGACAGATCAAGTTTATCAACGTAGGAAGTTCGGAAGTTTTGTAGGTCTGTGAGATCAGGCTCAAATGAACTCAGGACAAACTTATGACTCTAGGGTTCTTTGTGATCATTATCATTAGGCACTCTCACACAAGAATCCTTCCTTTATAGTCTCCAGCTTACTTTTGATAGGGCTGACACAAGTGTACCTCTTAGGTTACATTAAAAAAAACATTGTTTTTCCTTTTAAATGTGCATGTAGAACGGTGCTTTTAGGCCATACTCTCCTGCCAGGTGTTTAAGACCGAGTTGGTCAAAACCAACCTTGTTGCTGTCTACTCTGGAGTCAGCTGAGATTCCTCAGAGATCACTCTTGGGGACATGTGCAAAGTCTCCTTGCTCCTTTAGCTTTCTGCTACGAGTGGTGCCATCTGCCAGGATGTGTCAGGGTCTTGCTGACGATACGTGGCTTCTCTTGGAAGCATCAGGGCCACTGCCCTCTCCAACGACCCTCCTCTTTGCAGAATGTGCCCTGGTTGGCTTCCTGTTCTTTAGGGTCCTCTCCATCTCTTTGATCAGCAGATCAGGTGACTGACCAGAGTTGCGGGGCCCAGAGAGGGGTCCCGTCATTCTCTGGGTCCTGACTGGGTCCATTGTATTTTGCCCTAATTTCTTTTTTTTTTTTTTTTTGGTACTGGGGATTGAACTCAGGGGTACTCGACCTATTTTGTGTTTTATGTAGAGACAGGGTCTCACTGAGTTGCTTAGCGCCTCGCCATTGCTGAGGCTGGCTTTGAACTCGCGATTCTCCTGTGTTAGCCTCCCTAAGTGCTGGGATTACAAGCGTGAGCCACCACGCCCGGCTTGTATTTTGCCCTAATTTCACAATGGACTTGGGGCCCGAATCTCAGCTGTGATGTGTTCTTTCCATTCCTCCTTTGGCCTCCTTACTGCCCAAATATCCCTTGGGGACCTGGCTGGGAGGAGGGTAGCTGGTCCCAGGGGCTGATCCTGGGTTTCTGGCTGGGGCTGTATTTGAATAATCCTCAAAGTCTCCACCGCTTCACTGAGGGTGGTGCATCTGTGTGTGACTCAGGGAGCATGGCCCAGGGCAGGCGCCGGCGCTGTGGGTGCTGAGGCCTCGTGGATGGTGTGGGAAGGCGGGAGTCTGAAAAGCGTGTCCAGGTGGTGTTGAAGCTAGACAAGGACCTGGAGCCTTTGGTCCTTCTCATTTGTGATGCTGCCTCAAATCAGCGGGACTGTTTTTCCGTGGGCTTCACAGCCAATGAGAGGCAGGGAGCTCCTGACTTGAGGGCCTGGGCGGGCGGCTGCGTTGACTTCCAGTTCTTTATGGGATTGTATCCTCTCGTTTGGTTATTTTTCATTTTCAGTGAAAATTAATTCAGTTTTGTTTGAAAACACAGAAGCAGAGAAAGGGGAAAGGGAGGTGGAAACGCAAGGTTAGGGAAGGAGCAGGGCTGGGAATCGGTTGGAACCAGGATGTAATAGAGTCCAGCCTCACAGGTGGCTTCCTTGCTGGGCCTGCTGGGGCAGGTTACCTCCCCTCTCTGGTCTGCAGCTCCCCTCTGGCCCCAAACTAGGCATGGCAACACACTCTTCTCCGTGATCATGGAGGGGAGCAGGGAGTGGTTCAGAGTGGAGGCTCACATGTTTGTCCCTGAGAACCTTCCAGGAGGTTCTTTGCCAAGTGTATCAAAAGCAGGGATGTTGACAAAAATAATCCAGTAGGAACCTCCGTGACAGTTGCTCTGTTTGCTGCTCAGAGATGGGCTGTCCTGCCTTTGTGGGTAACCCTCAAAGGGAAGGAAAACCTTAATCTGAGAGGAGAGGGGAGGGAGGGTGGAGGAGGCAAGGGGAGTGGTCCAGGAGGCAGGAGGAGTTGATGCATTTTAGCCTGAAGAGGCCCCCCCAGTGCATCGCTAGCAGTGCATCCAAAGGAAGTGCTGCCCTCACCATCTCACCTGGACAGCAACTCACCTGGGGGAAAGTCATCTTCACCTCCATTTTACAGAGAAGGGAGCCAAGGCCAACATGATGTACAGAAGGCCCACCCACAGGTCCCGAGGTCCTCAGCTGGAGGTAGGGGGCAGCACCGCCTAGCAGGAAGCTGTGTGTCCCCCCTTAAAGTTCTTGCCTCGGCCACACACTCCACCTAGGTGTCCTCTTCCAGTGAGGCAGGGATGTTGAAGGGAACACAGGCGACGTCTCTGAGCCCTTCCTGGTACTTGTCCCTGTCCCTGTCTGCTCATTGTCTGCATCATTTACGGGCAGGCATGGAGACTGTGCTTCAAGGTGGGTACCAGGTTCTACCTGTCCTGGGCTCCCTCTGTTTGGCGGCAGCCAGACCCCCTTTCCTGTGCAGGTGGCCCATCTGGAAGCGCACCTGACCTTCTGGGCCAGTGTCTCCACACTTCCCTGGTTCCTGACCTGCACACTCTGGCTGGCTGTTGAGTTTTGTGTGTGTATTTATCTATTTATTTTGCAATCTGAGGCTGGAGCCCAGGGCTTCTAGCATGTTGGGCAATATTGTACACCCCAGTCCTTTTTCTCCAGGCGATGCTGAAGACCCAATGGGAAGACCACACTTGGAGGAGTCAGGTTTTAAAGCAATAGTTTGCAGTCTCTGTCCAACCTAGCAGTTACCTGAGGGCTTTTAAAAACTACTGGATTCCTGGCCTCATGCAGTCAAATGAAGTCATAGCCTTGTGAGGCAGCACCTGGGGAAGGGATATTTTTAAAAAATATTCCCTTGGGGAGACTTTAATATGCAATCAAAGTCGAGAATTACTATTCCAGAAGCAGACCTGGCTCCCTCTGCCCATCTGTGGCCAGGCGGGTAGTGGGCTGATTTAAGTTAGTGCCAGGATTCTGCATGACAGATCCTGCCTACTCCCTCTGCCTCTCTTCTTGTTCTCAGTCACATTGAGAATCTGCATCCCAGACATATAAGTTGCCCTTTATGGAAGCTTTTTTCCCCAAGGGAGATATTTACCCAAGTTTCCCATTAGGACCACTGAGCACTTGGCATCTGCACACAGCAGACCTTATTTTCCACTCAGATTCCATCTTTGGGTGTTGGTTTTCATCACCCACAACCTGCAGATCTTAGGAATTCACTGTTGGAAGCCATGCGTGAATTTTGGGGTTGTTTGAGCCCTCATAAGACAGGGAGTTTGCTTTTCTGGGAACTCCTGGGTGAAATTCCTCAGTTTGAGAAAGCCCAGATCACGCTGGCGCCCTGCCTTAGCTCACAGCGCTAGGTTCAGATGCAGCCACCTGGAGATGGGCGTAACCTGCTGGGCCCCAAATAACCTGTTTTCCTTATTCATCTTGTTTTTCTGAAGAAGCTCCTCACTGAATCTCTTTGATGTATTTTACTATAAATAAAGCATTTGAAGGCTTTTTCCTTTGTCAGGATCAGAACCGTCAGGTCTGCCAAGCTCCTGCTTCAACAAATATTTTCCTGCGTCTTTTGCTTTATTTCTTAACACTACTTTTCTGGCTTTTATTTCCAGCCAGCCCCAGCCACCTCCCATGCTTTCCTACTCTCTCCCCACGCAGGCCATGATTGAGAATGCACCCTCTGCACCCCCAGTCTACCCAGGGGAGGAGCTGGAGCCGATCTCTCTGCTGTAGGTGGGAATGGACCAGGAGGTCAATCACCCCAAACCTCCCCAACTCCCCACCTGTCCCCAACTCACCAGCCTCCACTGGACTCTTAAGAAGAGGCCAGCTCTGAGCCAGTTCCCTGCCACTCTGTCCTGTCACTGAACAGCTATATGGACTGTAGGACAGACCATGGTGCAGGGCCCTGCCTTTGTCCCTTGTTACGGGGCTGAGCAGGAGGCCATCAGGTCACAGAGATGACTGTCCATGTTTGGAAGCTATTGAGGGAGAGCTTCCTGCCCTGAATGTGGGCTCCACTTCATCACTCATAGATGACAAGGAGGGGATGGAAAGGGGAACAGCTGTACAGCAGATACCACCGCATCCTGTGGGGCACAGTTCATCACTGATAATGATGCTGACCCTGTGCATGGCTTCACAGACGCAGGGAAAGACTCTCCCCCCAAATCCATAGCCACGCTCCAATCGTGAGAAAACATCAAGCCCATGTAGAAGGACAGTCTACCAAACAGCAGACTGGTACTCTTCCAAACTGTGGAGGTTAAGAAAAGTAAGGAAAGAGCCTAGTGTGACACATGGGCAGATAAGAAGGAGACAGGGCGCCTGTCATGTCCTGGGCTGGGTCCTGGAACAGAGGAGGACATTAGTGGGAAAACTGGAGAAATCCAAATAAGGTCTGCAGCTCAGGGGTCCTCCAGTGTTAGCTTGGGCTTTGGTGCTTGTCCTGTGTGAGACGTTAAAGGCGGGCAAGCCAGCGGAGGGCACACGAACCTCTCTGTGCCATCTTTGCACCACCTCTGTGAATCTCACACTATTTCAGAATTAAAAGTTTTTTCAAAAGTATTGAGGGAAAACACGCAGGGTGAGGAATGGCCTCTCTCTCCTCTCTGCCTCTCTTTCAAACACTGTCTGATCTACGAGGTGGAACCATGAGGGAGAAAGGCTGGGCTGCGGGCTGCCGGTGAATTTACTGCCAGAGGCAGCTCTGCTTTGCTCTCTGCGCTGTGATTTATGGCCAAGAACTTGGACCCCATCATCGATCCCCACTCTGAGCCCCCAGGGCTGGCGCAGGGTCCTCTGGGCAAAATCGATGTCTGGAGGTGACTGTGCATTTCACTCCATCATAGGAATCCAGATTTATGTTCCTGGCAAGAAGATCCCAGGGCAATGGAGCCCAGCCAGGAGCCCGGAGGCCAGGCGTCCAGGTCCAGATCTGCCATTCATATCTGTGTGATTTAGGGACATTTACTTCCCCTCTCTGGACCTTCGTTTTGGGAAATGGTCTCTAAGGTCACTTCCAGCTCCTACCATCAGGATTCTTTGATTGCAGACAATAGAATGTGGCCATGAGCAGAAAACCTTGAGTATGAGAGAAGTTTACTAGAAGGAATCTACTGGAAGGTTGGAGGCTTGGAAGTGGCACCATCAGAATTAACCAAGGCAGAGTCATTTCTGTGGCTAAGCTGGCTCCGTGTCTCAGAGCACAGACCCGCCATTAGGGTGGTGGGGTGGTCTCTGCACGGTTCCTTGGCCACCCCAGCTCCTTCTGTCCTGTGGCTCTCCTTTGCTCTTGGTCCTTGGACACCGCTTTGCTCAGGCAATGGGTGTTGATCAGAGTGGGACCTGCATCTGGACAATTCCTGATGGGCCATTTCTGGAAATGTCCTTCCAATTCCACTCATATCCCACTGGCTAGACCCAAGTGGAGGGAGCCTGGGAAAGTCTGAGCCTGTTCTCTGGAAGCAGTGGAGCTGGGACCCTGGACAGCACCAGGCATCTCTGCCAGGGCAACACAGACTGCTCAGGAACTTGGCTGCGGTCCTACCTCTTTCATGGGTGACCTCCTGCCACCCAGCTCATTTCCCCTCTGCATCTCTCACTGCAGGGGTTGAGTCTGGGCAGGGAGTCCAGATGGCTAACTTGGGAGTCCACCCTTTGACTTGGGGAGGGCAGGGCTCTTACCCTGATAGTTCCCAGGTGGCACACACACTCTGGGTAGGGGAAGGTGGCATCAGGAGACCCAAAGACCCAAATGTACATGAAAACAGTCAGTCTGCTTTACGAGTAAGCAAATTTGCTGGCCTGTTTCCAAAGAAACAATCTTTTTTTGCAAGAGCTGTCTAAGGTTTGCATTTTATATCTATTTTTAATTTTCATCTCAAAATGTTTTTTTGAGAGTCTCGCTGAGTTGCTTAGGGCTTTGCTAAGTTGCTGAGGCTGGCCTCAAACTTATAATCCTCCTGCTTCAGCCTTCTGAACTGCTGGGAAGGTTGGTATTTTAAAGTCAGGTCATTTTGGGGAGTGTCTTGATTCAAAGGTGAGCCCCTGATAGCAAACCAGAGAGGACAGAGAGAGAGAAAGCCTGGGTGACCCATGTTTGAAAACTGACACTGAGCACTGGCGAGGGTGAGGAGAGGCGGAGCTGAGGGCTGGGAGGCAGGGAGTCCACCAAGCTCCCAGCAGACTGTCCTCTGGGGCTTTCACGGGAGCCAACCTAATTTTTAAACTTTGAAAGTTCAGGGGAAGTTGGCTGCTGCAGGAGAAAACAAAAGCAGCATTTGATGAGAGGGGGTCCCCACGCACCTTCACCTCTGCCACCCGCCTCAGAAGTGTCCAGGGCCACAGCGGAAGCTGCACGAAGAGATGGACAGCCAGCGTCCCTGGGAGTCCTGGAGAATCCCACTCAAACAAAGAGGACAAGACCAAGGCAGGAAAGGGCCTGAAGGGAAGAGGACAGGCATGGAGGACGAAGACCACGCACCACACTGTCTCCCACTTTCCCAGTGCCCTCCCGCTGGCCCCACTTCGCCCTTACTTGGACACCACCTGGGTCATGGAGTCACTGACCCAGAAGCCTGGGAGTCGGCTGTGAACCCTCTTTCCCTGAGTCCTTACCCCATCCTTTGTCTGGTGCTGTGTATTCTGTGTCCTGACAGTTTCCTCAGCCACCACGAGCTTCTCATCTGCCCATGGCTACTCTCCATCAAAATCACCTTCACTTCTTGGGGTCCCCCTAGTGACAGTTTCCAGGCTCTGCTCCACCTCCCCAACCCAGCGGCTTTACCTGTCCCCGCTCTCCTCCCTAGAGCACGTCCTCCATGGTTCCCCGAGTTTCCCATAAAGGCTGCTGTCCTCCCAGGGTCTCCTGCTCGGGGTGTGCAGCCCCTCACCCGCCACCGCACCCTCTAAATGCAGACACATGCTGCAGACAGATGCATCTGTGATGTGTATCTATTTATACTGGGTGTGTATTTGATCTGGTGTCTACATCTATCATCTCCATCCCTATGTGACACTCCCCCCCCATCCCCTAACCTGTATCTCCCTGCTCTCAACCAGAAGCACCTTGAACTTCTGTCAAGACACATGCCTGACCTGTCATTGTCTGAGTGTCTGGCTTTCCTGGGGAGCCGTAACCTCCTTGAGGTAGAGGAGGGTGTCTTGTCCTCATGAGTGATGGGGAGGTTGCAGGTTCGCTGAATTAAATGCCGGAGCAGCCTGCCCCTCCTCCCCTTCCTAGAGGCTCACCCTCTAGAGCAGAGCACCTTGTCTTCATCTGAGGATGGCACCATCCTAACCCCATTTTACAGAGCAGGAAAACAAGGCTCGTGGGGCTTAATTCCTTTGTTCAAGTTTACACAAAAGGTGACGGACCGTATGTATTTCAATTTTAATCTGTATGACTCTTAAAATTCTATATCTTCTGTTCTGTGTTCTTCTGGAGAAGCTGAGGAAAAAAGCAAAAATACAAAAACAAACAACAAACAAAAACCCAGTGACCACTTGGTTATGATCTGTGTTGACGAAGTTGTTTGTGGTGGTGGTGGTGGTGGTGGTGGTGGTGTGCGGGCGCCCAGGCACACCCCAGGCCAGTCAGCAGTGTATGGATTGCCTTCAGAGCCCCCAGCGTTGAGGTCAACCCGGTCGTGTCACTGAACACAGAACACAGGGTGCTGGTTCTGGATGCAGAGGACCTGTGGGGCCATCACTGTTTGGGTCTGGGTGCAGCCTCTCTGCTCCCAGGGCCCCAACCTTGCTTGGCCTTGCTGAGAGTCAAGGCCATGGGGCAGTAGCCTCCCTCCCTCCGCAGGTTTCCTGCGGCCTCCTGTCCTGGAAGACAGCAAGTCACCTGGGGGCTCTGCTTGCTGCAAGACCGCCACTGGGGGGAGCCCTTGGGCCGCCGACAGGGGATGGTACTTGGTTGAGTGGCCCTGCAGGGAGCCGGGAGGCGAGTTGGTAGCAGCTGAAGAAATCAGTGCCTTAGTATTTGTTGCTGTTTGGCTCCTAGCAGAGCCACAAGTCCTTGAGCTAGGAAGGACTGGCCAGCTCACCTTCCCCCAGGTGGAAGACCAGCTGTGTCCCTTTCTCAGGGCTTCTGTCCTGGAGGGGGTCACCGGCCACAACCCATCTGTCCAAAGATCAGGGAGGAGATATCTGCAGGCTTTGATTTCCTTGGTGCAGAAAAGGACCAGTTTCCAGTGGGAGGGCGTTTGTGTGCTGGGAGCTCAAAGTGGCAGGTATTTGCCACGCTCCTCATCTGCACGGCAAGTTCTAACCTCAGCCCAGCACCTAGAGATGACAACAGAGCAGCGGCAATGATGCTTCCCAGCGACAGCACATATCGCCTCCCGGGTGCTGTCCTGCTGCCTGAGGCTGCCGACTCTACCCTCCCCGAAATTCTGGGTAGATCCTATTCTCACCCTCGCTTTACAGGTGAGGAAACCGAGGCGTGCAGAGTGCATGCTGTTACTAAATGAGATGCCCGAAACTGGGTAATGTATAAGGAGAAGAAGTTCATAGCTGGGTTTTGGAGGCTCAAGGGCATGGCCTCTCTCTGTTGGCTCAGCCTCTGGTGAGGACCCCTTGTTAAGAGTGCATGCAGGAAGGGGTCACACAGCCAGACAGGAAGCCAGAGAGAGACTTCGGTCCTGTACCCACGGCAGAGCTTGTTAACCCTTTCCCAGGGCACACCCCCAATGACCTAATGATCTCCCACTGGGCCCTGCCTCTTAATCTCACCACCTCTTGGTATCACCATAGTGGGGACCACGCTTCCAACACACGAACCCTGGAGGGATATATATGAACCATAGCAGAGAGTTTAAATAACTTGCCCAAAGTCACACGGCTGGTAAGAAATGGAGCCGGGGTCGGAGCTCAGGAGGTCCTGGTTCCCCAATGTTGCTGCTTTGGTCGACATCTTCAAATTTACCTACTTTGTTACCTCCCAGATCCATCGAAGGACAAGCATGCACAGCAGCTTGGAATCTCTGTTTTTCTAAGCCTTCTTTTTTGTCTCTAAAGTTTAAGGACGACATCAATCTTTTGTCTATAGAGTTCATCTTTATGTGATGACTTTCTTATTTGCTGAATAGGAATCAGAACATATTCTGGAAATGTCACAGAAAACACAGCCCACAGGAGTGGGGACGAGATATTTCTTTGTTAGACATTACATTAAGAAGTCCAAAAAGTGAAAGAGAAATGCATTTACTTTCAAATGCTTGCCATGGAGTTTCTGCCAAACTTGGTCTGGTCCAGCGTGCAGAAGATGGGAAGTGGGCGTCTTTGTGGAAAACGGACCACGAGAGGGCAGCCCGTGCCTCCAGGAGGCCTGGTCGGGTTTTGACTTGAGATGCATCTCCAAGCCGGGTTTTTCCAGAGCAGGCTCCTTTGCAACACCGCCAGGAGGTGTGGCTCGAGGGATAAGAATTGTATTTTTATCTGCTGCTCATTTTTAGCAATCTGGCCGACGTTCCTCTGGCACACAGAGGAAGTGGCTCCCTCCTGCAAGGCATGAGTCACTCTGCTTGAGAGAGGTGGCCTGTCGCGGTAGACCCACGCCCCACAGAGCTGTCGCCAGCCCTGTGCCCTCAGAGGGTTTATTTCTGTCCCTCTTCTCCGTCTACCAGTTTTGTCTCTGTGTTTGCCTCTGGGCGGGGCCAGTGCCGGTTCCTGCTCATCAGCATGACCGCAGAGCTTGGAAGTCCTGATGGAGTGGACTCTGGGCAGGTGGCTGCCCCCGCCCCGTGGATACATCCCTTAGTGGAGGTCGGAGTCAGCAGTATACCTGAACTTCCAGGCCTAGACTGAGCCCATCAGGGGAAGAAAGGAGAGGTCACTCTCTTTTTGGTAACACATCCCAGGTGAAGGAGGCCTGGCCCTACAATTGGAGGTGGGAGGCCCTGGGTGCTTTGTGGGGACACCCCAGGCAGCCTCTGTTCTGTCTTGTGCCATTGACAGCCCCTTGGTCCCGTCCAGCATCTACCCCCTGGAGGACTGGGGTCTCTTTCAGCCCATCTCCCACAGTGCCTCACTCCTGAGGCTCAGGCCCTGGTGGATGTGACCTCCCGGGCACCATGACTCAGCTCCCACTCAGGACCAGAGCACGGCAAGGTAGGGCAGCACTGGCAGGTGTGTGCAGGAGTGGGATTTCTGTGCGCTAGCTGTTCCCTGGGCTCTGCGCCCCTGTTGGAGGCATCCCCTCCTCCAGGAAGCCTGCTTGACTCCCTGGCACTTTGCCTTCATGGCCGGCCAGGTCACAGCTGAGTGTGTCCAGCTCTGGAGGTCTGATCACAGGACCCCTCACTAAACTTGAGGTTGGCAAGCACGCCTCACTCCTCTGTGTCCCCAGAGCCTGGCTCAAACTCAGAAGGGACACCCAGTTATAGAGTCAAATGAGGCAATTAGGGCTGTGTGCCCTTCACCCCACGGCCACTGAGTGTGCGCAAACACACACACACGCACACGCACACTGCTCTGCACGTCTTCTCCTCACACAGGCTTATGTCACGAGTCTTTCCACTGCTCACTGTCTTGTTTGAACTTCTGGGAGAGCTCCTAGCCCTCCCCTGCTTCACACTGGCCCAGCAAACCAGTCCCAAGGCAGAGACCATCTTGTCCTTCCTCCCTCCCTCCCTCCCTCCCTCCCTCCCTCCCTCCCTTCCTTCCTTCCTCCCTCCCTTCCTCCCTCCCTCCCTCCCTCCCT
>CM053404.1:6814016-6860756 GCA_028644305.1 Xerus rutilus | reverse complement strand
AGTAGCCTTTCCCTCCGGGGAGGTTCTCCCTGGTTCCTGGGAACTGGAGGGCTGGGAAATACACTTTGCCTGCTGCATCTGAGGCTGGGGGGACTCACCACCTCTGTCACCATCTCTGTCCACGGCCGCCCTCCGGAGCCCCTGGCCCTGGAGCGCTAGGTGTTTATTCTCAAACCACCTGCCTTCCAGTCCCTGTCCACCTTCCTTTAGTGACAGATCTGGGAGGTTGGTTTTAACACTGCTGCTTGCGTGGCCTGGGTAGGGTGAGCATGTTACCAGGATTCTTATCGGGGTGAATTGCTCTGGCGCCTCCCTGGACCAGAGGTGTTGATGTGACCTGGGCTTTGCCATATAAATCAGAAGTGGGGTCTCTGCACCCACATCTTCCTGGGCAGGTGCCAGCTCTTGTCCAGGGTGCATCCTTGGATGTGCTTGCCCTTTTCTGGGTAGGTATCTTTAAAGCTGCAGGCTCTGTTTCACAGTGGGTCTGGGGCGGGTTTGGGATTTGCTAGAACAGTCTCTACAAAGCTGACACAGACACCTTATTGTGGCTGGAGGGCTGAGATGTGCTGCTGCTCAACGCCTCCCAACCCAGGACGTCCCCAAAGCCAACTCTGGGGGCTGAGAGTGGAAAGGGGCAAAGGAGGATAAGAAGACCCCTCCCCAGGCACCGCCATGGCTTAGACACCACCTCCCTTCCCGAAGCCCAGGGGTGCCTCCCCTAACCCACACCAACACCCTGGTGGGCATGAACAGGACAGGCCACTTTGTACCTCACTAAATATTCCCTGTTGCTTTGGAGGCTCAGAAAACCCCCCCATATTTCCTGATTTACAGAGGTAGGGAGTGAGCCTCAGCTAGGGAAGCTACTGACCCTGGCACATGGGAAGTGACAGGTGGGCCTGAATGAGAGCCCCTTCCCAGGCCCCCAGACCTTGCCCTCCCCGCTCTCCTCTGGGGGGCCACCCCTGCCTCCTGAGCCCCGTGAGTGCCTGCCCCTTTCTGCAGGGCCTCCCTCCAGGCTGAGTCCTCACGCAGTTGCTCGTGGTGCGTACTTGAGGTTTCTATTGCTCCGCAGAGGCAGCCCACAGCTCCCCAGGCCTGGGCTGCAAGGTGGAGGGGTCAGACCAGGTTTCCAGCACTGGGGCACAGCCCCTAGCTGGGGGCCCTGAGGACCCTTTCCCAAGCCTGGGTAGCACTTCTGTGCTCTGTGCTGAGCTCTTCCAGGAGCAGCCTGCCAGAATGAATTGTATATTATGGATTCTGGGGAGGCTGGGGGACCAGCTGTTACCCAAATGCCTGGGCTAATTTTAAATCAGTTCATTATGCATGATTAATTTCCAAACCCCTGAGCGAGAGGCGAGGCTGCTCCCCAGCACAGGCTGCGGTCACTCTGGGAGTGTCTGCAGAAGCACCCCTTTCCACGTTGGCATCATTGTTTCAATGACAATTTTAATCCCAAGAGACTTAGATCTACACAGAAACTTAGAAGGT
The DNA here is from genome assembly GCA_028644305.1 of Xerus rutilus. NCBI lineage: Eukaryota > Metazoa > Chordata > Mammalia > Rodentia > Sciuridae > Xerus > Xerus rutilus. Next base: position 6,859,262 of record CM053404.1, on the reverse strand, counting down.
GGTAAGAGTCCTCACACACACCCCAGCCCACCTCCCCTGAGGTTCCTGTCCTCCGCTGGCATGGGACATTCCTCACACTTAATGGCCCAATGCCATTGAGCAAAATCCATAATTTGTACAAGTTCCCCTCCTTTTTAGCTAATGTCATTCCTCTGTCTCGGGGTCCCATCTGGCATCCCACGCTACTTTTGTTGTTACGCCTCCTTGGGTTCCTCCTGGCTGTGGCAATTTCTCAGGCTTTCCTTGTTCTCAATGACCTTGACTTTGGAGGAGGCTGGTCAGGTGCTTTGGCGACTGCTCCTCTGTTGGAATTTGCCTGATGTTTTCTCATGAAGCCTGGTGTCACAGGCTTTGGGGGAGGACCCCGAGGGGTCCAGCGTCACTCTATCTCTTTATATCCAGGGCACAAACTTCTCACTGTGGATGCCAATCACCAGGCTAAGCTGGGCTTCTCAGACCTCTACTGTGACTCTTCATTTCTACCTGCTTTCTGTACTGTTTTCTTGGAGAGAAAGTCACTACGTAAGTAGCCCACACTGAAGGAGCAGGAAGCCATGGTCCACCTTTCGAGAGTGGATATCTAAACCGGGCACAGTGGTGCAAGCCTGTAATCTCAGCACTTTGGGAGGCTGAGACAGGAGAATCGTGAGTTCAAAGCCAGCCTCAGCAATGGCGAGGCACTAAGCAACTCAGTGAGACCTTGTCTCTACATAAAACACAGAATAGGGCTGGGGGTGTGGCTCAGTGGTGGAGTGCCCCCCCCAAAAAAAAGAAAAGAAAAGAAAAGAAAGAAAGAAAGAAAGAAAAAGTGTGATAAATATCTGTTGTTTTCTGCAAAGACGTGTTGTCTCTTCTCCATTTATTTACCCAGTCACCTAGTCATACCTGTATGGAGTCATGGGTATTTATTTTGTATTTTAGATTATATTCCAATACTATTAACGTACTTTTTGCCCAGGGTGGGAGCTCTTCCAGTTGGCCACTGTGCCCTCTGGGACACCTGTCATCGTGTGCACACGTGTGTGTTCATGCTTGTTGGCCTCGCACAAGATGCTCCAGGTCCCTCTGGTCCACTTCCTCTACGGTCCTGGAGTCAGTCATTTCTCCAAGAGGACTTTGCTCTTTTATTCAGAATGGTGTTGGAAACCAAGGTCTGGGCTCTGGCGTGTGCATCATGGTGGCACATTCTTGCCTCTAGGCTGTCTGGGCTGACGGAACGTGGGGCCCTGCATGTCCTCACTGACCCACATGTGTGCACATGTGCAAGAAGAGCTCTTCATCTGTCCATCTGCAGCTTTATGAAGTTACACACGAACTTGTGTCAAGTCTCTAACTTCATCTGTTACTGCAAGGGTCATTCTAGCCTCCTCCTCTCGCGTATCTGTAATCTTCTATTCCAACAAAGAGAAATGACTTCATTGCACAATTTCAGGACACTAGTGCAGTGGCTTTGAAACTCCTGTGGGAAGCAGCTTTATCCCCGAGAGTACAGTGTTATGTGTGGTTCCTTGTCACCAGCAATGACTTCAGCTCTTGTTGTTCAGTACCCTGGCCAGAATAGCTATTGTCAGCTTGTTTAGTTACTTTTTTCCCCTGGCCATCCTAGCATTTTGTTTTGCTGGTTTTTTTTTTGGTACCAGGGATTGAACTCAGGGGTACTCGACCACTGATCCACATCCCCAGCCCTATTTTGTGTTTTATATAGAGACAGGGTCTCACTGAATTGCTTAGTGCCTTGCCCGCTGCTGAGGCTGGCTTTGAACTCCCGATGCTCCTGTCTCAGCCTCCCAAAGTTCTGAGATTACAGGCGTGAGCCACTATGCCTGGCCATTTTGCTGTTCTTTAAATCAGAAGAACCTGAGCAACGTTTAGGGTTTATGACTGACTTAGTGACTCTGGTCATGTGCTCAGACCAGAGCTCCGAGGAGGGTAAGGAGGGTCTCCCACTTGTGATGGACTGATTTTGAGGGCATTGCTGACTTAATCTCCTTTTTCTTCCATTTTTACCTCGGTGTATTTCCTCAATGCTCCATTATTTATTTCAGGGTGACAGGAGTTATTTTTTGAACATCTCCTTTGTGTCCAGTGCTGTGCAGATAGCAGGAATGTGAAGATCAATGATGTCAGCCTGACAGAAGGGACTGACATGGGGATACCCACAATCCCATGGGATTGGTGCTTTGCTCTGTTTTGGCACTGGGAAGATGAAAGACTGGGGACAGACAAAAAAGGGGCTGAATCTATCTTCTAGGACCTGCCAACCAAATAACCCTGGGAAAATTACTAAATCCTGGTCACTCAAACTGTAGCCAGTGGACCAGCAGCAGCAGCGTCACGTGGGGGCTTGTGAGGATTATAGTCTCAGGTCCTTCCCAGACCCACTGGATCATGATCACAAGATCCTGAGGTGACTGAAGTTTGATGAGCCACAGCAGACTCAATTGGCCAGTCTGGTGGTCCATGAGATGGAAGCCTCTAGTGCCCCCTGGTCCTCATTCGCGTCACTGGAGGAATGACACTCCCACTACAAAGAAGTCAGAGTTGAAACACAATGTCAGTTCCATTCCCAGACTTTGATGGTCTGTCAGGGGTCATCAAATTCTTTCCAGGGGACACCTGTTCTTTCCAGAAGGGCAGCCTCCCACATCCTGCAGGGATCACCCTCTGTCCCTGTTTCCAATCACCCCAACTTCCCCAATGTCTATCACTGTTGGAACCTGAGTGAGGCTGCACCCCTGGGAAGGAAGGGCCTGAAGGCTAAGCTCTGCCGCCTGTGCTCTGGCTCTGGGAGCTCCTCTTTAGGGACCTTCTCTAGCTGCAGGGTCTTTCTGCCACAGGGCTCAATTGGAAAAGCTTGCTATCAGTAGAGGGTGGAAATTAATGCCACCACATTGGAAGGTCATGCTACTTGGAGAATTTCTTCTCTCTTAGTATCTCTCCCTTCCCCTAGGAGATCGGACCCATGTCCACCGGCAGCCCACCACAGATAACATGTCTCTTTCCACAGAGCTTCCAATTGGTGGGGGAAAGGCTCAGGGAAACCTGACTTCACCATCCTCTCCCCACCACATCCCCAAGTCCTGGATCTCCTCCAAGGAAGGCTCAGTTTGGTGACCTCCAATCAGCAGCCTCCTTTTGCCCTCACTTAAAGCTGCCTCCACGGTCCCTTCCCCCATTTGACATGTCTTTCTTAAACAGAAGTCAACTCAGTTTTTTCTTTCCCTCCCTCCCTCCCTCCCTCCCTCCCTCCCTCTCTCTCTCTCTCTCTTTCTTTCTTTCTTTTTTTTCTTTTTGGTACTGCGGATTGAACTCAGGGGCACTCAACCACTGAGCCATATCCCCAGCCCCCACTTTTTTTGTATTTTATTTAGAGACAGGATCTCACTGAGTTGCTTAGCTTTGCTAAGTTGCTGAGTTTGGCTTTGAACTCGTGATCCTTCTGCTTTAGCCTCCTGAGCCTCTGGGATTATAGGCATGCGCCACCGCGCCAGGCTTCTGCCCACTTCCTTTAAAAGGAAATTCTTTCCCTTTCTCATTCCATTCTCCTTTCAATTTCCACTACTGTGGAAATTACCTGCAACCCCACCCTCCCCACTCGGGGCATCATGCATGCATTCAGCGGGACCTCCTTCCCTCCCAACTGCCCAGGACCTTGGCAGGAAGGGGCTCAGGAGTCCAGGATTAACTCAGCTCTTACTTTGCAGCCAGTGAGGTTCAGTGAGGCAAAGAGACTCAGATCACGTCATGTCTCACCAAGACCCACAGCTCAGTGGAGACGACCAGAACTGTACAGATGTTTTACTATTTCTCTCTCTTTTCCTCTCTCTACTGTATTAAATGATCAATCTGTCATCTGTCTGTTCACACCTCCTCTCCAGGACCTCGTTACACCATAGGAGGCCAAGTTATGAGCAGGCAGCCATGTTCCATTGTCCTGCGTGGAATTGAAAGGGTCCACGAGCCCGTAGGTGATAGAGCCCCGCTGGAACTTTGAGAGAGGGAAGCTTTCTTTATCTCCTCCACCCCTCACTGGCAGCTTTCACATCTTTTCTGGTGTCAAGGTCAGATGTGAAAATGCCCCTTGTCCTGGAAACCACCAGAAGTTCAGGTGCCCACCCTGCACTGGAGAGCTGGAAGAAAGAGGAGCCTTAATTTCCCTGTACCAAAAATGATGGGCTTGCAGAAGGTGACCCGGAAGGATCGCAAATTCAAGGACAGCCTGGGTAACTTCGTATGACCCTGTCTCAAAATAAAATGTTTAAAAAGGCTGGGAATGGAGTTTAGTAGTAGAGCACTTGCCTGGCCCGTGTGAGGCCCTGGCTTCCACCCCCAGTACCAACAACGAAACACACCCCCAAGTGGCTCTAAAGAAGGCCTTTGGAGGCCACTGTGTGAGACCTGTGAGCGACACCATGCTTCCTGTCAGTTCTCTTTCAGCTGGTCTGAAATGGAATCTATCCACAGCATTTCTACTAAAAACGCTGGGAATTTCCAAGACCCAGTGCATTGGAAAACCAGTCTGATTGGCCATTTTGACAGAGGAAAATCTGCAAGGGATGATCAGACAATATGAAAATCAGGCTAATTTGACTGCATCTCAACTCCCCAGCGAGCAGGCCTGGGGGCTGTGTGGCCCTGGCCTCTGCCATTAGTGCTCCTCGCTCCTCTGAAACCCCGGCTGGGCTTCTGCTTCCATGAAGCTCTAGCTCCTGGGCCTTTGGAGCTAATGTACACAAAGTGCTTCCGGGAATGGCCATTGCTCAAAGCCAGTTTTATATCACTATGCTGCTAAAAGCACTTGCTACTGAGAATTAGCTAATGCAAGACTGACGGCTAGGAAAATCTTTACAGAAAAGTGCAAGTGTCCGGACTTGGGGAGCTACCTACTTTTTGTATTTCCTTCTTCTTTCCTTATTCAAAATTCATTTTCTTCTCCCCCTCCTCTCCCCTCTCCTTCCTTCCTTCCACTTGCATATCCAGGGAACATTTTAATTTTGGAAAGAAATGTTATATGAGTCGCAGTCTCTGATGTGTGAGAGTATGAGGTGTGGGAAGGGAGGATCAGCAGGAGACAGGGAATTAGCTTTGTGGAGGCTTCTGGAAAACTGGAGAGCATAGATGCAGTCCTCCTAGAGGCTGGTGAAGAGGCTGAGGGACCAGGATTCACCCAGACCCCAGGGGCAGGAAGCCTCAGCCGAGGAAAGGCCTTAGGCAAGGGTGGAGGCAGCACTCCATAACGCCATTCCATCATGAATTCTTGTGTCACCCAATCCACCACTCTTGGCTGAGACTTTCAAAATGTGTGGCAGGTAAATCTGCAGCTAAAAGTTTTGATTGAACTGTATGACCAAAAGTACTGACAAGAACAATTTTTGAAGAGGGAAAGTTTATTTGGGGCTTACAGTTTCAGAGGTCTCAGTCCATAGATGGCCAACTCCATTTCTCAAGGCCCAAGGTGAGGCAGAACATCATGGCAGTGAAGTGTGGAGGAGGAAAGCAGCTCAGGACATGAGAGAGAGTGCGCCACTCATCAAGGACCAAAGTTATACCCCAAAAGCACGCCGGTAGGGACCCACCTCCCTCAGCCACACCCTACCTGTCTACAGTTAATACCAACAGTTAATACCTATCAGTGGATTAATGCACTGACTTGGTTAAGGCTCTCATAACCCAATCATTTCACCTCTGAACTTTCTTGCATTGACTCACACATGAGATTTTGGGGACACCTCACATCTAAACCATAACATAGCAGCACAATTCACAATAGCTAAATTGTAGAACCAACATAGATGCCCCTCAATAGATGAATGGATAAAGAAACTGGTATGCATACACAATGGAATATTACTAAGCATTAAAAGAGAATAAAATCATGGCATTTGTGGGGAAATGGATGGAGTTGGAGAATATCATGCTAAGTGAAGTAAGCCAAACCCCAAAAAACCAGAGGCTGAATGTTTTCTCTGATTAGTGGATGCTGATGCATAATGGGGGTGGGAGGGAGCATGGGAGAAATGGAGGAACTTTGGACAGGGCATAGGTGAGAAAGGGGAAGGGAGGGGGCACGAGAGGAGGAAAGATGGTGGAATGAGATGGACATCATTGCCCTAGGTACATGTATGAAGATACGAATGGTGTGACTCTACTTTGTGTATAACCAGAGAAATGAAAAATTGTGCTCCACATGTGTGCTATGAATGGAAATGCATTCTGCTGTTTTAAAATAAATAAATAAATAAAAAACCATAACAAATGGTGAGAGTCAGGAATACAGAAGGATAGTGAAAGTCACTTTTTCTCAGTTCCTGGGATTGGAATGGTAGCTGGTAGATTAATCAAAGAAGGCACTAGAGAGCAGCCACCATTTGGGGTGGTTTCAGGCAGGAAGCCTAGAAAGAGAGCCCTCACCAGGAGGCTCAAGCACAGCTGTCTCCGAGGCTGGCCCCTCTACTCACTGGGAGCTGAATGCCTTCCAGGATCATTGGTGCTCACTATTGTAACTAAGTAGTCTGCAAAAACTAATGAAACAAGAGTGCCAAGAGAAAAACAACTGTTTCCATGAAAACTAAGTTTGGTTCTTTGAAAAGGCTCATTCTGTAAATGGAAGTCACTAAAAATAATTGCAGTTGAATTGGGTGTAGGCGAGATGACTTTGAAAAATTAGAGAATTGTATATATGTAAAAATACCTGCCTTAAGTTCTTGCTTATTTTAAAGAAACCAAAATTGGAAATTATAGACAATGTGTTGAGGGTGGGGTTTTTGTTAAAAAAAAAAAAAAAGACTAGAAATTCCCAATGAAGGACTCATTCTCAAAGTGAACCTCTTGCCACTCCATGAAATTGTTGGTGAATGAGTGACATGGCTTTGAGTTAGAATAAAAGGTCTAATGTATTATTTGATGATTAAGGGGAATCATAAATATGATGATGGGTCATCCATGGCTCACAAAGTGCTTTAGGTCTTTCCTGCAGCCACAGGAACCATAGCGGGGTTTAAAGAAGCAGTGAGGTGAGTCTGGCTTCTCAGATCATTCCAACTGTGTGCTGGGGACACCTGGCAGGGGCTGGGGCTGGGGATCATCACAAAGAGATCAGCAGAGACTCTGATCTGGCTGCATGGTAGGAGTCTTGAATAAAAAAGGGGACAGAATGGAGAGCTCTCTGGGAGGTTTCACAGGTGGACTGAGAGGGCCGGACCTGGGTCTGTGGTCTGGATGAGGGGATGGAGGTGCTCGTTCATGTTAGGTTCAATTCAAGTAACAAGGACCAGAAACAAATGGACTTAGAGAGACAGGAGTTGGCACATGTTCTGTGTTATATCTCATCCATCTCTCCAGACCCCAGGTGTCCTTTTGAAGCAATGTGGAAGCGTCCAGTCCTTGAAGTCCCACCCCAACAAACCTGACCCCCCAAAGGGAGCTGTACCCCACTCTGTCTGGACAATTTTAGATTATAGCTTACTGCCATGATGACAAGTTTTTTTCCTCATCTTTCTTTTCCACTAAAGCATGATGTCCCTGATGCCTGAGGCAGCATCTCCTCCCAACCCGCCTTTAAACCACAGCCCAGCACCAAGCCTGCACCAATCCTCACCATGTGTGCGTGAACTCATCTCCCTCGTGACTATCTGAATTCTGCCTGCTTCTCCCTCTTCCCTAGACCCTGTCACAGGTGTCTCTGCTCACAGTGGTCTTTCATCAAGAAGTTACCTCTACCTTTCCTACCTGCTGAATGAATGGGATATAGCGTCTGTCCATCACAGACAGCAATGAGAACTTTGAGGACACAGGGACAGCTTGTAGCAATTAGGAGGAAAGGCACATTTATTAGAATCTGAGATTATTATAATGTAGCAATTAATTTATTCCTGAGATTCCTAACTCCAGTGTTAAATAGGAAACTACTTAAGCTACATACAACATTTTTCCCCCAAATCACGTTTTACAAGATAGTGCTATAATAGGACATCAGTGAGGAGAGGAGAAAAAGAGGCTCAGGGTCTTATTCCCTGATTACTTTAAACACCTGGTGGAGTTCTTTTTTGTAGGAAACATCCTGAGGCTTAGTATCGAGAAGGCATCCTGTCTTTCTAAGTGGGGGACAAGGGGGGCCCATTGCCTTGCACTGGCTTAGGCCTCTAAGATGCTCTGCAGATTTCTAGCTTGGGGAAATGCCTGCTGAATACAGATAGAAAGCCTACCGTGTCAGGAGGCACACGTTTACTTTAGGCAAAAAGTCTGCAAGCACCTTTGCAGGTGGATCTTTACCCAGAGACACAGGCTGTGGGTGGCCTCATGGGAGAAAGAAGGAAGGACCCCAGAGCACATGTCTGCAGTCTAGTCGCTCACCACTGTCAGAAAGATAAATTGGTGCTTAGTGTACATGAGCTGATTAATTTTTTTCTCTCATTCTGTGTATTTATTTATTTATTCCATTTTATTTTAAGGTATCATTTACATGTAATAGAATTTCCCCACTTGTGCTCATTTCTACCAGTGTTGATAAACAAATGCAACTTTGTAACTTTCCTCACAGTTAAGATGGAGAACATTCTGTCAGCCACCCAGTTTCCTGTGTCCTTGAAGCCAACCCTTCCCCGTCTAGACCCTGGCAATCACTAGTCTGCTTCCTGTTGGGTTAGCCAGCGTTTTCTTGCTGTGAAAAAATACCTGAAGTAAATCAACTTAGAGGAAGATTGATCTGGGCTCAGGGTTTCAGAGGTTTCAGTTCCTGGTTCCTTGGCTCTGGCACGCGGGTCTGTGGTGAGGCTGAACATCACGCAGGAACATCACGGTGGAGCTGAGCTGCTCACACCATGGGGCCAGGAAGTGAGAGAGGCCAGGGTTCCAACATTCCCTTCAAGGGCATGCTTCCACTTCCTTTCACCAGGTCTCGTCTCCTAAAGGTTCCATCACCTCCCAGTAATGCCACAGGCTGGGGACCAAGCCTGTAAAGCATGAGCTTTGGGGACATTTAAGATCCTTCTGTTTTGCTTTGCTAGAACATCCTATCAATGGCACTGCGCAGTAGGTAGCCTCTGGAGTCTGCTCCTGCCCTCCTTTAACACTTAGGAGATTCATCCGTTTTGTTGCCCCTGTCAGTGGCTCAGGTCCTCATGGTGGAGAGGTTCCTTAGCATGGAGGACACATACTTGTCGCTTACCCACTCACTGGCTCAAGAACTTGTTTTCAGTTTTTGGTAATTACTAACAGAACTGTGAACATTGGTGTGAAGGATTTTGTGTGAATGCAAGTTTTCAAATTACCTGGGTAAATATTGAGGGGTAGGAAGGTTGAGTCAAGGAAGGGCATGTTTCACTTTATAAGGAAGCACCACATCATTTCCCCCAGGGCATAAGATTTTTGTCCCATAGGAGAGCTGGAGGAGAAGAGAGAAGCTGGACTTCTGCCGCTCTGGTGGCAGTAGCTCTTCCCTCTCTCTCTTGATCTTTGGGATAAACACCTGGTGCCATCAGTGGAGAAGACACCCAGTGATGATTTTTCCCTGGCTTCTGCGGCCCTAGAGCTTCTGCAGTCCCCCTTTTGCCACCCTGAGCCCTTAGCGATGTGTAAGAATGTTAGCTGGCTTTTCACTGCATCCAGCATCTGCCCAGTGGTAGGAGAGCCTCTGTACTCGGAGGTGCCGCTGTTCCCTTAGTCTTCTGGTGAGTTGGCTGCCCTGTGACCTCAGCTCTCTGCTGGCTCAGGAGAAGGCATGGACCTGCAGATCCCGCCTTGGCTCTTGTGTGATGATAGAGGGGGAGCTGTGCCCGTCCAGCGCTCCCCATCCTATACGGAGCCAAGTCCTGCAGTGAAGTTTATCACGTGGATTCAGCCTTGGATTGTTACCCAAAACCAGTGATTATCGTCCTCTGTCTCAAAGAACAGGTGAAATCTGCTTTGTCCTCCAGTCGGTCATTCAGTTTCATTTAACCCTACTTTGAGCCAGGGACTGGGTGGGGTGCTGGAGATTGAAGGGTGCATTCAGAGAGTCTGCAGTCTTCAGATATCTGTCAATCAATGTGCTGCAACCCCCATTAGGGTGGCATGGTGGGGGGAGCATTAGGAAAAATGTCGTCCCGTCAGGGAGGAGGTGGAAACTAGGATAGCTTCCTGGAGGCAGTGACACCTTGGCCCCTGTGAACTGTGCCGGGGTGGCGGTGGGCTCTGTAGGTAGAGTGGACATTAGCGATGCTGAAGCTTTGGGCAGGGGGAAGAAGAGACGAAGCTGGTATGTGGAGGGCAGATCCATGTGGAGCAGGCTGGCCTGCTGGATTGAGTGCTGGCTTGCTGCTCAGCCCCTGGGTGACCTTGGACAAGTCACAAAACTTCTCTGCTCCTTGATCTTCTCATCTATGAAATAAAGATGCGGTGGAGCCGATCTCATCCATCTGAGAGAAGTCAGCGTGCTGCGTAGGGCAGGAGCCTCACCCGGGGCTGTCCTTGGTGAGGGCCTTCAAGGATTCGCTGTGGCAAACAGAGAACCAGCCATGAGAGGTGCCGAGAGCTCCAGTCATGGCCTGGAGAAGGTCTCATGGAGGAAGCCACTGGAAGGTTTCAAGCAGGAGACGGATGTAAGTAGATTTATTTTAGAAAGCTAACGACGACAGCAGCACAGGTGAAGACTGAGGTGGAGGAAAGTCAGAGATGAGGAAAGGAAAGTCCTGAATCAAGATCATGACAATCCTTTATTTGTGCTGCTATCACCAAACACCTGAGGCTGGGTGATTTGTAAAGAGCAGAGATTTATTGTCTCACAATCCTACAGTTGTAGAGGCTGAGGAGTCCAAGATCAAGGCACCAGCAGTATCTGGTGAGGGTTGCTCTCTGCTTCCAAAACAGCACCTCTCATTGCAGCCTCCAGCGTGGACAACTGCTGTGTCTTCACATGTGGAAGGCAAAGAAGGGCAAAGGACTGGAAAGTTCCTTCCAGGTCTTTTATAAGACCCCCCCCCCCCGAACACTCTACCCTCATGACATAATCACCTACCAGTGGCTTTACCTCTTGATGCCATTGCATGTATGGATGTGGGGACTGCACTAAGGTCATAGCACAGTGTCCAGAGAGAGAAGTAGAGGGGCTGGGGGGATGTCTAAGGAGCGCCTAAGACAGAGTGGACACACTTGGTGAATGACATCAGTGGAAGTGAAGTGGGCAAGAGAAGCCAGCCATAGGCCCCAAGTTTGGTGAGGATGCTGAGCAGTTACCCAAAGGTACAGCCATGTTCTTTTCTTCGTACCAAGAGGGACCACACCTTCGAATACCTGCACTGCCCCGCTCGTGTGCAGGCAGAACAGAACAGATTCAGGAAATTCCTGTTGGTGGGAAGACTGACTTCCCCACAGGGGCAAGTCATAGAGGTAAAAGGCAGTGGAGATCTTTGAAGATCTGGCTGGGACTTCACAGGGCTGCTTTCAGCAATTCATTAAGCCAAAAAAGTAAATGTGCATGTGATAAAGGGATCCAGGGAAATATAAAATAGTAATAAGTCCATTTCGCTGAGAAATACCCTGCACCTTGTTATGAAAATGCGGAGTCTTTCTGTGACTTGTGTCTCAGTCATGGCTACAGTGCAAACTCTTATTTCATGCTTTGGAAAGATTTTTGCTGCTGGGGAAAATGACAAGAGCATCAGATCTTTGGAAGTATGATTAAGGGATATCACTGTCTCTTTGAACTTCATCAGAGGCCCCTGAGGCACAAAAGATATTCTTTTCTCTCTCTCTCTCTCCAGATCTCATTCTTCCAAGTCTGCTAGCTTCTCCAGTCAAATATTTCAGCTATAAAATTGGTATGATTTCATGGTCAAAAAGGGCCCATTTTCTCTCTTGTGAAAAGTCACACACACTCATTCATTTTACAGGAGGTGATTATGATGCTTTGTCCTTCAAAAGGCCTTTTTGGCTTACTGTAGCACCAGGAAGAAAATTCCTGAACAATCCCTCTTTGGAACACATTGTGTATGGAGAGGGATCAGATTCAGATTTTTCCAATAAGATATTTATTCTACAAGTTTCTTGTGTTCAGCCAGAAACCGTCTGGGTAAAGGAAAGATATAGAGACAGAGATAGAGATAGAGATGACGGAGCTAGAGAGGTACCCCATGAATTGAAAGGATCATTTTGTATGTTCTGCACAGATTTTCACACCAACTTCAAGCCCCTGACAGCTTGTTCTGAGGGTTTATTTTGTGCCAGGTGCTGTGCTAGACCCATGGGTTATGGGACATACAGGTGCTGTGCTGCAGGATCCATTAAGAAGTCCCTGAAATGCTGAGAGTGGGATCAGACATAACTGAGGGTGAAAGGTGGAAGCCAAAGTATGGTCTGCACCGAGGAGAGTGGGGAGGAGGGTATGTGTGGTCAGCTGGGAAAGTCAGGGAGGAGCAAGAGGAGCTCCCAGCTGGAGTACCAGTAATGTACCCGAGAGCAGAGAAGGGCTTCTTGGGAAGACTCCATCTGATGCCCATAACAACTCTGCAAAACAGATCTCATTACTGAGCTGAAGAAAAGTAGATTCAGAAAGGGCAAGCAACATGCCCAAGTCCAGTCAAGCTCAGGTCTGTATTTTACAAAGTTGCTATGGGGATTGGCTGAATAATGGCTGCCCAGAGATGTCCATGTCCTACTTCCTGGAATCTGTGAGTAGGTTTTTATACGACAAAGAGGAATTGTGGTTGTCAATGCAATTAAGATTGTTAATGAACAGACTTCGAGATGGCGAGATTGTCCTGGACTAGCTGAATGTGTCCAATGGAGGTACAAGTGTCCTTAAAAACAGAAGGTGGCAGGGATGAGGGAGGGGCAAAGGAGAGAGGACTAGGGAGATGGAAACTTGAGAAATGCTTGAACTGCCTTTGCTAGCCTTGAAGACAGGAAGAGGGCCATGAACAAGGAGGGGGGCAGCTTCTAGAATTTGAAAAAGATTTACGTTGGGACCACTCAGCTAGACCACAATACACTTGCCATCTCAAAGCCTGTTGATCAACCAGCTCAATTCCGTTGCCATCGTCATCATCGTCATCATCATCGTCATCATCCCACCATTTTATCTTCATATCACTGTCACCATCACCCCTCAGAGCCTCCAGAAGGAGCACAGCCTACCACAGCTTGGGTTTAGTGCAATAAGGCCCTTGTTGGACTTCTTACCTCCAGAAAAATAATACATTTATGCTTTTTGAGCATCCAAATTTGCAATCATTTTTACAGCATCAATAGAAAACTAATAAATTGTGCCACACTTTCAGCAGAATTTTTAAATTCAATAGCATTTCAACAGACATTTCATGCCTAGGAAGCTGCATGAACTTTAAAAAACCAAGCTGGCGAGTTAGACAGCCTGACTCAAGTCCTATTCCACTCCTTACTAGCTGGATTACTTTGAACATGTTACTTAAATTTTACAAACCCATTTTCTTCTCGGTAAAGTGGAGATTATAAAATACTTCCTCACAATAGTGTTGTAAAGATCAAATGAGTTAATGCATAAAAATGGATTTGGCTGGCACCTGCTGTGGGCTAAGTGGTTAGCATACTACAGTTATCATCATGATTGACATCCTCCTCCTCCCCAGCACCACCACCACCACCACCATCACCACCACCATCATCCTCACCACTACCACCACCACCATCACCACCATCACCACCATCCTCATCCCCATCCCCACCACCACCATCACCATCATCACCCCACCACCACCATCATCACCATCACCATCACAATCATCGCCACTATCACCACCATCCATCATCATCATCTTCATAATCATTAGCATCATCATTGTTACTATCATCACCATCGTGATTGCCATTAAAGAGTGTCTAGGTGGAGGATGGTTCGGGGCAGATAGGGGTAGGGTGGGAAAGGAAAACTGAGGAGCCATGACCTTGCCAGTCCCGTTTCCTCCACTTCCTCCTCCTCCACTTCCTCCACTCTCCACGCGAGTTATCTGTGTGTGACTCCGACTAGCTACAACTTGAAACTCCCTACAGGTTAGCTCTAGGTCTTTCAACCTAGGATAGGCTCTGGGATGGATTTTGGGTGCCCTCTGGCATGCACTTTGTGATGAATGCAGCTGGGCTCTGACCATCTGCAGTTCTTCCTCCAAACCCATGCCCAATCCCAGCACCCCAGGGACTCAGATTTTCCTCAGAAGGGGCACAAGCAAGGGTAGGGAAAAGATGCCTCTTCTCATAAAAGGGAGCCAAAGTTCAAATCCTCAGAGACACTCTGTCTGCACAAGCTTTCCCAGAGATAACACAGTTGGACTTCAATGCCTTGAGCCTTCAGCCCAAGCATCTGCTCCAGCACTCTCCCACCTCTGGCCCCCACCCCACACCTCTGTGTCATGGGGTCTCCATCCAGCAGGATTCCTGGTGCTGTTATAGCCACTGGAGCACCAGACTCCGCAAAGTGAAGCTTGCAGGGAGTTCAGTTGGGCTCTTAGGGTATAAGAAATGGGACCCACAAGCTCAAGCTAAAAGCGGTGAAGGCAGAAGGTGGTAGTACTTCTAAGACACTGAGACCCCAAGGACAGACAACCAGGTACAGCCAGACCTCTCACAACTGGGGCAAGGTAGGGAGCTGCTGAGAAGCCAGTCTTCTCTCTCCAACTCACATGCCACATGACCTCCTACTTCTTGCTGGGCACCTGCTGTCGATGTGACCACAGCTGGCCATGGATGGTATGGAATCTGTCCAGTCATGCCCCTATTGACACTTCCAGTTGAAAGCCAGGCATAGGCCCTCCCTCACCTCCCTCTCCCTGAATATGTCTCTCCCTCCTTCCACATAATAACCCTGTTCCTGGTAACATCAATGTTTGTTTCATTTGCTCTAAATCATAATTCACATGAGGTAGTTCCAGAACTACTATATTATTACCACTACCAGCAACATCTGTGAGCTGTTCTTTTGTCCTTAGAATATACTTATGGGAGGTGTAAGTTCTGAGGACTCTCATCTAAAGGCAAGTGCAATATTAATCTTCCACCATCAGGGCCCCCAGAGTTCCAGAACAAAATTCACCTTGCAATCTGTTTGTGCCTCAGACACCTGTCACCTTGAAGCTTAGAGACCCTGTGTGGAATCTCCATGTGCTTGGTGAAAAAAGCACAGAACTAGATAACTCTCAGATAACTCTACCTGGCCTGGTGTCTGAAGCCATATAGAAATTCCAAAGAATGTGCAGGTGTGCGGTGCAGAGTCACGTCGGGCCAGGCAGCTTCAGGAGCAGACAAACAAGTGTGCAACAGGTGGAACACGGTTTCCTCGGGGGTCCTCTCTGGGCACTGATTGGGCAGCTACTGCGTGGTCAGCCCAGAGCCTGTGACCAGTGGTGGCCAGCAGATATACACAGGGCACTTTCTAGTGCCCAACTCACAACATATCATATGATGGAGAAAATCACATTAAACTCAGGCAGACTGTGACATAATGATGTGACCAGCTCATCCCAGGATATTCATGGTTTCAGCACTCAAAGCCCCACATCCCTGGAAAGTCCAAAGCCCCCGACACACGGGGATGGCCATCACCCTGGATGTACTCTTTCCCTTCATCCAGCAGAACCTGGGCCTACAGGGATCGCACAGGGCAGATGTCCAGGCCTTGTAGGACTTGACTCTCTTCCCACGACTTCTCCGGGATCAGAAGCTCCTGGCAGGTCCAGGCAGCCCTTGCTGTCATGATAGCTGTGACTCTGAGCAAGGAAGGCAGTGGGAGGGAGTGGAGGACGAGGCACCCTGGAGTCAGTCAGGCACCAACTCCCATCCTAGCTTTGGAGTTCACTGGCTGGGTGGCCTTGGCTCAGTTTCTGTATCACACATAAACATATGCAAAGAGATCAGATCCCTGCTGCCTGCTCCTGCCCACCAGTGCTGCTGCAGGCACAGCTGGTCCCCTTCGCTGGCATCCTCCTTGAGAATGGAGCCCCACATGAAGCCCCAGGCTGGCCGGCCCTCATTGCCTATGTGCCCAGTCATACCTACCGCCAATGGACCTCCAGTTCAGATCTGGATGGGAGATGACACTGTGAGGCTCACTGGTGACACTCCCCAGAACATGGGGCTGGCCCTCATTGGGACCAGTCTTGACCATGGGCAGGAGGAGCAGGTAGATCTGCTCCAGCGGCTTCCTCCCTTCCATGGAGTGGGTGGGAACACAAATGGAAACACAGCCTTTTTTGGGGGTGAAGATGTGTTCTAAAATCAGACATATTAATGGCTGCACAGCTCTGGGGATGCTAAAACTACTGCCCTGTTTACTTTAAATGGATGAATTTTATAGCATGTGAATTGTGTCTTAATAAAGTTATTCAAAAATAGATGAATGTGTGCTGTATTTTCAAGTGTACACATTTGTGTGTATATATAGTGAGATCCATAGTGAAAGGTATCAATATACCTATCATTGATCTCTATATACAAAGAGAAAAGCCAAATGCTAACAATTGTGAATATAGAGGAAAATTGTATACGGCTTACATGTGTATATTGTACTATTCTCACATTGTTATTTCAACTTTTTCCTGGGTTATTAATATTTTAAAATAAAATATGGGGAAAAGTAAACCTGCTCTCTGTGGAGGGAGAAAACCCACTCAGAATCAACCAATGTCTCCTGCCCTCTGGGGACCCTGCAAAGCCATTAACTCTATTCTAATTATATGAGCTCCTGCCAAGTGGACACTGTCTTGGGCTGCTCGCCCCAGGCCTTCTGGTCTGAAAATCCATGCTTTTGAGGTGTGGCCCTCCAGGCCTTTTGCTGGGCTTCTGGGCCAGCAGGACCTGGTTTGCTCTTTTTGCAGACCCTCCATCAGAAGAGCTGACTTAGTGAGAGGATGCTCTGAGTTGGAACCCGCTGGGGGCATTTGTTTATCAACCTGGACCTTGTACATAAGAACCCCAGGCCCAGATATCCCCAAGCTGCACAAGCATCCAGGAGATTCCTACTCACCTTCACACTGAGAGAGTCAGTGACTAGATGAGGCAAGACTTGATGGGATTTTCTGTCCTCATCTCAATGTTGATTTTACCCATCACTGAGGAATGGTGCTAGTGAGAAAATATTACCACAGGTGTGACTGACAGATGCAAAACGGTCACCCTGTGAACAGACGCCGCAGATGCCCACAGAGACCTGGCAGGCACCTTGTCATGTGAGATTCCTTCCAGCAACATTATCTCTAGAAGGAAGCCTCTCAGCTCCCCCAGGCTCCAAGGGCTTGTCTCTGGAACAGTGAGGACAGCAGGCTGGAGCCCGGCCCAACGCGGCCCAGAAAGGTCCAGTGGGATGGGGACGCCTATGGGTCACTGCTTGTGTTTCCTCCCATGCACGCCCTCCCTGTGCCCAGACCCAGAAGAATGACTCAGTGGCTGAGGCCACTAAGCCCTGCTGGAAACGGGTCTCAGGAGGGTCCCTGAGGACTTCTGCAGGAGCAATCACTCCACTAACACTGGGGGCTTGGAAGGAGGTGGCTCTATTATTCACATGCCTACTTACAGCTGTGGAAGTAGTACCTGGAATATCATATGTAATTAACTGGGAGCTTTTGACAACAGGAGTGGGGAAAACTATCCTCATTAAGTCCTCCAGTTTTCCTTAAATGTTTGGAAGGTGTGACCCACTCAGGAGGCTTTCAAGTTCTGCTCCACTGAGTAAGAAGATGAATCCTGGCAGGGAAGAGGGATTTAAACCAGTTGCAAAATGTTCTCTGTATTATGCTTTTAAATGGTCAAGTAAGACCCCAAGCTAGTAAGTGTCTTATGTCTCATTCTATAAAGTAAAAGAGGGCCTTTCTCACCCGAATGAGGGCCTGCTGCTGGGATTGAGATATGTCTCAGGCTTTGCTTGAGTAATTTTCCTTTTTAAAAAAAATTTAATTGGTGCCAGGAATCAAACCCAAGTCTGTGTGCATGCCAGGTGACTGCTCTAGCACTGAGCCATATCCTCAGTGCTGCTTGAGTGATTTCTACCACTTGAAGCAGAAGATATAAAAGTCTGAGCAGCTTTTAGTTCCCCGGCTTCATCAGATCTAACCAGCTCAGCTGTTTGCCTGACTTTAGCAGGCAAATAGTTCAGTCAGGTGGGTCAGGGGACATTCTTTTCTTGACACATGGCTTAGGCAGAGGATATGGTTGACTGCCCCAGGAGAAGGCTAGTTTTCTTGGAGGACAGACTTCCCAAGGAGAGGCTGGAGATGCAGCCCAGGGCCTTGCCCATGATTAGGAGTGGCCAGGTCAATGATAGTTGGAGCCTGGGTCCCTAAGTTCAGGTCACGTTAGTAGGAGACAGGAGTTGGGGGTAGGAGGGAAAGCTTTCTCCCCTAGCTGGCTCCTGAGGAGTGGTCAGCAGGAAAAGGGCAAACAGAATATTTCAAATAAGCAAAAATTGCACCAGTGACTTAAGATTTAAGCAAAACAAAGAAAAAGATTCCTCAAACCAAATCCTTGGGGATGTGCATAGAACCAACCTTGCTAGTCCAGCACTCCTGGAATGAGCCAACCCCATCATCTGGACCTTCAGCTCTCTCCCCCTTCAGGGGTTTGCTCCTATATCCTGTATCATCCTCATGACCTGACCCTGGCTCAAAGCACATCCTTCAGTGGGGATATTTCAGAAATGTTCTCTCCCCACTACACACACTTCTAGGCTAGCTCAGGTGTGACTCCTCCCAGGAAGCTTACTGTGATTGCCCTAGAGAGAAATAATCCCTTCTTTGAAATCTCAAAATCAATTGATCACCCACCCCCATAGTTCTCAGAAATTCATATTTAACTGGATATCTTTTATTTTTATTTTTTAAATTTGACAACTTCCTCATGTTTTATTTGTATCTTGATTTTATATTCCCTGCTAGAATTAGAGATTAATATACTATTTGAAAACATTGCAGTAGATTTGCAGTTAGACCTGGGTTAAAATTCTAGCTCTGCTACTTAGTGACTGTGGTCTTTAGGCATAATTTTGTTTTGTTTTGGGTAGAATTTCAGTTTTTTTCTGCACATAAATATAAGAGCACTGTCTTCCTAAGGTTGTTGTGGATGTTTAATGAAATAATTGCTTGTGAAGACTTAGAACATGGAAAGGCACATAGTAGATGCTGAATGTATGCCAGCCACCTCTACCAGATTATGATCTCCTTGAAGTGCAGGCCACAGCTCTGTTAATTCTACTGCTGTATGGTTTAGATACTAAGTGTCTCCCAAAAGCTCACGTGTGAGACAAAGCAAGAAAGTTTAGAGGTGAAATGATTGGATTATGAGAGCCTTAACCTAATCAACAGATCAATCCCTTGATAGAGATTAACTTGGTGATAATTGTAAGCAGGTTAGGTGTGGCTAGAGGAGGTGGGTCACTGAGGGCATGCCTTTGGGATTTATATCCTGGAGAGTGGCGCTCTCTGCTTCCTGGTGGCCATGTCCTGGACCACTTTCTTCCACCACACTCTTCTGCCATGATGTTGTGCCACACCTTAGGCCCAAAGCAGTGGATTGGGCCATCTATGGACCAAGACCTCTGAAACCATGAGCTCCCAAATAAACTTTTCCTCTTCTGAAATTATTCTTACCAGGTCTTTTGACCATAGTGACTAAAAAGCTGCCTAGAATCACTTCCATTCCACAGTGCATGTGTGACATGTGCCTTGCTCCTGATAGACACTCAGCAACAGTTTACTGAGTCAAGGAGTGAATTATGAGCTGGTAAGGAAGGTGGGAGCAGATGCTTTTTAGCAAAACTAGTATGCATCTTCACAGAATTTCCATGATCAATCTTAGATTCTTCACTTCAGTTGTAAGCACATCTGTTTTCTGATAAGTAAAACCAGAAAATCCAAATAAATAAATAAATAAATAAATAAGATCTCAATTGGGCTCTCCTTCCACTTTTTCTCTGGGGAGTACTTAGTGACTCAGGTAGTGACCCTAGTCAATGTTTAAAAATTTGGAAAAAAATCAGGAAAGAAGAAGGAAACTCATCTTGATTGGGTTTCTACTGTTTGAAATTTTGTTTGCCATTTTTTTTCATACTGTTTTCCATTTCGAATGATACCATGGTATCATTCCCATTATGCAGATAAAGAAATGGGATTTCAAAATATGAGCAATTTGCTAGGGTCATAGATAAAAATTGGCAGACTAGTACTTTATACCATCAAGGTGGATGGTAACTCCTTGCTTTGCTTTTAGTGTGGGATCTGTGACAGTGATAAGATAGGCTTTGGCCACCAGAGCAACCAAACCTTAGTTTACAGCGGGACTGGGCCAGGTAGAGATTCGAGCGGGATTATCCTTCAAGGCTCCTTTAAGCAAACAGGCAACAAACTCTCAGTTAGTTGAGTCCACGGAAGCAGGGAAGGTGTAATGGCGCCGGGTTGCAGTCAGCACCACGGACAGCTCCCCTGGCCCTTTCCACTGCAGGGATCCTGGAGGAGCTGCTGCCTCCTTATCCTGGTTTCCTACAACTGCAACAGACAACTGCCACAGTGAGCCCCATATAACGACACTTATCTGGAAACCTGGCTCCAGGCTTCCTGGGGAGTGAGTTGATCTCACATCACCCAAAGACTGGCTGTGTCGTTCATGTGGGACTGCAGCAGGCATGTGGCTTGGCTGGGCTATTTTGGTCCTTCCAGGCTGATGGAAATGCTTCCTCAGGCCCTTGCACTCTTCCTCAGTGTCCATCCAGTACCCAGGCCCCCCTGGATCCAGGCAGGGATCCATCTGAGAACCACTTGGTCAAGCACTTGGCACACATGTTGAGTGTTGCTGGAAAATGATAGAAAAGGGGGACACAAGCAACAACAACAAAAAAATCTTTAAATTCCTCAAATTGCAAAATGGCAACTGATGACAGCTCCTTAAATAGCATTTCCAAACTTGCAACTCAAATATCCATAAAATCTAGAAAAACACAATTGATCACGACAGCCTTGAAAACTAAGATTGATGATACGTGAGCCAAGGCCAAAACCTGCCACCATTTATAAAGGAGCTGGAGCTCAAATAACAACTCCAGTGGGAAAGCCAATCTCTCCTAGTCCCAAGTGCACTTAAAAAGAGGCTGCTGGCTTCATGGGCACCTGGAAAGAGGCTGGGCTCTTTTCTAGGAAGTCTCCCACTTCCTTCCAGGATGCAGAACTCACAGCAGGTAGAGTTGATGCATGTTCATTCCCAGCCCGTGGAACACATTTCCACACATCTGTGCCCTGTGTAGTTTTTGTTTGTTTGTTGTTTTTGTTTCTTGCAGGGCCCCACGAAGATACACTGGAGCTCATTTGAGAGTGCGTTTGCAACAGTGTGAACATTCTCAGTGTCACTCAATGTACACACAGGAATGGTTAATGTAGTGCTATGGCCTGAATGTCTGTGTCTCCCCCAAAGCCACATGGTGAGATCTGATCACTGACATGGTTTTTTGAGAAGGTGGGGGCTTTGGGAGGTGACTATGTCACCAGAGCTCCACTCTCAAAAGTGCGGGGTGAGCACCCTTGTGAAAGATGCTGCAGGTGCCTTCATTAGACTCTGAATTTGCTGGTGCCTTCATCTTAGACTTCTTGGCCCCCAGAACCATGAGAAATAACTTCTTGCTATTTATAAGCTATTTAGTTGATGAGATTTTGTTACAGAAGCCCAAGACAGATGGCAAATTTTATGTTGTATATATTTTACCACAATTAAAATTTTTCAAGTAAAAGAAAAAAGAATTTTTCAGTTAATTATTGCCTTGTAAGAAGCCACCACAAACCAGAAATTATTTCATTGCTCCTGATTCTATTTGGGCAGGGCTCAGAGGGGAAGCTTCCTCTCTCCTGCCTGTGGTACAAGATAGGGCTGTGCACCTGGGGCTGTAGTGTCCAAATTGACCACATATATGCACATGCCTTGCCTGGATGGCTTTTGGGGGGCGGGGGAGGCTGTGGTTCTTTCCCACACATTTTCTCTATTCATTCAATAGTCCAACCTGAACTTTTGGTACAGAAGCTGGTTTCCAGAGCCAGGCCTCTTACAGTCTAGGACCTAGACTGGCATATTGTCCCTCCTTCCATATCTCTTGAGTTGAAGCAAGTCACAACAAGAGCTGAGATTGAAGATTAGGAACACTAACCCCAGTACCTTGGCTGGGAGGAGTTACATGCACACACAGGAGTGGGGAATGATTGGTGGCCATTTTTGCAGACCACCTGACAGTGAATCTTAACACATTTCCTCCCAGTCCCGTGCAGAGTGGGCAGATTAATAAGGACCACAAAGTCAACTTTGGAGTCAAGTTTGAAATCTCAAAGATGAGGCTGTATGGGTATGATGTGCACATATATACCAGAGCTTTGGAAAAGGAGGCATTACAAGTTATGTCTCCTTTTATGTAAGAAGAAAAAAGAAGAAACAAGCCCAGTTGTGACAAGAGTCAGTCATTTAGTAAGAGACTAGGTCATACTGTACCCCCCCCCCACACACACACACACACCACTCACTTACACAAAGCCAGGAGAGGGCTTTAGATACATACAATAAGGTCATGGCATCTCTTGGTGATTATGGAGGAACTTAATTCAATTCAAAATCTTCAGGAGGCCATCTAATTTCCCACTTCGTGTTCTGCAGAAACCCTAGCTGCAAGCAGCAGGTTGGCCACTTTATCTCTTGTTGACAGAGCTGCACAGGGACAGGTGCTCTGAATGTACAGATTAAAGTTGGATGAAATTGACTTCTAAGGCCTAGCATTTCCAGACAGGCCTAAATAACTGGAACAACTCACTTTGTAGATTTTTCCACTGCATTAACCAGCTCTTTGAGCCCCCTGAGGAAAACCCTGGGAATCTCTGAAGATATTGACATAGAAGAGAAGCAAGATGTGCCCATGGCAGAGTCCCCTGAAAGACCAGGACACCAGGAATTTGACCATCTCTGGACCTAGAAGTGAAGCTGGAGCACATACAATACTGTGAATTCTGTGATGCTCTTCAAGGGCCTGGCACACAGCTGGGCCCCCAGTCTACACCCCTAGCAGAACATGAATCCAGAGAATGGTCATGGTCAGCAGACACTTCCAGCTACACACATAGCCGCTGCCTGGGCCATCTCTTCCCTAACTGCCTATCTTCAGCAGCCCTTGCCCAGAGTTTTAATAACATCACCCTCTTATGTTGATCATGGTCTGGAGCCATCTTGGTTATTTTTATGTTTCTTGTTTATGGTAAGGTTCACCCCATAGCAGTGGCTGACGTGTTCATGACTGTGTCCCCAGTGCCTGAGACATGGTGGGTGTTATTTGTTGAACAAATCAATTGGATAAAATTGGATCATGTGGACTTGTGCCCAGGGGAAGGGTCTCTGTTATGAAGTTGCCATAGAAGTGGAGTTTGTGGTCTTGGAGGCCAGGCACAGGGAGTTGGTTAGCACTGCCCTTATGACGTGTGTGGTCTATTTAATTGGGCAGTGATTTTAGATGCAAGCAACAGATGAGGGAGCAAACCGATGGTTTATTGAATAGATATTTGGAATCTTACAGAACTGAGGGGCGGTGCTGGAGAACTGGCTTCTGGGCTCATTGCTGAAAATAATGCTGCCCAAGTGGCCTGGTGAGAAACCACGCCCAGTGCCACCATGCTCCTGCTGCTCCTACTCCCAAAGCACTGGCTTGTCCACAGGGTCACTCCCCAAAGACAGCTGCCTCAGTGAGGTCGCCCCATCCACACAGCTGCTTTGCATGGAACCACAGTCCTCAGCCCAAGCACATTCCCTGTGTCCCATAGGTGGAGCCTGGGTCAAATACTTCTAGCCAGCTGCCATGGACAGGGGTTTTGGGGAGCAAGGCCACAGGCTGGAAGTTACCCAAACAGAGGAAAGTTGTTCATAGTGTCCTGGGCAACTGGAAAACTTGACAAGGGCTTACGGCCTCTGCCCCAGTTTCCTCATAGGCAATGCAGGTTTTGTGTCTTCAGGGAGTGTGTTGGGTTTGTCACATGAAGAGCTAGCATGTCCTAAGGACGTCTGAGGTGGCCCTAGGTGCTCAGGTGGGGGTGCTGCACCCAAGGAGAGGAGAAGAAACGGGAGGGGGCAGGGGCTGGGCCCACAGCAAACACTGGATTCGTTGAGGCTCAGGAGGCCTCTGCTGCACCCACCTGTCCTCTGGCCTGCAGCAGCTGTGGCCTCTTCTGACAGCAGGTGGAGCATGTGGAGTCTGGATGTGGGGAGCACCTGGCTCCGCATCATGGCACATTCATCATCTTAGCTGATCCCAGGATGTAGGAAATTGCATTTTCATTATGCTGATGAGAGGCACGGAGAGGTGAGGGAGCTCTCAAACATTTGGCAGTTCAGATAAATGGACTAAATATAGCTTATTGGTTCAGGAACAAAAAAGGACCAACGTAATTCTGCCCGTCCTCAATGGTAGAGGAACCTTGAAGAGGCCTGCTAAGGTTGGGAAAGGAGGACTCCTAACCACCTCTCTCTGACCTCCACACTCTGCTACACTGATGAAAGTCAAAGTCATTGGTCACGATCATGAGGCTTGTTGAACGAAGATTCCAGGGGTCAGAGGATACAGGGTGAGGACAAAGATGTTCACCTCCCACCTGTGTCCCCTCACCCACTATCTGCTCCAGGTACCTTCACCTGGAAACAGCTCTTCTCTTAGAGTTGTCCCTTTCTAGGTCATTAATCCCAGGACATGCTTTGGTTGGGAGCAGATGCCTAGGTGCCTGTCTCCTCCCTGGAGGGCCAGGAAGGGACTGATTGGTGACCTAGAGAAAGGAGGAGTTGTTTACACTGCTTAGCATGAACAGAGGTGTTCTCACAGCTCTGGTAGCCCAGTCCTGTCCACTGGGATTGGGGACCAGAACTTGGGAGTGATTTCTCCAAAGGGCATGCTCTGCACTCCAATAACAGAAATGCCTGGCATTTCTCTCGAAAGTACTGAGCCTTTTCTCAGGGTTTGTGGTATAAGTTCTGGGGACTGTCCTCTGGGATGAGAGCCCCTGCAGCTGTGGGCAGGGGTCTGGACCCTGGTTCCCCAGCTCTGCTGCTCACTCTTTCTGTGCCAGCCAATTTCAGCTCATGGAATCATCTTGTGACTACTATGGGTCGCAAGGATCATTTCCATTTTTAAGATAGGAAACTGGGGCTGGGATGTGGCTTAGTGGCAGAGTGCTAGCTTAGTAAGTATGAGATCCTGGATTTAATCCTCAGCACAGCAAAAAAAAAAAAAAAAAAAGAAAGAAAGAAAGAAAGAATGAAATACAAATTCAGGAAACTGATTCTCAGAAAAGACATGGGAGGCGTCAGGAGCCACAGTGAGCAGTAAGTAGCAAGAACTGATGGCAGGTGTGGCTGGGTCAGCAGAGCTCAGGTGCTTGCAAACACCATCCACTTCCCCCACTCTGGTTTCCAACAGCCTCAACTATGTCTCCATCTTCGACTGGGTGCCCCTTCTTACCTCCATCTGGTACCACCCTAACTGTGCCCTGGCCACAGCACCATCTCTGATGCAGGAAGTCCCCACTGAATCCCCAGCCCAGGCCGGTCCCCGGAAGTCTACTTCCCCTGCACTGGCATGTACACGGACCTGTGGCTCAGTTTCCTTATCAGAAAATACTTAGTGCACACTGCATAAGGTGCTGTAAGCCGGGCTCCCTACCTACTGCTGCTGGGGTTCAGCAGTTCTGATTATCTGGCAGGTCCCCATCCTACCAGCTAGAGGCAGACAGTGAAAGCTGCCACTGCATCACAAGACATTTTCCGTGAACTAGGCAGCTGGATGCTGTGAGAAAAGCACATTTTGTCATCTAGGTAACCTGTAAGTTATAAAGGTTGGGAGAGAGAGAGACAGACAGAGAGAGGGGGGAGGGGAGTGAGAGAGAGAGAAAGAGGCGGAAAATGTCTATTTTTGTGCCAAGAGACAGACGGCCTGAGCAAAGTAACAGGTCCTCCTCAAAGTGCTTTGAGAAAATAAGTTTCCTATTTTAGCTTAATGACATTCCAGACAGAGCCGAATGATTAAATATTGAAACAGGACTGGCAATGTTGAGTTTCATCCGGTGGATCAATTCAAGATGAAGCAGCAGAAGAAAATGCAAATGTCAAATTACCAAATCCAAACGAACTCCATGCTGAGCCTTGGTAAAATGTCACAGGGGGTCCACCAGGGCATTGCGGATTCTTTTGGCCCTAAAGGTAAGTTAAGAAGGAAACAGGGTCCTCAGCATCTGGCTCTGCCCAGGAGGCCAGTGCTGCTGAGAAAGGTCATCTGTGTGGACTAACGGGGGGGTGTGTGTTACAAGGGCCAGGGCTGGAAGGGATGAAGCCATGGGGTGACAGACAACTCCCCCCGCCCCCGCGCTGCTTCCTGGGTATAGTCAGAACACTCACCTGACCTCGACCTCGACTTTGACCTCAGTGGCTAGGGTTGCAAACCAATTGCTGTGGTCACCGGGATTGACGGACAAGGAGATAAGAGAAAACACAGCCACCACCAACAATGGAAAATATCACAGCTATTGTTTACAAGAGCTAAGGAATGAAAAGGCCCAGGTGTCCCCTGGGCAGGGCCACTTGAAGACATCGCACTACATGGTAGTCTTTTCAGTGGAACTTATTGCAAGGGGGCTGGAGAGAAGCATTTTCCACTGGACTGCTGTTCAGATTTTTAAAAAACATGTGTGTTACATCACCTTT
The DNA here is from genome assembly GCA_028644305.1 of Xerus rutilus. NCBI lineage: Eukaryota > Metazoa > Chordata > Mammalia > Rodentia > Sciuridae > Xerus > Xerus rutilus. The sequence continues at coordinate 6,832,574 of CM053404.1, read as the reverse complement.
AAAAAATGAAGTATCATGTTAAATATAAAAAATTAAGATTAACAAACAAGCCAAAACGCAGTCAATCAAGCTTGGGAACTGCTCGTTCTTAGTCGTGCCTTTCCCACACTCCGGTCCCAGACTGCGTCTATACCAGTTGGATTTATCTGGAGGGTGGAATCCAAATGGCTCAAGAATCATATCATCCAAATTGTGAAGTTAACTCCACCTCTAGATTCGACCCTTAACCACGTTCCTTGTTCTCTCTCGACTTTTCTGCAGGGTCCAGCACTGAGCTTCCTCAGTGTGTCTGTGGAATGGATGAATAGATGAAATCCATCTTAGGGACTGTTTTTCTCTACCCGCTGGAACTGCAGCTCTTCAGTCTTAGTATGACCCTCTCTTTTTCCACCTCTAAGACTTTGCACAGACTGATCCTTCTACCTTAGGTTCCCTTCCAGCTGCTTTTGTCTTCTAATCAGAAAATCCTAATTCATCTTTCAAAATCCAGTTGCAGGGCTACGTCGTGTGTGAGTACGTTTCTCTCTGTCTAGTTGCAGTCTTGTGCTGAACACATGGATGAGACGAGCGGTGGCTGGTGCCATGTGCGGTGGTCTGAATGCTCACACCCCCACAGACACATGTTGGAACCCAAAGTGATAGTCTTAAGAGGTGGGGGCTTTAGGAGATCCTTCAGTCATGAGGGCAAATCCCTTCATGAATGGGCTCTGTCCTCATAAATGAGATTAGTGCCTTTAACTAGCATCTGTGAAGAATATCTCTTACCATTCAGAGACTCCGCATCTGATGGCACTTTGGTCTTGGACTTTCCGGTCTCCAGAAGTTTGAGCAATACCTTTAATTGTTTATAAATTACCTAGTCTGAGGTATTTTGTTACAGCAACTTGACTGAACTAAGACAGCACACGTAGAGACTTAAAAATCTGTGGCTTGGTTGAGAGAACCATCTCCTGCCAACCTTCCTCACCATCAGAATTTCATATTTGAACCATCAGTCAGTTAACCAAAACTCTTAGAAGAGAGATGCAGGCTTTCCTCTGATTTTCTCCTACACAGAAAAGGGAACATTTATACTAAAACATGATCCAGCAGCACACAACAAGGCTGCCCAACAGAGCCACAAAGGTGGTTTCTGTCCCCAGACACATCTCTAGGTGCCTTCCCTGTGTTGGGCTGGAGGGCCAGAGTCTGTTTGGACTAAACTGTTACCTTTTGCCAAAAAGCAAGTAGTTTCCAGAGGGCTAGTGACGAGATGTGGCTGAGATGTCTCATCTCTAGTTTCTCCGCGAGCCCCTGATGGAATGGAGAAAGACAAGCTTGGCTGTGTTTGCAAGGACCTTTGACACAGAGAGGGAAAACAGGAGAAAGCACTTCTAGTTTGATTCTGAGACTTGGGGATTCAGTACAGAGAGGGCCGTGTGTTAGTGACATGCTTGGGCTGGCCTTGGTCCCGATCGCTTTCTCTGGGGTCCCAAATCAGGAATTATTCTCCCTTCTTTGCCTCAAGGCAGAGAAACAGTTGAGGAGCAAGCCCAAAAGGAAAGAGTGGACCCTGGATGCGAGAGACCAGGGCAAGTGGCAGGGAGGCAGGGGCATCAGACGCTCCTAAGTTAACCAGGTGGTCAGGGCAGATGTCCCTAATGTCCCCCAATGCTGATCCCTTCTATAACCATAGCACAACCCTGGGAATCAAGGTTGGTACAATCCACAGAGCACATGCAGACGCTGGCGGTTTTACATGCATTTGTGTGTGTGTTCTGTGCACGTTGTCACTGTGTGGATTTGTGCAACCACTATCACAAGCAGGAGCAGAACCGTCCAGCACTGCTCCTCTGGGCCATGCCCGCCTCCCCAGCCCATCCTTAATCCTGGCACCACTCTTCTTCCCTCCCATAACTGTATTTGGGAATGTGATATAAATGAAACCGTGCCTTATGCAACCTTGCAAGGTTGGCCTCTCTTCCCTCCACGTTATCACAGAGGGCATGTTTTTTTCCAGAATTGATTTCACATGAAAATTCACACAAACCTACTCTTGTAGCCTCTGTCCATGGCTGTCTGATCCAATGGGGGGCCCAGGTAGCCAACCCACTGGCTCAGAGGGAGGTAGTGGAGGAGGAGGGAAACAAGAGAGGGCACCAGTGATGGCGGCGAAGACGGTGAGGAGGAGAGAGGAGAGGGTGGTGTTAGGTGACAGGACATGGTGAAAACCGAGAAGGTGGTGGTGACGATGGCAACGCTATGCTGATGGCAAAGGTGGACGATCCCAGCCAAGATGACGAGGCTGGAGATCGCGAGAATGGACACAGGGACAGCAAGGGTGCAGATGGGAACATGTGAACTAACAGTATGGCACTGCTGATTCTGGCCGTGACACTGAGCGCTCCCGATGGATGAAAGCACGGAGGCCTGCTGGCGGGGAGACACTGGCCATGGTCACAGAACTGATCGTGGAGGTGGCGGTGAAGGCTTCACATCTACCAAACACTGTCGTGTCCTCCTCTCAAAATCCTGGCAAAGGGTCCACGGTAATCCCATTTTACAGGGAGACTGAGGCAAGAAGTAAGTGATTTGTTGGAAGATTGTAAATAATAAGATAAGATCTTTGATATTCCTCACTCCAAATCCAAGCTTCTGTGTCCGGCATCTTGGGTGTGTAGCATTCTGCCGACTGCTGACAAAGATCATCAGCTCAGATACAGTACGGAGAGTCCCTCCCACCTCCTGAGCTCACTGCAGTTCTCAGAACCATTTGTGATGAGCAGGAAAGTCATCCGGGCAAAAATGTGAGCTAAGGAGCGTGACTCCCTGGTCACAGCTGGGAAGCCACTCTCACCCCCAGAGACCTTCAGGGTTCTGTGTCCTGCCTATGAGAATCACATGGTCACAGGCAAAGCCTGCCTTGATGACAGTGTGGTGTCCCACACAAGGGTTGGGGGGAACTGGGGTCCTTCTGTGGCCCAGAAAGAGATCATGACTCTGCTCTAGCCCTGCAGGAAACTCCAAAACCTTCCTTCTGTAACCGCCAGTCTAGGGACACAGGGAAATGCATGTGTGCTTGGGAACAGGAGAAAAAGAACTGTCTGCCCAGACCAGGAGGCTAACCTGGGCTGAGGGCTTCACATCCACAACCCTACCCCGCCAGGCCTATAGCCATGGTGGCCAGAGAGAAGCAAATATCCAAGAGCCTGGTGGCTTATTTCTGCAGACACAATGGCCAAGTCAGTGGGAGGGAACAGGAAGAGGAGGCATCTGAGGAGGAGGAGCTGGGAAAAGTGCTGACCCAGGTGGGAGCCTGGGCTGGGGTATCCGTGAAGCCCCAGCATACTCACCAGTTCCAAGGAGGGTTCAGGGCACATCGTGGGGTGGTCTCAGGCCCATTTTCCATGTTCAGCCATCATCCAGAGGCTCCCTTTGTTACTTATTGATGCGGCCAAGGAGAGTTTGGTGGTTTGAATTGTGCCCATGTCCTCAACACCCAGTAGAGAAGAGAGAGGTGCGCAGCCACGGGAGTTTAGACATGGCCAGTGGAAGACAGCAAAAAATTGAAAGAAGAAAGTGCAGTCTGTCTGCTATGCAGCTGGTCTTCAGGGGTGGCAGCAGCGAGGAGTGAAATGTGCTGCCCAGGCCCCCCAAGTGCAGGATGTGGCTGCTCCTGGCTGGCAGCCTCCTGAAAGAGACAGGGAACCCACTGGGAACATCCTGCAGCTTGTCTCCCAGCCACCTCTCCTGGTTAGAGAGCAGGTGTCACTTCATCTGCAAACATTTCAGCATGAATCAGAGGACGGTAAGACCTCTGGTGTCCTGAGATAGCCCCACTGTCACAACTGGTGCACAGTCCCCAGGCCTCACAATCCTCTCGTGGTCCTGAGCTCAGTCAGGATGGGAGGGCTGCTCATCAGAGCTGGAGCCCAGGGACCTAGAGGGGGACTCGCCTATGAAAGTGCACACATAACAAGAGTTTAAAACTGTCCCACATGGCATGGGACATCCAGCTGATGCTTATATACCCCTGGGTGGATTGTACAATTAAAATTTTTCACAATTTGACCTGGGATCCAAATAAAGTTCACACATTATGGTTGGTGTGTGACCCTTTCATATATCTTTTTCCCCTTACAATTACTTTGTTGAGGAACTGGTCCATGGCCTTGGTCTTATAGAGTTTGCCACTATCTGGATTATGCAGATCAAAGCCCCATGGACTCAGTAACTCATTTTTTTTCTGCTAGATCATTGGTTGGCACTGGAGCCTTCATCAGATTCAGGTTTGATTCTACTTGAGTCTTTTCGTCAAGACCATTTTGCTAGAAGTGTGTTCATCACGAAGTACATGATGTTGGTTTTCTCCCATTCTGTGATGTCAGGTACCACTGAGGGTCATTCATGTGATCTTAAAGGATGAGGGTAAGTTAATTGAGAAGATGGGGAGCAGCAGTAAGGGCATTCCAGGTACAGGCTGGAAGGATAAGTGTGTGATTTATCAGGGTTGGCAGGAGGCTCAGTGCAATGCAGCAGAGAATATGGACATGGAGGGCCTGGGTCAAGGGCTCCAGAACTTTCACCTTCTCAAGAAGGGTATGGTGGAGGAGATGCCTGGCCATGGATAGTATTTGCCCTAGAGGGAGGGTAAGAAGGCTCTTTGTTCAACTAGCTCTGTGGTTTGAGGCACTAGTGATCACCCTGGTTCAGCTGGGTGCACCCAGCTGGGCCAATTGTTGGTCCCCAGGAGCCAGCACCATCTTCTCAATGGCCCAAGGTTGATCTTTGCCTAAGACTACCTTGGAAAAAGCTCAATGCTTCCTCCAGAAAACTGTGAAATGCTGTGTCTGCCTTAGTCTGCTAAGGCTGCCATAACTAAGGACCATAGACTAGGCGGCTTGAACAATGGAAGTTGATTCTCTTCGTGTTCTGGATGCTAAGGGTCAGCAGGGCCACACCCCTCCCATGTTCCCAGGGCAGGCTTTATCCTTGCTTGCTTCAATGTCTGGTGGCTCCAGGCATTTCCTGGCTGCGCCAGCATCCCTCCAGGATCTGCTCTGTCTCCACGTGGTCATCTTCCCTCTGTGCTTCTCTGTCTTCACGTTTCATTCTCCTGAGTGTCTCTTGCTGGCTTTGGTCTTTTTTTTTTTTGGTACTGGGGATTGAACTCAGGGGCACTCGACCACTGAGCCACACCCTCAGCCCTATTTGTGTTTTATGTAGAGACAGGGTCTCACTGAGTTGCTTAGTGCCTCGCCGTTGCTGAGGCTGGCTTTGAACTCGAGATTCTCCTGTCTCAGCCTCCCTAAGTGCTGGGATTACAGGTGTGTGCCAATGCGCCTGGCTGGCTTTGGTCTTTTTGTAAGAACACCAGTCTTATTTGAGTAGGGCCCACTCTACTGTAGAATGACTTCATCATAACTTGGTTACATCTGCAAAGACCCTATTTCCAAATAAAGTTGCCTTCTCTGGTGTCAGGAGTTAGACTTTGACATATCCCTTGGGGATCACAGTTCAACCCACAGCCAAGTCTTATTACCAAAGCAAACCACAGACATCCCAACACCGATAAACAACTTCCAAATGTGATTTTTGAGTGACTAATTGACGTTCCCAAGCTCCCCTGTTGCACACATTACTCCTCTGTAAACTCTGTTCACACAGGACTCAGTCTGGCCAAGGATGGTCTCCTGTCCAACCACATCCTGGTGGAGATGCTCCAATTCCATAGGGTAGACAAGATGTCCAGTGGAGTAGAAAGCAAACTGATTGTCAAATTGGGTGTGAATTATATTTATGAAGAGAGAAAATTGGAGGAGTGCATTACAGCTCCAGAAATAAAACTGTTCCAATAAAATTAGAGTTTTACTCAAATATAAAATGAAGAGACTAAAAAGCTTGCATAAGTTGGGAGTAGGAAAGTTCCACTGACCGCCTCCCAATCTCTTCCCCTCCTAAACACTTTTCCTTTGGGAGGGATGCTCATATTGTTTTTGTCTCCCATTCCAATTTTAGTGAGGCATAACTTACATATCACAAGCACATCTTTTGGAATTGTAGAGTTCAGTGATTTTTGAAAAATGCATATACCCATGGAACCAATACCATCATCAACATAAGGAAAGTGTCCCAGTCATCCTCCTTCCAAACCTCAGCCCCCGTTCACCTCTGACCTCATTTTTGTCACTGTGGATTAGATTCAGGTTTTTTTTTCCTTTTCAGAGTTTCATATAAATAGAATCATATAGTTTGTGTTCTTTGTCTTTTTTTATTCTGTACATATTCTAAATTCATTCATGTTGTGTATTGGTGGTTAATTTCTTTGTGTTCCTTAGAAATATTCCACCATATGAATATGTCACAATTTGCCTATCTGGCCCCCTTCTGATAGACATTTTCAGTGTTTCTGGCTTTGGGAGATCATGAGCAAAGCTGCTGAGAACACTGTGTAAAAATTTCTGTGTGGATGTAGACTTTTATTTCTTTTGGATAAATATCTGGGAGTAGAATGGTTGGGTCATATGATTATTGTGCTTTTTACTTTTTAAGGAAATTGCTCCTTTGCTGACAAATGGTACTGACCAGTGTCTCATGGCTTACTAGCCAGGCGTACATTTTGTGAATTGTTTCTTCAAATTTCATGCATTTCCCAAATTTGGAGTTGTATTTTAGTATTAAGTTGCAGGGTGCTAGATATGTTTCTTTAAATATATAATTATACAATTTTTCTCTCATTCTGTAGCTGCTGTTTTTAATTTCTTGAAGAAACCTTTAGAAAAAGGTTTTGATTTTGATGAAATAAAAAATATTTCATTTTTGGCTTATACTTTCCTGAGTGTCCTAAAACACTGTTGCCTACTTTAAGGTGGTGAACGTCTTCTCTCCTGGTTTTTATAGAAGTTTTATAGCTTTCACTTTTAAATTTAGGTCAAGGACTTAGTTCAAGTTTACTCTTTGTGCATTAATGACATAATAGTCATTTTTTCCCATTTGTAGTTTAGTATTTCCAAAACAATATATTGTCTTTTACCCATAAGTGAACCTTGAAACCTTTGTCCAACTTCAACCATTTATTTATATGTAGGTCTTTTTCTGGAATTCCTGAAGATTAGATCTTTAGGTTAATGTCTTTCATCAACCGAGGAATGGTTCTATCATCATTTTTAAAGAAACTGCATCTATCCCATTTCCTCTACACCTCAAGGATGCTAACTACATGCATGTTAAACCTTCTGACTGTGTCTAGTGTGTCTCTCAGGTTCTAGGCTTTTATTACTATTTCATTGCTATATTTAGTATTACTTTGTTATATTTCAAGTTGGAAATGGGCCAAACATTTGGAAACTAATCAATAAACTTTTAAATAACCTATGGATTAAAAAATAAATGAAGAGGGAAATATTTGAGCTCAAATACTTAATTAAAACAGCATTAATTGGGCAATTTATATCACCACATACAAGTAACAAAAAGAAGAGTCTCAAACCCATAATCTAAGCCTCTACCTTAAGAAGCTAGAAATAAGGCAAAATAAATGCAATCCAAGCAGGAAGACAGAAACAAGAAAGAAAGGAACTGAAGTCAATCAAGCAGAAAAACCAGCAATAGCAAAAGTCAGTAAAATCCAAGGCTGCCTTTTTTACATTGTTGTTAATTTAAAGATTGGTATACCTCTAGTTAGACTGATCAGAAAAGAGAATAAGAGGTCTGCGATGTAGCTAGAGTACTTGCCTAGAATACGGGAAGCCCTGGCTTCCATTCCAAGCACCGCTAAAAAAAAAAATAAAGTAAGAAAGAAAAGAAGGAAATCTGCCAATTTCCTACATTAGCAGGAGAGGAATGAAATGGAATAATATTATCAATGCTACAGACTTAAGCAGAAAATAAGGGTAAGGAAAAAGGTGAATACGTTTATGCCAATAAACATATTCATTTGACAGCATAGACAAAATTAACACAGTTCTTGAAAGACAGAAACTACCAAAATAGATTCAAGAAGAAATAGAAAACTGAATAAGTAACTATCTATAAAATATTAAATTATTAATTTAAAAAATTGTTATTATCCCCATGGACTCTGTAGCAGCAAACACAGAAGCCAGAAGGTGATGGAATGGCATCTTTAGAGCTGAAGGGGCAGGAACTTAGCCACTTGGAATTTTATACCCAGTGAAAAGTCCTCCAAACATCAGCCGGGAAAAAAAAAGATGTTTTCACACAAAACAAAGAAAGACAGCATTCAAGAATTCAGGAAATATTAGTGGAAGTTCTTCAGGCTCTAATAAAATGACCTCAGATGAAGCATGGTACTGCAGGAAGGAATCAGAGACAAAGGAAACACAGACTGATTGGCCATTATTTTTGCACAAACTACACCAAGGCAATTTTGAATGGATTGAAGATACTTTTGCTGTAACCTGGTGCTTCATGTAATCCGTACTGGAGCAATATTGCTGGTAAAATATTTTCTGCCAAAAAAGTAGTCATGGGTTTTGTACCAACAGTAAAAACCATCATCGTCATTTTCAGAGGACTGTGGTGCATGATCTGCCTTATATGGTTCAAATATGTTTCTTTACAATAGTTGCTGTCTGTGAAAGACTTTAGGAAGCATTTTCTAGGCATGGGGGAATACCTAAGTAATAAGATTCAAGTGTTACAATGGAATATTACTAGCCTTAACGAAGAATGAAATTATGGCATTTTCAGGTAAATGGATGGAACTGGAGAATACCTGCTAGGTGAAATAAGCCAATCCCAAAAAACCAAAGGCTGAATGTTTTCTCTGATAAATGTATGCTGATCCATAGTTGGGGGGAGATAGAGAAGAACGAAGGAACTTTGAATTGTGCAGAGTGGGGTAAGGAGAGAAGTAGGGCTGCAGGGATGGAAGGATGTTAGAATGAGACAGACATTATTACTCTATATACATGTATGATCACACTACTGGTGTGGCTTGGCACCATGTAAAGCCAGAGGGATGAGATGCTATCCATTGGTGCATGATATGTCAAAATGCAGTCTACTGTCATTTATAACCAATCAGAACAAATAAAAAAACAATAAAATAAAAAGCAAATTTCAATATAGACAAAAATAGTATAAATATGCTAGTAATAATAACTTTCATTTTAAGACATAATATATTTAAAATATTTTCACCTAGAACTTGAATGTATCATGCAAAGTAAGTTCTAAAATTACTTATTAAAGTACCTATATGTCTAAAAAAAGATTTAAGCATTAGAGACACTTGAATAAGTTGGAGACATTAACTTTGTATTTTTCCATTTTTATGAAGAACTCTTGGAATTGTATGCCGTAGTTTACAATACAAAAAATTAATGTAAATAAAATTGAAAGTCTGTATATAGAATAATGCCTATTTTTCCATATATATGTTTCTGTTCTGTCCTTGATTATTTTGGTTTTCTGCTTAAAAAGCTTTCCAAAAATATAGAAAAGATTTGTGTCAGGAAGCAACAGTATCTAATGTTTTTACATTTTCAACTTTAAATTCCTAGATGTTACTTTTTGAATAAAAATACTTAAATATTTGTTGAATCAACAGAAAAGTCATCATATTTCTCCAGTATAGTTTTGTTCCTTACATATTTTTCTATTCTAAGCATCTTAAATTCACATTTTTTCAAAAGCTGTAGCACATTGACTAAATTTCAACTTTACGTTGTTCAAATAAATGGTATACACATAATGCTTGCCTGTTAAGAAATGGTTTGTCATTTAAAAAAATAAGAGTCAACACACTGATTTGAATTTGCAAAGCTGTGTACACATCACGTTTTTTTAAAATGGTAGATTTAAAATGTACATTAGTTAATTTTCAAAGCTTTGAGTAATTTGAATTTGTTCACTAATTCTGTTTTTATAATTGCAAGTTATATTGTGACATATAGCAATGTACACAGAATTGATATTTTGCTTTTAATAAATATGGAATTTGTATGAGTTGAAAATTTTGATTTTGATTTTTTAATCTAAAAATTAGCAAAGTAGAAAAGATACTTTGGCATTTATCTATAGTCTGTAATTTTTCTATTTAAATGTTCTACAATGATCTCGTTTTTGTGTCCATAGACATTAAGCCTAATTGTTGCTGTATCTTTCTCTATTTCTTGTTGGATGCTGCTTTCGAATCATTGCAGTTTTGGAGAGACTGACTTTTTTGGGAGCTGTTTTCCTGGGAGTTGAAGAATGACGTTAGGACCGCTCTGTGCAGCCACGCTGCTTATGTAAGATGGATGGAGAAGGAGTGTGTGAGGGTTTCCTTGCACACCAGCCCACTGCTACGACTGAGTGGAGTGACAATAAGGTTATAGATTTTCCTCTTTTTCTTTCTTTCCTCTTTCTTTTTTTCTATTAGGAATCTTCAGTGGGAAATACGGTTATAAAAGGGGAGAGAGCAATAGCAAAGGGGAACTGGTGTGGCAGGCAGGGACTCGTGAACTGAGGGCGCAGTAGCTTAGTTCTAAACAAAATTAACATGAGGGGGGCTGGGGTTGTGGCTCAGCGGTAGATCGCTCGCCTAGTGCAGGTGAGGCACTGGGTTCCACCCTCAGCACCACATTAAAAAAAAATAAAAATAAAGGTATTGTGTCTGCCTACAACTAAAAAAATATTTAAAAAATTAACTTTGAGGCAAAGAAACAAAAATAAAAACATTAGGGATAAAGAAGATCAATGCATAATGGTAAAGAAAAGCTTCCCTGAGAAGAAATAAGGATTCTAAATTGATATGTATTCAGTCATAAATCCTCAAAACGTATAATAAAACAAAAAATGAAAGAATAAGAAAACCTCCACCAGTTTGGTAAGTTTTTTTTTTTTTTAAATTTTGTATGCATGCAGGGCATGCCTGAAGCAGGTGGAACTTGTAATAATTTTGTAAAACAATTTGGTGTTAGGAAGAACAAATCCTCAGCCTTGAATCCCGCCAGGAGTTCTGCTAGGGGCAAGGGTCCCCTGGAGTCTGTCCAGGCAAGTCGAAGGGGTTCCTGCAGTGAAAGCTGCTGAGCCTGGGAAAAACAAGGCATAAGGAGTCTGGTGGGAGGGGACTGACCGTTTGATCGACAACAGGTAGCAGCTAAAGTGGAAGATGGAGCCATGGGCAATGAGATGAACCAACTTTGGAGACAAAATATTGAACGAACACCAAAAGCCGCCGCTGTTCTTTGCGTTGCTCTCCTGGATGACACTCCCGATAACTAGTTAGTGACATGGAGATGCCTGGCTTTCCTGGGGAGGTGACGCAGGGCACGTGTTGGATCTTCCGGTGTGTACCTTGTAGATACAGTCCTATCCAGAATTTCCCCTACTCTTCTTGGATTGAATGGAACATGACAACTTAGAAAACAGGCACTTCCAGGAGACAGGCGCCCTTTCCTGAGAAATTCTTCTTAGGAGACTGGTGGGGAAGTTAGAAGGGGAATTTAAATTGCGCCCCCAGGCATACTCTGCAGGTGTAGAAACAAGGCTTGGGGAGGAGAAGGGCACCTCCCTGGGACAGAGAGGTGTGTGACGTTTGTGTGTCATTAGACTTGTGAGTGGCATGTGGGGACTGTCACAGTCAGGGGAGGCTGTTCAAGTTCCATGGTGCATTCCATCTTGCAAAGCAGAGGTGCTCCTTATTGTCTTTTTTTTTGAACAAAAGAACCTTACTGTGAGCAGGGCACAGCCAGCATTGTGTTAGAAACCTCTGCAGGCTACGAAGAGGAGGTGAGTTCTCCCCCCATCCTAGGGTTCTGGTGTTAGCAAAGAATTCAGAAAGTAGACCACCTTGCACTTAGGAGGTTATAACTAGATGAGCAGAACCCAGAGGCTTGACCTGTCCACACATTAATTCAGCCCTGAGTAGGGCAGAGTCAGCACTGCCCCTCGCCTGAGTCATAGTCAGTAGAGAGGGCTCTGGGACTGTCCCTGCTTCCTTCAGAGATCAGAAGGGGTGGGGAGTGTGATCCCTGATTGTCATGGGGCAAGGACATCTGTGATCCAGTGATTCTCCATTGTCCATCCCTTCCTTGATTCCACAGTGCTGGGACACTGCTGAAATGGTGAAGGAGTTTGGGGTGGGCCTCAAGGTCAAGCAAGCAAGCTGAAAGCAAAGCCAGAGCTAAGACACTGGGTCACCTGCTGCCCACCACGTGAGGAAGCTGACCTGCAAGGTCTCCCAGGGATCCTAGGGATACTCTGGATTGGCAGAGGATGCCTGCAGAAATGTTATTCTCACTTCAAGGGCAGCGTCTAGAAAAACATAACTGAGGAAAGTCCCAGAGGAAGCAGAAGCTGTCCTATGTGGTCTCTGAAGTGCCCACAGTTTCTCTGGACTTTAGAAATTCTGTGGGTCTCTGACAACAGGGCCTGGCAAAGTGGCCCTCAGCTTGCCAATATGAAGTTTGGGTGGACAACACTCACTAAAACCCGCCTGCCCGTTAACTATCAGGACTAGATGTGTTTACAGACTCAGAGTGGACAGTTTCTTCCTGAATTCATGTCTCAAACTTGAAATCCACTGTGAACCCACCAATATCACTTCAGGCTGGGACACTAGTACTGGTGGCTTACAGTGACAGTCCCCTTTTAACAAGGAGGAGACAGGCGTTGGAGGTTGAGAGAGAGTGGAAGGGGAGGAGAGGCACTCCTGGTGGGGAACCCCTCCCCTAAAGCTCCTTCTTGCAAATTTACTTTTGAAAGTAAAGATGCTAGGGAATGGAAGCTCATTGCTGTTGAACCCCCGGCTTTCTCTGCATATCCTGTCCTCTATGAGATGAAGCAATCATCTCCATTCTATGGATGAACACGCTCAGGTGCAGAGAGGTAGTGTGACTTAGCCAAAGCCACACAGTGAGTGAACACTGGAGCTGCTTTTACAACCCAGGTTGGAATCCAAAGTCCTTCCCTCCACAGGGGCTTCTACCCGCAGCATGTACAGAGTGGAGGCTGCATTAAATCCATTGACAAGTTCAAGGATGTGCAGGACCCAGTCTACTCCCAAGCAGCTGGCTGCACAGGTGAAGAGAGAGGTGACAGTAACTACTCGGTACTGTCACACTGAGAACCCCTAGAACGTTGAGCAGAAGTGTGGCTGGATGTTGAACACGATGCCCACCTCAATACTTAGGGAGGGATAGATGGCATCGAGGGAAGCTGGTACTTTTTCTGCATCTCTCATACTAAACTGGGTCTCCCTGCAGGATAGGGGCCAGGCTTTGTGTGTGTCTCTGCTCTTGGCACCTGTCATAGTGCCTGGCACAGAACAGGTGCTCAGGGAACATCAGACAAAGTAAGGAACATGAAAACATCCTCGGGCGACAAGAAGCACTCCCAACTGGCTCACTTATGAGGCTTTTTCTGTAGATATTTGCATCTTCTTCATGAATTGGGAGCAACAGGACCATCTCCCTATCTTCCTGAGACTCAAATGAGACAAAAAAGAGGACAGAGTGCATGTCACCTCTAGGGTTCTCTAAGAGAGAGGCTCCCCCAGCAGGCCTACTGGCCCCAGGTGGCCTTTACCAGGAGCACAGCCCCACACAGAAGGAGACTCCAGACTTAACAGAAGGTGAATGGGCTAGGCTGTTTTGCTGTTCAGGGTTCCCTCCAGATCGACCTAATTTCAGAAGATATTCAGGGCAGTGAGCAGCCTACGTGGAGATCAGCCCTTGTCAAATGCTTCCGTCTCTTCTCCCCGACTAGACTCCTAGGGGGAGGGGCTGTGTCTTGTGCCCTGGAGTGGCCGGGTGATTGAGCCAGACCTGCCGTTTGCTGTTGCCCTGAGTGGCATTCCCCGATCTCTGTCTGTTGTCCTCGCAGACACACAGGCATTGACTCCATCCTGTTCATTCATTTCAGTCATCCGTCTCGGCCTGTCCGTGATTGGTTGGTGTGCACTGATCGCCTGCTCTGTGCCAGGCACTGAGGACATAATAACAGACAGGGCATGATGATCGTCAAGGAGCACCGTGGGCAGCGGAGGCAGGATGCACACAAACCCTTCAGTGCAGGGCGAGTGCCTGCAGAGCCTGGCGCTCAGTGGGGTGCCGGCCAGAGCAGGGCCCAGAGTGAGGGTGCGGCCCAGGCCCAAGGGGCTGAGGGGGCCAGGATGGCTCAGAGCGGAAAGTAGCATTTGATTGGAGTCCTGAAAGATGCCCAGAGCAGGAAGGACAAGCCTGTGGGACAATGTGGAAGTAAGCATGCCAGGAATTGAGCCAGGGATTCCACGAGAGTAGAACCATGAGCTGGTGGGGGCAGTCTGGGCCTCAGGCTGTGGACTGGAGCCACAAATACCCTCAGAGTTTGGACTCCCTGGTGTGGACAGTGGAGAGGGAGTAAAGATTCATGGTTGCAGAGGAGGAGGACTCAATCCAATGGTACTATGGGCAGTGTCCAGGAGCAGGAGGGCCAGCCTGGTTGGGGACCAGGATACCCCTGCACACACCCAGGCTTGAGAAGACAAAGCCCTGCACAGGCAAGACACTAGGCTTAAGAAGGAAATGGTGCTTTGGTTGCCCATGGACGTCCAGGGGCACAGCGAGAATTCCGTGACCTTTTCAGGTAGATTCATGCTGGTCACCTTGACCCCGAACTGTATGAATGGAAATGATCCAAATTGCCATCCTTGACTTTGAAGAATAAATAGCTTTGGAAACACAAGCTTGAACTCTGGGTCAGCTTTGCGGCAGGTTGAGCCTGGGATGGACGATTGATTTAGTAAGTTACTCATCGCTGGAAGCACCGCAGCCAGGACAAGGGCCAGGCATCTGAGAAGTGCCAAAGAGTATTGTAACTGGGTGACACTGAACTTGACGAACTCCTCATGTCTCCAAAGCAGGATATTCTACAATTCTAACACCAAGATAGTCAAAGGAAAACCTGTCCTCCATGGGCTCATGCCCTAAAGACCGTAACTTGCAGCCAGAGGGCAGAGTGGAGCTTTGAGATCCAATCTGATCTAGACCGCCTGTAAGAGGCTGTGGAGGGAAACCAATGTCACTGGAGACTCATCTATGGAAGAGCTTTCTCTGCTGAAGGAACTCAAGAATGAGATCCAGAGCGCGGTGGCGCAAGCCTGTAATCCCAGCAATTAGGGAGGCTGAGACAGGAGAATCGCGAATTCAAAGCCAGCCTCAGCAACGGCGAGGCGCTAAGCAACTCAGTGAGACCCTGTCTCTACATAAAACACAAAATAGGGCTGGGGATGTGGCTCAGTGGTCGAGTGCCCCTGAGTTCAATCTCCAGTACCAAAAAAAAAAAAAAAAAGAATGAGATCCAGGCACCCCAGAAGGAGAAAGTCAGTTCCCTCCACACCACTTTTGACGTATTCTTGCCTCCATTAGCATCCCCCATGAATCCATCATCCTTTTCTAAAAGGAGAGGGGAAGCCCCAGTGGAACTAGGAACCTGGAATGTCACCAGCTCTGAGCAGGGCAGGGTAGTTTCCTTGGATAACTTGGGAGATGCCTTTACACATAGGAAAGGGGCTTGGGGCTTCAGAGAAGAAGCCCCCTGAAAACCAGTATCTTGACTCCCTCCCCACTGGGGGCCAGGTCGGCTTGCCTGAGGGGTCGTGCTTCTGGCTCTCCCACACGCAGCAGAGCAGAGAGGCTCTGATTTGTTCAGATAACATGTAGGGCTGGCTCTTTAGTCCACACCTGGAGGGTCAGGAGAACTCGACTATAGCCCAGTTTCTGGGAGCACTGGGGGCAGCATATGTCCCCAGCCTGGCTGATACTGACAGGCCAGGGCCCTGGCGAGAGCAGCAGAAGGGGGTGGGGGTCTTGGCCCTGACCCGCTCTCTAGTCCACCCTGCCTTCTTCCTGTCGCCCCTTTCCTAGGGCCATGTACCCACCAACCTGGGACGTGTACTCTCCCTCCTCCAGCACCTCCCAGCCCCTGACAGTGGCTTCATGGCATTTCAGCTTCCCAGTTACCAACCTAATGACTCCCAGTTCAATATCTAATTACTCGGAGCAAATCTCCTTTCCCTCAATGTGCCCATTTTTTCCTTCCTGGCACCTCGCTCTTGCTCCTATCCCCACTCGTCAGTGTCCCTCCTGTGTGGCCTGTTGGAATACTGCCTCTTCCATGGTGTCTTTCCTGGTCCTCAGTTGAACTGAAACTTACTCTGGGGCTCTTAGAACATGTTATGTCTGTAATGATGGCTGAGATCTCTCTGCCTATTATAGTGACCCAGATAGATGCTGCACATGCTCCTTGGGAATCATCAACAGCATCTGCCCCAACTACAGTTCCAGCAGGGGCCTGGTGTGCAACAGGTGCCCCAGAGGGATAATGGCTATATTGTCATGATGACTAAAATCCCCACTGCAGAGGCAGGACCAGATCTCCCTGGAGACCGGAACATTCTATTAAGGACATAAGTGACTTGTGAACATATATTACCTGTGGTCAGCTTCCTCCAAAGGCACAGTGAGTTTATCAATATGGTCACGAACAGGCTGCACGCATGATTTATGTACAGGCGCGGATTTTAAAACTCCTTTAAAAATAGCATCAAAATAAGCATCCTTTCAATTTATGAAAAATTCATTTTTTCCTCTCACATTATGAAAAATCCATTAAAAGACAATCCACACTCAAGGGAAATAAGCAGAGCATAAAGGTCTCTGCCGACACCTTGGGCAGGTACCGGCTCTGCATAATCTTCAACCCATGCATTCTGCCTTTGGTCTCTAGCGACAAAAACAAATGGCCTAATGAAAATGGAAACAGTCTGCCAATTGTCTGCACATTGGGAATTTGCCAAAGTATTTAAAAATATAATTGGCTAAAGTTTTACACATCTAACAAAATGTTTCCTGTCTTGAGTGTAAGGGCAACATTGAACCAAATCAAACGCTGAAGACAGCAGTGCACAAAGTTGGTACTTCCCCCAGCACGGAAGATGGGTGATGATTTAGAATCAGAAAGAAAGAAGAGGGGGCTGAGGTTGTGGCTCAGTGGCAGAGCGCTTGCCTCGCATGTGTGAGGCACTGGGTTCTATCCTCAGCACCACCTAAAAATAAACAAAACAAAATAAAGACACTGTGTCCATGTATAACTAAAAAAATATTTTAAAAAAAGAAAAGAAAGAAGAGGAGAGGGGGAGGAGAAGGGGGAGAGGGAGAGGGAGGGGGAGGGGAGAAGTAGGAGAAGGGGCACGGGGAAGGGAACCTGTGCCTGCACTGGGCGAAAAATTGAACAAAACAAGCCAGGCATGGAGGTGCACACCTGTAATCCCAGCAATTCGGGAAGCTGAGGCAGGAAGATTGTGAATTTGAAGCCAGCCTCAGAAAAACAGAGATTCTAAGCAACTCAATGAGACTTTATCTCTAAATAAAATACAAAATAGGGCTGAGGATATGGCTCAGTAATTGAGTGCCCCTGAGTTCAATCTCCGGTACCAAAAACAAAAGGAATTGAACAAAATAATTCAGTTGTCCACAGAAAAAATTGGAATATTAGGGATGTTTCAAATAGCTTCCTGATAGTCTTGGTTGGCCTGCAAATCCAAATGCTTCTCCCCCAACTTATTTTGCTTCTTCTTGGACCCAAAATTATCTGCCTCCCCAGGAGCACTGGTCAAGTGCCTGGCATGAGATCGGATGCCCACATGCATTTTCCCTTAAGGCAGATTGAGGACTCCAGCTTTAAGTTCTCACTGTCCAAGGAGACTTGAGTTAGGATACTCTTACCTGCCAGGGCAGAGGTCAGTGTCCGCGCCTGGGGCTTTGTCGCCATGATTTGAGCCCTCAGCAGGGCTTCGCACGTCTGTGGACAGGGGAAGAGTGATGCTGTTTTCAGGATGGACACAATCCTCCCTTGCTGTCTGCGATGGGCAGAGGTGGATGCTGAGCTCCATCTCTTGGAAGAAAACAGGCTCGCGCAGAAGTCAGGGCTCAAGTTTTGTTGGATGTTTTCTCCCTGAACAAGGGAATTTTCTGCTGCTTTAACAGCCAGTCTCCACCAATGTCATTGGGCTCCCCGTGTAGTCCAACCAACTGGTGCTCTCAGATGGCCACGCACTCTCGAAGGGCCTGTGTTCCACATCAGGTGGCTTTTTTTGACAAGTAGGTCTGCCACTGACCTCCTTGAATGGAACTTCCGGGTCAGATACCTTCCTACCCTGGGCAAACGTGGGGCCTGGGGGAGGTTTTTGGGAATGCAGAGTGGTGAGGGTCTTTGAGGTGGCTCTGCATGGCAGGCCAAAGCAAGAGGGAAGTGAGTCATGCAGAGACTTCCTGCAGTGTGAGTGTCTGCCCAGGTCATACCTCAGAACACAGTGGCAGACGCAAGCCATGTGAATGGCCATGTTGGAGGGACTCCATCCTCCTCAGATCTCATGGAAA
Source organism: Xerus rutilus (assembly GCA_028644305.1). Lineage (NCBI taxonomy): Eukaryota > Metazoa > Chordata > Mammalia > Rodentia > Sciuridae > Xerus > Xerus rutilus. The sequence continues at coordinate 6,814,227 of CM053404.1, read as the reverse complement.
ATCAACACTTTCTCTAGGGAACAGCAAACAGAGACTGATGAACCACTTGTGTGATGGAGCCCAGCCCCCCAGGATGCACTCAGTGCAAACCTGCAAATAGCTTAGATGAGTGGGAGACCTCATTGCTTCTAGCTGGGACACAGGACAAAGTGGCAAGAATGGACCTTTGCATTTTAAGAGTGGTAGATTTCCAGCTGCAGCCCTCACTAGC
>CM053404.1:6768253-6813516 GCA_028644305.1 Xerus rutilus | reverse complement strand
AGGAAGACAAGTGCATGGTCTGAGGGGTCTGGCATCTTTGGACAAACCTGCTCTGGAGGACACTGTCAGGCCAGTCAGAGAAATCAGAGAGTGCTCTGGAATAAGATGGCTTAAAAATATTCCAACCTGACAGGAAAGTGGAGATTGTTTACTGAAAAAATTAGATTATAAAACATTATGTGCAGAACGATCTCATTTGGGTGAAGTAAAAAGGAATGAGGTGTTAAAAGTGGAAATCTCTGGGTGGAAGGAATATGATAATTTCCCTTTTTTTATTGTTGCTTGACTGTGTCTTTCATTTCCCCAGTGCATGTACAAAGCTTCTGGAACAATGAGGGACTGTTTCAAACTTTAAAACCCATCAATTTGGGCAACATCAGTGAGTAAGCATGGCCGGAAAGGGTTAATAACCCAAGGAGAGTATTCGCACAGGTTAATAAGAAAGCACACCCCATCCCCGCAGCAAGACTGGAGACGTGGGCTCGGGAGGCCAGCAGAAAATGCACAAACAAGGAAATGTAAATGACTAGTGTATTTGAAAATGTTCAGCCTCATTAGTAATCAAGGAAATGCAAACCAGAACAAAGAACCACATTTCTTCCCATCAAATTAACAAGCAATGAAAAGATAAAGAAGCCCTGTGCTGAGGAGTGTGGTGAGGTGCAGGAGGGCACAGTTACTGTCACCTCTCAGGGAACAATCTGGTGACACCAGGACACCCTGCAAGATGTCCTTACTCAGCACTTCCACTTCTGGGCTTCTTTCTTTAAAAAAAATCTGAAAAATGTGATGCTCCTTACAGCATTATTTATGATTCTGAAAAAGCATGCCTCTTCCATCCATCCAACACGTGGAGCATGGCCAAGCAGACCAGCGAGATCCATCAAACGCTACTCCAGGTTCAAGGGGCATCCTGGTAAAGTTGAGGTGCATGCAGAACAGTCTTATTAGCACATTAAATAGAAAAGCAATTGCCATTATGATCCCAACTGAGGAAAATGAGTAGCTAAAAGAGACAACTACAATGTCCTCAAAAAGATGAGCGCCACTTGGCTGAGGGAGTGGGACCATGGTGCGGATGGCCCTCCAGGTTTCCGTATTTGCAAATGTTAAGGAATATCCACTACTTCCAGAGTAAAGAGCTTGGGTGAGGGGAGACGATGGGAGGGAGGAGGCTGATCATGAAGTCTTGTGGGTTTGGGGAAAGTTGTAAAATCTAGGAGCACAGAAAGATCCACTCAGTCAAGGGCATGAATGGCAGCTGCCAATGTGCTCGTCAATTCTCGTGGATGCTTGGCAGCTCGGCAGGATCCTCATTTCCAGGTAAGGACACATGAGCATCTAAGGGGAAAGAGGCCAGGTTAGAGGCAAGACCCTGCCTGGTAGATGGGACCTTAGCAGGCACAGGGTTGTTGTAGGAGGTAACTCAGGGAGGTAAAGGAAATGTCTGACCATAGAGAGCCCGAGCCAGAAAGCCAAGGCACCCAGGGCAAGAGATGCTGAGGACACTCTGCTACCTCTCAGCAGGATGCCTGGGCTTCTGGGCAGCAGCCAGGCTGTGCCCCTCTGCCCTGCTCTGGCCCCAGTCCTGCTTGGCCACACTCCACCTCTATTGCCCCCCACCTGTATCTTCTTTCTGGTTGTGTGGCTTGGGGCAAAGTTTCTCCTGTCTGCTGTTCGCTTCTCTGTGAGGTGGTGCACTCATTTCCTAGGACTGTTGTAACAGATGACCACAAAAGGGGGGGTGTTGAAACATCAGAAATGTATTCTGTACAGTCCTGGAGGTTAGAATCCAAATTCAAGATGTTGGCAGGGCCACCTTCCTGGGAAAATTTGGGGGGAGAATCATTTCTTGTCTCTTCCTGGTTTCCGGGGGCTGCTGGCAATCCTTAGTGCTCCTTGGCCTGTGGCAACGTCATCCCAATCTCTGTGTCTGTCTTGGAATTGTCTTCTTCCTGTGTGACTCTGTGTCCAAATGTCCCTCTCTTTATAGGACCCCAGGCACTGGATTAGGGGCACATTCCAATCCAGTGTAACCTCATCGTAACTCAGCACATCTTCCAAGACCCTATTTAGAAATAAAGTCACATTCTGAGGTTTTGGGTAGACATGAACTTGGAGGGGACCCTCTTCAAACAAGAGCAAGTGGGGATAGCCATCATTCCAATCTCACATGATTGCTTGAGCTTCAGTAAGTTGTCTGTTTGAAGCATGCTTAGGACAGTCCTCAGCACAGAAGGCTCCCTCATGGTGATAACGTTTCTCTCCAGCTGCAATCTGAGGCTGCCCCCGGGACCTGCCCCACTCATGGGCAGATCTTCACAGATGCAGACCACACCGTCCAGTCACAGACATTCCACAAGCTTCCCTGTCAGTGAGCCCAGGTCTCCCTGGGCTGTCTGACCTCTGTGGATGGGTCCTCATGTTTGTAATCGCTCAAGCCTCCTGTCAAGAGGTGAGTGGAGGGTTGCGAGGCACAGTGTGAATTCCAGGGGATAGTGATGCCACCAGAGAGCCTCCTTGGTCCTCAAGCCTGCATCTAACCACCCTCCCCACTTTGGGGGATGGAGCGCAGCATCTCAGGCCACCCTCTTGGCTTCTTAAAACGCTGTCGTTTCGTGTTGGCACCCAGCTCTGCCAGCAGGGATGTTCCCAGTCTCCGGGAGCTCAACTCCACCTGGCCTCCACCATAAGTCAAAAGTCATAGTTTCAGCTCCCCAGAAAGGCGCACGTGGCTCTGCCTTCAGACTCTGTGGAGAATCTGATCTTTTTTTTTTTAGTTGTAAATGGACACAATGTCTTTATTTTATTGCTTTGTATGTGGTGCTGAGATCGAACCCAGGGCCTCATGCATGCGAGGCAAGCGCTCTACCACTGAGCTACAATCCCAGCCCCAAGAATCTGATCTTAAGAATGACCTTGGCCCTAACTGCTTCTAACTTAATTAGGGTCAAATATACACTACATCCTGGATTTCCTCTGAACTCTTTGAATGGCTCACACTAGTCTGTCTACCATATATGTGTGAAGCACAAAGCAACCACGTGTGGGGGTAGATTTCTGAGTGGCACCTGATCTTTCCTCTGTAACAGCCATTCTGAGATCAAGTTGCAGTGCCTGGACTTGGCATGAGCACCGACCCCGGCTGGCCAGTCAGAGCCCCGCCTTGGGATTTGTTAAAGTCTCACTAATGGAAGAGGCGAGCTCCATTTGGAGGTAAATTGCTAGGTTCACAAGTCCTTGGGTACCATGTTGTCTACCAGACAATTTGAACCAGCAGGAAGGAGCAAACAGACAAGGAATGAGAGGCAGGGTGCATGGTGGGGAGGAAGGGTAAGGAGAGAGCGCGCTCCAGCCCCCTTCCAGAGCCCCGTGGGCAGGTGCTGCGCCTCAAGGTTATGTGAATACCTCCCGCTTTTCAACTGCTCCAACAAATCTCCTTTGGCCAGGCTGGTTACATTGGCTTTCTGTCTACTACAAACATAAAAGCCCTTACTAAATTAACTGATTGTATGCCAGTGCAGCCCCTGGGTATAGTCCTTGTCCTCTTGGGACAGATTTTGTGTGTGTGTGTGTGAAAGGAGAAAATTGAATAAATAAATTCAGTAACCAGAGTCATAAAGAGGCCAGAGCCGCTTGGGTTTTAGTGTGCACTCCTGTTCTAGGAGGGGAGAAAACAAAGCAGCGACAAGCACAAGCAGCCTCCTGTCCGCCCCCACTGGATATTCAGAACGAGCAGGTGCTAAGGTTTCTGGGTTTATTTCCAGGGGATGGTGGGCGACAGGTGTTCTCTCTGTCAGCTCTGGGGTTGACTCTTCACATGTCTCACCACACTTCACAGGGACAAAGCCTGGGTGGGGGAGAGATGTGGGAGTCACCTTTGGACGGCAGAGGGGCTCGTGCCTGCAGGACACGGCCACGTGACATGTTGCGCATGCGGCTGCACATTGACCTGACACATGGTCTCCATTCCCACAGGGCAGAGAGCATCTGCTGGTGTCCATCACCTGGCAGGGGCTTTTGGAAGCTTTCCCTGCTGACCCTAAAATCTGAAGCAAGGCTCAGGAGGACCCAGCCTGGCTCCTTCCACGGAAGCACTAGAGAGACCCTGACTCCAGGTGTGCTCACTGTGTTTGCATAAAGCCCTCCTCCTGTGGAACATGCCCTTCCTGGCAGGGCCAGCTCAGGACTCTGCTCAGACATTCTCTCTTCCTTGGTCAGCAAGCAAATCTTTGGTGAGCACTCCCGGTGAACAAGGAATGTCTGCTGTCTGGGCACAGTGAGCGCAACTCTGTATAAAGACTGCTAGGTGGATGGAGTTGGAGAACATCATGCTCAGTGAAGTAAGCCAATCACAGAAACCCAAAAGCCGAATGTTCTCTCTGATAAGTGGATGCTGATCCATAATGGGGGGTGGGGAACACGGGAAGACTGGAGAAATTCTGGTCAAAGAAGAGGGACGGGGAGGGGGCATGGGGGCAGGAAAGATGGTGGAATGAGATGGACATCATAGCCCTAGCTTCATGTGTGACTGCACATATGATGTGATTCTGCATCACATACAACCAGAGAGATGAAAGTTGTGCTCCATCTGTGTGCAATGAATCAAAATGCATTCTGCTATCATGTATACCTAAGTAGAATAAATAAATTAAATAAAAAAAATTTAAAAAAAGAGTGCTCAGAATTTGCTATGGACAGAACTGACACCCTAAATCTTCATCAAAACACTAAGCATGGGCTTATTTAGGACACACACACACACTGACAGCACAGGCTCTGCCCAGGTTCTCTGTTCTCCTGGGTTGAGCTCAATCCCCTTATACCCTGAGGACTCCCAGCAGCCTAGACGGCTTCCTGTAGGAGCTGCCCTCCCTCCCCCACAGGAAAAAGCAACTTGATTCCCCCTGGGAATTCTACAGTGAACCTTACCTAAAGAAGGAGTCCAGTCCGGGGGGACCAGGCACTCAAGCATAGCTGTGACGTGGTGTCAAGGAGTTGACCCTTCTGAGTTCTCACAGCTGGATGTGGCAGAGATGGGTGGGGCCGGTCTGAGGGTTCGCAGGAACAGGCTGGCGTCTGTTGGTCCTCTGCCTGCTCTTCTGTCACAGGGCTGTGCCCAAATGATGACACCACGTGGGCACGTCACTGTCAGGCAATTTTGCAAACTTCCTTCAAGTCCACGTGGACATGACTGACCAGAACCTAGACAGTGAGTGGAACCTTCCAGAAGTCCCATGAGGAAGCACCCTTGGCAGTGAGACAGCACTCCCCAACTCACACATTGGCTATTCCCACTCCTTTCTTGAGTGGACATAAGAGGTGGCCCAGTCCAGAGGCCATGTGAGGTGGAAAAGGAGGTAAGTTTGGAACTAACAGACTGGTCCTACTGCCCTTCCTACCTTAGAACTCAGCCCAGTTGCTTGACTTCTCTGAATCCCTTTCTGTAAAATGGGGCCTTCAATGCACCAATCACATGGAATGAAGATCCAGTGTGAGAACAGGCCATGCTCCAGTGGCACAGAGTGAGGTTCAGTAGACAAGAGCCCCGGTCCTCCTCTGTCTTCTAACTTTGTGTTCATGCAGAGAAGGGGAAGCTAGGAGTGATCTCCTGAGAGGACCCTGACTTCCTGAGCAAAGCAGAGAGGGGCAAGTCTGACTTCTGGGCATTTAGGAGGAAGGAGAGAGGGTCTCATAGTAGCAGGAGATGAAGAGCCCACAGGAAGCCAAGGGGTCCTCATCTTGATGAATCCACCTGGGCTGCAGCTCAAGAGCTCCTCCTGGGGTCCAGAGAGTGTGGCTTCCCAGGGTTCTCCCAGGGGCACATTGTAGGGACTGGTCTTTTGGGGCTGCCTCTGGAGTAGCCATATAGGCTGTCCTGGAACAAATCCTTCACTGTTCAAGGACAATGGCAAAGACCCTGAGGGGAGGCCACTCAGGAAGAGGATTCTCACCTGGGCCTCAGCACTACCTGGCTCGCCACCTGCTTCTAGGATCACAGCCCAGAAGAATCTGCGTGGATGGGCATCTTGCTGCCTTTGCATCACTGAGGACTTCCTCTTCAAGGGCAAGAGGTCACACTGTCTGCATGGGAAATACAGCTCTTTTCCCCAATTCCCCAGGGACCATGGGGCTGGGGAGGATGGGAGGGATTGCCTCTGTGTGCATCTTTTATATAAAATGGAAATAAGGGAAGGTCAATTCTTGGCTGGGCGCTGGGAGTGGGGGTGCTCCATTCTGTGTCTCAGTGCTCTGTGATCTTCCCGAGTTGCATGGCCCCTCACACGGTGCCTCTGATTTCCCATCTGTAAATGTGGGGCTGTAGTAGACCCTCCTCTAGATGCCATCAGCCTTCCCCAGCTATGACTTTGATGACATAGGCTTGTCTAATCAAGGGTTTAGAGTCAACAATTCAGAGAGGTGAAGGCTGGGGTAGTCTTGGAGACCTGTTCAAAATTCAGGCTCATGCCTCTCTAGCAACCTGGGCATAAAATTAAAGAGGCTGTGTACTTGGAGGACAGGCAGACAACTGTCAGCAGTAACCAGACAGCCCTCACTACATAAAACCCCCCAAAAGTGCCCCACTAAAAAAATAGAAGATTTTATTGACAAAATAGACATCTTCAGTTAGTACTTTGCTGTGCCTTGGCCAGAAGACCCAGTGCTGGCACAGATGTGCGAGTGGCCTGCCCTTGAAGTACCAGAGGACTCTGGCAAGGGCCCAGCTCTCCTGGGCCCACTACCTGGGCTGTCCTTTTCTTCAGACCTGCAGGGAATACTGCACTTCCCCGAGTCTGGATGCTGTGGCTGGGGAATTGGGTCAAATGTTCTCAGGGTGGTGGTGGCAGAGTGGGAAGAAATGGGGCTTAATCCCCATTCTGCCATGTCTACCTGCAGCTCTTACCCTCTCTGTTGGTTTCCTCATCCAAAAATGAGGAACTTTGTAACCCTTAACTGTCTTCTCTCGCTGGGTGGCTGGAGAGAGAATACTTGCAGGTGTCTTGATACTTAAAACATTTCATCTTATTTAAAAGCTACAAGCCTGAAAGGTCATATCTGTAAAATCTTCTGAGTGTGATTTGAAAGTCCCTACATGTGTGGCCCACTAACATCCTCAACCAGTGGTGACATCAGTCCTGAGCCGCTCTGGCATCCAGGCACTGCTGGGCAATCAGAAAATCAGAGGCCCAGTTTCCCCAGCCTGGCCGCTGTGTTTGGCTCCAGGCTCTCTCCCCCCTCCTGGCTATACACCATCCCTGTCCTTTCTAGTCACATCAGCCCTTCAATCAGTCCCAGCTCAGCTCCATCACCTTGTGGCCCTAGCTGTGGGATGGACACTGTCTCTAACTTTCACAGGCAGCAGCTTAGCCAGGGAGGGCATTGTGTGTGCTGAGTACACAAGCGCTTCCCTTCCAGAGTTCTGGAGGCTCCAACCTGCTGCTCCCCTCCCACCACCAGGCTGCCTCTCTAAGCCCTCCAGCAGCACCGGGAGAGATACACCTGTGCAAGGCACCCGAACAGTCCTTAGCTACTCAGTAAATACAACCAGTAGTTAAAAACCTAAAACCTTTCCAACAAGGAAACCACGATGATTTTATCTGTGGATCCTCTCAAACTTTTTAAAAAATGCTCATTCTACACAGTAATTCCAGAAATTAGGAAAAAAGACTTCTCAACTTGTTTTCTGAGGCCAGCATTACCTTCTACTAAAACCAGGCAAAGATATTACAAGAGAAAAACACAGATTAATATCCTTCATGAAGCTGGCATGATGGAATACACCTATAATTCCAGCAGTTCAGGAGGCTGAGGCAGGAGGATTCCAAGTTCAAGATTAGCCTCAGCAACTTAGTGAGGTCCTGAGCAACTTCATGAGACCCTGTCTCAAAAAAAATAAAAAATGCTGGGGATGTAATGCAGTAGGGAAGCACCTTTAGGTTAAAGGTTAAATCTCCAGCACTAAAAAAAATCCTTTATGAACACAGATGCAAAAACTCCCAACAAAACATGAGCAAACAGAATTCAACAATACATAAAAAGGACAATATATGAAGAAAAATGCTGATTTTTTTTCTAAAAATGCAACAATTGTTCAATATTCAAAAAACAATGCAATTCACTAAGATTAAAGAAGAAAAGATCAATGCTAAGATTAAAGAAGAAAATCACATGATTGTTTTCATAGATGACTGCACAATCAACATCCATTCATGATACCAATGCTGGTAAAGTAGAAATCAAAAGGAACTCCTTAGTCTAATACAGGATAGGACATTTACAAATCATCTGTCGTTGGACATTTTGTTGAAAGGTGAAAGACCGACTGTGTCCACCTACCACTGAGATGAGGCAAGGAGGCCCTCTGTCAGCACTCCTGGTATTAGTCCAGACCTGTAAGGTAAGGCAACAAAACAAAGAAAGGCATACATGCTGTGGATGACGTGGCAACTTACAAAGAAAATCCTGTGAGGTCTACAGAAGTGCTCCTAGAAACAATGAGGTTTTGAGAAGTTCTCAGAGTCCAGGTCAGTAACAAAATCAAATATATATATATATTTGATATGTATATGATATGATATGTATACATATACATGTATATATACATACATATACATACATATTTACATATGACACTCATTCATGATAAAATCCAAGTGAATAAAAGATGGAATTGCCTGTCTTAATGTGATAAAGACATCTATGAAAAACTGCAGCTGACGTGATAACTAATGGAGAAAAGCAGAATGCCCTTCCTCTAAAAGTGGGAGCAAAACAAAGCTCACTCCATCTTCATTGTCCTTCAAGTCCTGGGCAGTGCAATGGGTGAAAAATAAATAAATCCATATAAGAAAAGTAGAAGTAAAATTGCTTATATTAAAAGTCCATATGATCATGTGTATTCAAAACCCAAGAAATCTATCACAGCATCCTAAACTTATATGTGACTTTGGCAAAGTTCCAGGATCAAAGTTGCTATAAAAAATCAACTATATTCTCATGTTGTATGTAAACAAATGGTGAAACGGACACAACAATGGTATATGCAATAGCATCAGAAAACACTACATATTTAGAGATAAAAGAGATGCAAGACTGAAAATGAGGAATGTTGTTAAAGGATTAAACAAGACTCAAATAAATGAAAAAATGCACCATGCTTGTGGATTTGAAGATGGGTCTTCCCAACTCAATCTATAGATTCATGTTGTATAGTCAAAATTCCACTGTGCTTTCTAAACAATTATAAATTGGCAAGCTCGTTGTAAACTTGATAGGAAAAATCAGAAGACCTAGAATAATTAAACAATTTTTTTAGAAGACTAAAATTAAGGAAATTATGCAACCTTATTTTGGCACTTGGAGGTCTCACTAACAGGTCTCACACTGGTGTTTAAGACTTAGCATAAAGGAATTGTATCAAGATATACAAAGACACAGAATGCAATGAAGGGTACAGAAATAGAATCACTTTTACATAGTCAGTGGTTTTGACAATGTCCCCAAAGTAATTTAATGTAGAAAGCAAGTTATATTCAACAAAAGTTGTCTGAACAACTATATCAAATAAAAAAGATAAGCCTCAACCCTACCTCCCACCATACACAAGAATTAATTTGAATGAATCTTTTGCCTAAATATAAAAGTTAAATCTATAAGACTTTAAGAAAAAACAAATCTCTGCCAACTTGAGATAGAAAAATATTTCTTAGCAGCACTCAAAAAGGCATTAATTAAAAACATATGGTAGATTGGACTTCATAAATATTAAAAAGTTTTGCTCTTCAAAAGATACAATTAAAGCCTGGGTATGTACATCAGTGGTAGAGCACCTGCCTAGCATGTATGCATGTGGCCCAGGATTTGATTCCCAGCAACACCCCCCCTCACCCCACACTTAGAAAAGGAATAGGGAAGCTACAGATTAGAAGAGTATGTGGAACATATATATCTAATAGATGTCTTGTATCCAAAATACATCTTAAAACTCCTACAGCTCAGTAAGAAAAAGGTAACCTACTTTAATGCTACTTGCATAGTAAAATTGTACAGACACTTTGGAAAATTGGCATTTTCTTATAAAGTTAAATATATATGTAGGTGTTTACTGGAAAGAACTAAAACATCTGTGTTTTTAAAACTAGTACAAGAATGTCCATAGCAGCTTAATTCAGAATATTCCCAAATTAGATATAACACAGATGTCCATCAACAGGAGAATGGCTAAAAACATAAACCCTGTGGTATATTCATACAATAGGTTTCTCCTCAACAACAGAAAGGAATGTACTATGAAATACACAATGGCATGGATAAACTTCAAATATGCTAATTGAAAGAAGCATAGGATGGATGGTTCTATTCAAATGAAGTTCTAGAACTTGCAAAATTAATCTGTGATGATAGAAGTGGAACAGTAGAGAGCTGGGGGCGGGATGAACATGAATCGACTGGAAAGGAACATGGGAACTTTCTGGAGAGGTAGGACATTCTGTGCCTCACTAGATGTATGGATTACATGGGCACTGTGCTTATCAAAACTCATCAAATGCTCTGTGTCTGACTTTTACATTTCATTATGTAAATCAAGCCTTGGTAAGAAAAAGTTTTTTTTTTCCCTAAAATAAAAGGAAAAAATTGAATTCTGCATAGGGGAAAAAACGCTTCTCTTATCAGAATCTGAGCTGAATGACTCAGGTAATCTGATGGTTGCTGGCCAGCCTAGCCTGTAGAGATGGAGAACTTCCTGGAGCGGAGCAAGAGGGTGGTTCAGGGGTGGGCAGGACCAAGCATTTCATTCCCATCTGACTGGACCAGGCCAAAATGACACCTTATGTGGGACCTCATCCTGCTATGTGTGATCTGGCTGAGAGAGTGAACTGATGCTGGCCAGTGGTCCTTGAGCAGATGTGGCCAGGCTGGGGTCAGAGAGGCACCACCTGAGCTCAGCTTCTGCGTCCTGTAACAATCCCCTTATATTTCTGCCATGAGCAAATCCTTTGGCTTCTCTTTAAAGTGGCCCCTTGACATTCATGCAAAATAAAGAAAAATTTCCCCTGCTTTCCAAATCTTGTTGGGCATCCCCCCCACCAAGCTGAGTCCTTTAGAAAGAGAGACTTATACCTACCTCAGCTTCCCCATGTTCCTGCACCAATTTCTGAAAGATGATATCACCTGATGTCACTAGCCAGTTTGACCTTTCCCCCGCCTGCCACTGTCCCCAGCAGGCCCACAGGCAGGCTATCCTTGAATGCATATATAAAGCAGGGCCTAAAATGCACAGGCCCCTTAAATGTGATGAAGGGCGAAAGCTGAGCCCAGAGATTGCTCCCACCAGCGCACAGAGAAGAGCCAATCTCCCCCACACGTCTGCCCACACAGACCTCGAAAGCTAAAGTGGTGTATTGCTTCAGCTGCCACTGCAGCAGAAGGGACTCCACTCCAACTGTGTGGGCAAAGAAGGCTCTAGGATGCCTGCTCTGTCCCTTTTCTCTTCCCTCTCTCCTTATCCCTGGTGTGTGCCATCCTCAAGCAACCAAAAATTCACAAGTGAGATTGCCTCATCCACTCACCTCATGTCACAGATGGGAAATCTGAGTTGGGGGATGGGAGTAATTGTCCAAAAGCATATGGTCAGTTAGGGTCAGAGATTAGAGCAGAAGCCTGCCTCCTTGCTTCCAGTGCAGAGTTCTGTCTGCTGCATGCTGCTGCCAACCCACGATGTCACTCCTGTTGGAAAGTACTGAAAATGGGCTTGGGCTGGGGGCTCCTCCAATGAATGGCCTGCTGAGGAAATCATACACCTGCTGCCCTTTTTCTGGGGTGGGTGCATAAAAGAAGGACTTCAGAATCAACGGTCACCAGTAAAGGGGGGCTCCCTTCAGTTGTACATGGGGAGCATATGCACAAAGGTACAGATTCTGAGAACAGCGCCCAGGAAGCCCAGTGGAGTGAGATCAAGTCAGGCTACACATTCCACTGGGAGCAGCCTGTCAGCTGCTCAGTGACATGCAGGTTACAGGAGCTGCAGGGTGGACAGAGGAAGGGGAAAGCATGGTTTGAAATAGCCCTTTTTTTCAAAATGATGGTGCAGTTTAGTTCAGTGATGAAAGGCATACACTCTGGAAACCAATTGACTGGAATGTTGTCCTCACTGGGTTTGCAGCCATGAGACACGGTTCTTGAGCTTGTTAAATGGGAGAAACCATTCTTTCAGTGTCTGCTCAATATGGTAGCTGAAATTGGTTGCTCTGAAGACTCAGTTTCAGAACTCAGCAGACACAGCACCCGGAGGCAGCTCTGTGCTTCCGCAGCCAGTGTTCACTGAAATGAGCAGGAGGCTGTGTCGGAGGAGAGGCGCTGTCCACCACCCCGGTGCTGATCTGCCAGGACCGCAATCGTGATGGGGGCTTTCAACCACTCAGGCTGCCCAGAGACTTCTAGGCAGTGGTTGTGGGTTAGTGGGGAAGGGAGTGGGAGAACAGCCTGGGATAAATGACTTTTCCTGAAGACTCTAGTCATGGAGATAAAAGACAAGCTCCACTGCCTCATTCCTGCTCAGAGACAGGAAATCAGCGAGGCCAGACATCTTTAGAAGTTAGCACAAACCCAGAGAAGCCTCTGTGGACTGGCTCAATGTCTCACAGCTCAACACTCAGGAAGATCAAACACATATTCCTTTGCTCCTGGAGCCGGTTTGAGTTGCAAATAAAGGAGCTGTTCTGCCACAGGCAGGTTTAATGGATTTCCGAGGCAAGGTGCAGACCTCGCTGGCTGGCTGTGTGCACGTATGTATTCAGTGGAGAGAAATGGCTCTGCATTTGCCCCCAGCAGACTCTAGCTGGGCAGTCATTCTTTCCTTCTAATCAACAGTGCGGTGATCATGGTGTAGGACATGAAGCCCTGGCCTGGAGAGAATCTGCTCCAGTCCATTTGAGATCTTGGGAGAGTTGCTTTGCTGTAAGCCTCTGACATGCAATCCACAGCAGGGTCATAACCCCTATCCCATGAACCACAAGAGGGGAAATAAACTTGAAGTGCTTAACAGAAAGCCTGGCCCATGGCAAGCTCTCAAGTAGATATTGAATTCCTACAGCACTCAGCTGGCCTACAGCCAAGCATCTAGCTTGGGAAGAGAGGGAGAAGAGGAAGAGTGGGAGTGCTTGTTAATTGGCATCATTAGGAAAGATGGGGGATCAAATCTGGCATCAGAACAGAGTCAGGGTCCATCTCATTCCCCCCATCGGTTCCAGGACCCCAGCATGCTGCTTGACCTCTTTGACCTCTGTTTCCTCACCTGTATGATGGGGTAATTGCAGCATCACTTGCTCAGGACTTCAGTGAAGATGAAATGAGATGAGGCAGGAGCATCTGCAGCAGGGCAAGCTTTGGGTAAATGTGGCCACACATGTTCTGTCCATCAGAGGGGGGCCTTGACTTCTCCTAAGAGGTTGCCAGCTGAGACTGCCAGGCAGCAGGCTTCTTCTTCCCTATGGCTCAGCCTGACACCTTCCACAGCTGGCCTGTGGGGCCTGGGACAGCCACAGAGATTCAGGAGTGACAAGCATGTCCATCAAACCAATTCTTAGGAGAATGGACAAGTGAACCTGAGGCCTGATGGCCCGTTGGAAGAACTGTTCAGTTGATTCTGCTTTACCAGCATGAGGGCTGGGCTGGGGAGGACCAGTCTGATCTGATAGCAATAGCAGACAGCACTGGACAGTGAGAGGGCCCTGGTCAGCATTCCATGCCCTCGTCTGCTACTCACCAACCACGTGTTGTTATGCAAAGAATGGAAGACTATCTCCTTTAGGGTCTTGGTATCCTTATTTGTGTAAGGAGAACATTTGTGGTTCACTCTTAGAACTCCCAGGGTTCTACAGGGATCACAAGAGGTAGCAGTTGTGTTAATGCTTTGAAAATGGAAGCCTGCTGATGGGCAGGCTGGAGAGGCTGGCAGGGATATATCCTCAGGATAGCTGGATGCTCCAGGCCATGGAAGCCATCATCTCAATGGGCCTGACCTTCTTTGCTTTAGCTTGGCACAGGCTCCTTCCTGCAGGTCCACCTTCTGCTCCAGAGCCACAACTCCACCGAGCGGCTGGACTTCAGCCCTTAAGCATTTGTTTGGACACCTCCGTCTCCATGGAGCATCAGATATTGGCTCTCCTCCTTCAACTTGCCCACATCTAGAACTCTCTGCTTCTTCAAAGGAATGTGCTTTCAGTATTCATGTCACCTCCACAGGACCTCTCTTGGGGGCACTGGTTCAATTCTGGTTTCTGTTCAGTTTATATCAGTATTTCTTCTTTCTGAAGATAACTATGGAAAGGACCACTGCAGTCATCAGCCCATGTTGAGAGTGGTGTGTGTGCACAGATATGTGTGTGTAATAAAGATATTGGTAGAGTAGAAAGAATGTGGGTTTTTATTTGCAATAGATTTGGATTAGAACCCTGACTCTGCTGTCCTAGTCAAGTAGTGCTGGCTTAGAGTGACCTAGAACAAACTGCTGGGCTTTCTGGGTCTCAGCTCCTTCACTCATCAAGATGGAATCATGATACGAATGCTCGAGAGCTGCTGTGAGGACGGGCAATGACGTGTGCATCCGGCCGCCTCTGTGTAGTCCTGCTGTTTGAGCGCTCCCTCAGGGCCCAGTTACGGCATTTAATGAGTCATGTTAACGCCATTATCAACATTCCATCACTGCTGACTTCTCTCTGGCTTGAAGTGGCATGCTGTGCAGATCTTGCCACTGAGCAGTTCCCTGGCAGGTACACTCCAGGCCTTGTCGCCCCTGGACCAGCAGGCTGGATTCTTGAGTCATTCCTGGAAGGATAGTGTGGACCTGAGTCAAGGCCAGGACAGGGCCATGCAGCTCCCCTCCTCAGTGACTGTGACCTCCCTGCTGGTATCTAGGGCCATATGAGAACCTGTGCTCAGTGAGGTCCAGCCTGACTGAGGCCAAGGTGGCTAGGGATATGGACTCTACAGAGATCAGTTCTCCCATAGCCCCACTGTGGGTAGGACATTTGTTTAAAACCCAAAGACAATGAACTTCTGTTCTTTAGGAAACTGAGTCAAAATATTCTGAGAACACTCAGAATATTCTAGTATTTTAACCTTTCAATTTTGCCTTTATGAAGTCAGGAAGCAAATAATTTTCAAAATGATTTGGGGGGGGGAACGAGGGAGAGAGAGAATGTATGTGCATGTGAGTGTGAGCACAGCCAAGTTCACTGGTTTCTGCTATTGGTCATCAACATTATTTTGATGTTTCAAAGTTGAGTTTTTTTTTTAAACTTATATATCCAAAGACATCCAGAGATCTCTAGAGTATACAGAAGGAGCCAATCTGTGGAGCTGAGTGTAGGCTTCATCCCTTGCCAACTCTGTCACTTAAGGTCTTGGCTTCAGTGTCCTTACCTCTATGAGGTGGACAGTGATAAGCTCTTTTCCCCGGCACTGTTGCAAGGATTACAGTGTGATCGTGTTTGGACATGTTCTGTAAATTCTGACATTCTATGAGGATACTACCTAACACTTTACATTCAGGCATCCAGCTGCCTGACCTGGCTACTTCTCATTCAGCACAGTTCTCGAATGTGGCTATGGACCACCCTCAGAATCACCTGAGGACCTCATGAAAAGTGCAGAATCCCAGACCCTCCGATTTGGAAATGCTTGGTGTGACCAAGGAATCTATATCTTGAAGCAACATCCCAGGTTTACTAGGTGATTCTGCCAAACGCTAAAATGTGAGGATCAAGGATCAAGATAGTGTCCCCCAAATATATTGGTTGATTCATTTTCTCCATTAATAGTGCTAGAGCACCTATCTTATTCCAGGGGCTATTCCAAGGAGGCATGGTCTTTGGGAGCAGGGGAGACATGCAGATGAACACATCACTCTGATGCCATATTCCAAATATCTGGTGAAGACACACAGCCAGCCCTGAGCTCCACAGGACAGAAGGGGACCAAGAGATGAGGAAGATTGCTGGCATTCTGCTGTTTCCTTCTCTGGGAAGCAAAAATCACACACACACACACACACACACACACACACACACACACAATTTTGTATACTGCTCACCACAGCTCTGAAAGGTAGTTACAGAAACTGAGGCTCTGGAGGTTAAGTAACTGGAAGTTAATTCCATGGGGAATCTGTGAGTGGTGTGCTGGTAAATGTTTAACATAGGCTTGGAGGGTGGTGAGCCCTGATTTGTGGAATTTGCTAACTTCTCTGGTATAAATAATCCCAGCATGGCAGATTTCAAGCTACCAATGTGCTGTCTTTGAAGGGGCTGGAGAGTGATGCTGACAACTGGTATGAGCTGGCTCCAGCTCTGCTGTATACAGTTGCCATCACACAGAAACTGCTAAGGCGTGTCCTCTGGGGCAGTGCAGAGAGAAGACACTGCTCTTCCTGCCCTCCTGCTGCCTCACTTCATTTACACTTTGCTTGATGCTAGGTGAGGGGAGACAGGTATGATCTCTGCCTTCAGGGTAGACTCACAACACTTTCCTTAGGGAAAATGTCCTTGATGGGCTTATTTTATCCAGGGACCTGAGGCCTGGTCACATCCAGTTGCCATTGGCCCTACCAGGAGGCTTCAGGATAGGATTGTCTGCACTCAGGACTGAGGTTGCTAATAGGGCACAGGTGGCCACTAGAGTAGGCAGCGTTTTGTGGAGAGGGAAGGAGCTGTGGTGGCTGAGAGCTGCCGCCTATCGGTGGTCCATCGCACATCTTCCCCACAGTCTGGATCAGGATCGGGAGGGTCATGGTCATTGCACCTTTTCCTGAGGGGAGGCTGAGCCCCTATATCTACATAGTTACTGTGGATTCAACCAAACCATGTCAGCCACCATTCTCTCCATTTCCTGAAGAGTCCTGGCACATGATGTCATCAGGTCCCTCATAAACTTGAACTTGCTGCTTCAGCAGACCCAGAGTGGACAGGTGTGCAGTCTCCAGGGCTGACAGAAGGCAGCAGCTGGAACTCAGTGCTAAGACGCTGCATATCAGGCATACCAGGGCTGCTGTGAGCCTGGCTGTGGACAGGTGGGCTTCCCAGGTGGAAGCCCTCGGGGTCAGTTATGGTCTTCTCCTGGCTAAGGCAGTGCATATGGGATGTCACGGTGAGCCTCATTATCCCCTCAGCAGGTCTGAGGATGGTGCTAAAGCTCCAATTGAAGGGTGATAACAAGAAGGCACCAGGAATTGAATGTCTAGCAGTGCAGCAGCTGCCCTGGTGAAGGACTGAGGAGGTGTCAGGAGATGTCTGGGCCCCTGGCCATGCAGGAGAGAAATGTGGGCTCTTCCCCTCTCAGCAAAAGAAACCTACCTGAGTTTTCCAGTTCAGCAGAGAGGGAGGAGCATCATCCCTGGACAGCTCAGCAGTGGGACAGGTGGGCTAGGGCTGGACCCCCTCTCCTAGCCAGGGTCTGGCTAGGCTAGCCTTGTGGGGAGGGGGCAGATGGCACAGAGGTGAGAAGGTGCAGGCATCCCTCACTTCCCTGAAAGCCTTTCTTAACTCAGCCTGTCTTTGACACACACAGGGGAAGAAGGCAGGGGAGGAGGAGGGAGAGCCACAGGGACGCAATCACCCTGCACAGGAGCCTCCGGACTCATTCTCTCCAAGTGTGTCAGTGTCAGCAGAGAGAGAGTGTGTGTGTGCGTGTGCATCAGTGGGGATTTCCATGACAGAAGCAGCCAGATTCTAGAGAGAAGGGGGAAGGGAGAGAACAAGAGGGGAGGAGAAAATTGGGGGTGGGAGAGACAGACGGAGAGACAGCAGAGGGAGAAAGAGGGAGCGGGAGAGGAGGAGCGGGTGGAGGGGAGAGCAGAGGGGGAGAGCAGGCGAGAAGGAGCCAGCGAGCGAGAGAGGGAGGCAGAGAAAGCGAGAGAGCGGAGGGTGTGCAGAGCTTAGAGGGACGGAGCCAGGGCAGAGCTAGCAGAGGCAGAGCCGGGAGCGCAGGCGCCGGCCCTAAAGGATCCCAGGGCACTAGAGGCTCCGGGTTCAGCAGCACACCGCGCACTTGGTGCGGGGTCTGGGGTGAGCTGCGCGCTCAGGTGCTCCGCCGGGCGGTGGCGCGGGCTCCGGGGTGGCTGCGCGCCCAGGTGCCTGCCCAGGGGGTGGCGCGGGGCTCCGGGCAGCCGCGCTTCCTCCAGGGAGCCATGGGGGCGGGGGCCGGGGGTCGCCGGGCGGCGGCGGCTCCGAGGGGCTGAGGCGGCCGCGGGCTGCGCCATGGCGGCGCGGGGTTGCGGGCCCTGAGCGCGGGCGGCGGGCGCGCACCATGAACTCGTGGGACGCGGGCCTGGCGGGGCTGCTGGTGGGCACGATGGGCGTCTCGCTGCTGTCCAACGCGCTGGTGCTGCTCTGCCTCCTGCACAGCGCCGACATCCGCCGCCAGGCGCCGGCGCTCTTCACCCTCAACCTCACGTGCGGCAACTTGCTGTGCACCGTGCTCAACATGCCGCTCACGCTGGCCGGCGTCGTGGCGCAGCGGCAGCCGGCTGGCGATCGCCTGTGCCGCCTGGCCGCCTTCCTCGACACCTTCCTGGCCGCCAACTCCATGCTCAGCATGGCCGCGCTCAGCATCGACCGCTGGGTGGCCGTGGTCTTCCCGCTGAGCTACCGCGCCAAGATGCGCCTCCGCGATGCCGCGCTCATGGTGGCCTACACGTGGCTGCACGCGCTCACCTTCCCCGCGGCCGCGCTCGCCCTGTCCTGGCTCGGCTTCCACCAGCTGTATGCGTCCTGCACGCTGTGCAGCCGGCGGCCTGACGAGCGCCTGCGCTTCGCGGTCTTCACCGGCGCCTTCCATGCGCTCAGCTTCCTGCTCTCCTTCGTCGTGCTCTGCTTCACGTACCTCAAGGTGCTCAAGGTGGCCCGCTTCCACTGCAAGCGCATCGATGTGATCACCATGCAGACACTCGTGCTGCTGGTGGACATCCACCCCAGGTGAGGCGCCCCAGCAGGCGGTCTGGGAATCGGGCAGAAGTCGGTGGGAGTGGGGGTCCCGATGTCCAATGTGGACTGTGGAAGAACTCCTTTTCCACCAAGCTCCATTTCCTCCTCAGAAAACCAGGGTAGAGAGGGGCTCATCCTCAGAACAAGCAGGTGCCTAAACTCAATAGAGCAGGGCCACCAAAAACATGCCTGAGGATGGACACATGGCTTTCTGAAGCATCGGGTAGAAATGAGTCAGAACTAACTTGGGCTTCCTGGTGCTCATTGTGTTTGTCGTTGTCAGTGTAAATGACATGGGAAGGCAGTGGCTTTGTTCACTGTTTAAGGTTTGTATTGGCTCTGAGAGGGTGGCAAGAGGCTTAGGAAGCCCTTGAGAGCTCTTTACACTGAGCTGGGCTGCTCCTCTGGGTCTTTCCTCTCTTTAGTGTCTGACGCTGCCTGTCTCCTGACCCTGTATGTGAATGTGTGTGTGTGTGTGTGTGTGTGTGTGTGTGTGTGTGCCCGTCCTTGCCAGATGGAGCCAGGCTGCACTTTCCCCTGTTGCTGGCTCTGAGGGGATGGAATCTCTATTGCCCTCCAGAGAGCACGGTCCAGTGTCACCTGGACTTGGATCCTGGAGACTCCTGAGACAATCTGCCCACCCACTTCCATCCTCACCCAGCTGCTGTTTCTCAGGAAGGCAGAGGTAGACAGCAAGTATAAGTACTGCTAGGAGCCCCTGCCATCTCCAGGAGCCCCTCAGGGAGAGGAAGGGACTGTAAGCTGAGCTGTCCTGAGCTCACCTCGGCTTTCCTTATAAGATTAGGAAGGCAGAGGGAAAGTGCTGGTGTCTCTGTGGATGCTGCTGTTTATGTCCATGGAAAGCAGGCTCCACCTCTGTTGCCTGAGACCCTAGATAAGGGCTCTGGCATCCCGACAGGCACAGGAGGTGAGGCAGGCAGAGAGCCCTGGTGAGGGAAGCTAGGGCCCTCCCGGTGTGAGCAGAGCCCAGGAACCCCGTGAACCTTGGAGTAGGGCAGGAAGCTCAGTCCCTAGGATGTGCATGTTCCTGCCCAGGGCCCAGGGGCAGACTAGAGGTGTCAGTCAGAACAAGGGATTCTTGCTCAGCTTTTCTGCCATGAGCATTAATAAGCAGTCCTTAAACATCACTGCACCTGCACATAAAAGGGCATGATGTATGTGTCCATTGTTGCCCCTAAGAATAGCCATTTCTGATTATGTGCTAGAACAATCTTCTCATCACAGAACCTTTCCCACAGAATCACATGCAAAATGTATGTGCAGCAGCTCTCACTGCCTGTGCCTGGTTCAGTGTGTTGAAGGAACATTCTGCAGCCATACTGGCGGACCTATCCTCTTCCCATCGCTCTTCACTTTAGCAGGTGCATTTCTGGGGCTCAGGCCAGGACTGCCCTTAGAAGATGCAAAGAAATGGTTAACTCTGGGACTTGAACAAGTCCTAGAGAGGGCCCTCTCACCATGAGCCTCACGGCAGAGGAGAGGTGGAGCTGGGGAAAGAATCAGTTCTTATTTAGACTAGCTCCTGTTCGACTTCCAGAAAAGGGGGGGCAGTGACTCCCTTTCAGCCCATTTAGGGGACAGGAGCCCACAACAAATCTCTCTCTTACTCCAAGCCAGACACTGTGGGAGAGTTTCTGGAGAGATCACAGGAGAGGGCACTCCTCTCTCCACTCCCCTCTGGGGGGACCCTGAGGAGCTCCTGCACCTACCACCTCAGTCCCTCTGGGGCCCAGGAGCAAAGCCAGCCTTATTGGAGAGGAAGAGTTTCTGGGCAGCCCTCAGACCCCGCCCAACTCCCAGAGGCCCCACCCAACTCCCATTGCACCAGCTCCATGGATGCTGTGGAATGGTGGGCCATTCAGTGGATGCTGACTTGCCCCTCCCTGAGGGCTTGGTGCTCCCCTAGAAAGAGTATGGGGAACGGGCTACACAGAAGCAAGAAACATGCCTCAGGGGACTCCCCCGGTAGTTAATCCTCCAGCATCTGCCTTGGCAGTTCCAAACTCTTCCTTCACACAAATGAAAAACTGCACAGCTAGCTTGGGGGCTGTCTCACCCCTAGACTCAGGCACTAGGCCTCTTCACTCAATTTGGTGCCAAGACCCTGTGTGACCATGAGGCACTGGTCCTGGGTTTTCAGATGCCAGACTTCTTTCTCTGAGCCGCCAGGGTAGCAGGTGGAGTCTTGGCTTCCTCTAAGTTTTTCTCAGCCTCTTGGGACCCATTTCTGGATCTCTGAGGCCCAGTGTGGCATTTGTCAGGAGGCCCTGGTGGTGTCAGTTCTTCCTGCAGGCTATTAATGCAATGAACAGCAAGCCTTGCCCCTTTTCTTCAACCACCCCCAAACAGCAGGGCCCCTCTCTTCTTGAAATGTGGCCCTGAGCCGCATTCCTCACCCCTGCCTTTCCGTGGTGTTTCTCCAGTGACTATCTTTACGAGGCAGGCTGGAGCTTTTAGCATCTGATACACATCTGGCCCTCCATCACCTCAGTGCATTCTGCAGTTCTCTCTAGTCACAACTCCTGACCAGCGATGGCCACCCCTCCCCAGTGCTGCCAGGCATGGCAGGACCTGGATGCAGGTGTCCTGCCCTTTCCAGTCCAGTGCAAGGCCAGGCTCACTGGTTTGGGTTAACGATTTCTGAGAAGCAGGATGTTGAAGACGACTCAACCCATAAGCAGCCTGGGCTCCCCTCTAAGAATTCCAAAGGTCTGTCCCCTCTACCTCCTGTAAACCATGCCCACAGAGGCTGACTGGTTACTGGCTCTAGAGAGTGTCAGAGTGGTGGCATCATAGTCAGAACTTCATCATGCCTTTGACTTTACAGATGAGGGAACTGGGAGACCCAGGAAGTAAGGCACTCGCCTGATTTAGCAGATCTGGAAAGTGGCTTGAGTCCAGAATCATCCCCTAGTCTGTGGGGCAATTATGCAAATAGAGACTCACCAACAACATGTCTAGATGTGTAGATGCTCTAAATTAAGCTCACTAACTGGCAAACAGAACATGCTCTGTCCTCCTACATTGGCAAATACACCTTTATAACAGCCTGCAAGGTGGAGTGCACATTTAGCCTCTGCAGGCTCCTTGGAGGTCAGCCTTGTTCTTGCTGGGGACAGGGAACTGGGCACATGCCCCACCTCCCATCCTGGCTCCACCTGGCACTGCAGGGGCCCCCTTGCACTAGGAGCACATTGCAGGCTGCTAAGCTACATGCACAAACACACATTGCTCTCCATGCCGCTCCTCAGGCCTAGAGCGAGGCACTGGGGAGGCACAGTTCACCCTCAGAGGCACGGGGTCAGGGCAGGGAGATGTCTGCACACATTTTGGAAGCAGAATCAAGGCATTTGGGCAAAGAATCCCAAGCTCCAAGCACTTAGAATTTGGTCTAGAATGGAAGCGTGGGCTGGGCAACTCCCTTCGCCCTGTGAACTGGCTATTTCATGGGAGCAGTGTGGATCCCTAAGGAGCAGGGCCAGGGACGGGGACTGCTCTTGTCAAGTCTGCAAGCTGGACTGCTGCAACAGCATCCTGACCCAAACTCAGGGCTCTTTCCCACCGTGGGTCAGCTTGTCCCTTGCCTTAAAAGCTGGGGAAACCATATGGGTCACTTTGTGAGTGCTTGAGTGTGGGCTGAGGCACCATGTGGAGGGCAGGGAGGGAGCTGTGACTGGACGGTGACAGCAGAGATGGCCTCATTTACGGACTCTTCAGACCTTCCCAGAATTGCCACTCCTTTTGCCTGGTGACAGAGGCCTGCTGGGAGCATGTCTTTGACCCCACGAGTCACAATGCTGGACAGCCTCTCCCCTTTGTCTTGCACAGCCGGGGGACCCACCTCCACCCCACTGCAAAGCTGGCCAAGTTGCCTGCTGGGGCTGGGGGAGGCTCAGCCTCTGTGCCACAGATTTCTTCCATGGGTCCAAGGATCCCAGGTGCCACCACCAGGCTTGGGGCTATGTAAGAATGCTCAGCACTCAGTGATTTTTATGGGTGACAGTGAGGTTAGGGGAACACCCCAGAACCTAGAGCCATCAGACCTGGGATGAGGTCTGGTCCTGTGCAGAAGTTCCCAGGTGGCCTTAGACATACCCCAACCCTCTCTGCTGGTCCCCAGTGTCATGATGCACAGATAAGCATGATACCAGCACATAGGGCTGCGAGATTTCAAGGAGCTTGGGTTTGCAAAGCTCTGGTGGGGCATGCGGCAGCAAATGCCAAGTGGTTTCATGATGCCGTTGTTCTGGGAGTGGGCGAGCGCTTTCATGCTGTGCTAAGATGATGGTAATAATAAGCCAGGAGCTGGGCTGCTTCTTGGGGATGGGACCACCCTGCCTTACTCACCTCATGCCACCTCCCTATTCTCACCTGGGAAGTGGAGGAGCCCAGGGAGTTCAGGGAAGGAATGACAAGATTCCTGACTAGTAGCACTAGCCTGGAGTCAGTGACCGGGTGCCAGTCCTACCTGCACACCACTGTCTGAGTAGCAATTCCTGTTTCCCTCAAGCCCTCATTTCCCCATCTGTGAGCTGGGGTGGGTGGACACCTCCCATGGTCATGGCCGTAGCTTCTAGCTGCTGTGGCACAGCAGAGACGTGGCCCCAGGCACAGTGCATAGTCTATAGATGCCCTCTGTGCTCCACAGTGTGCCAGGTGAGGACAGTCGTCTGTGATCCCTGGAGGCCCAGTGGGGTCACAGTGCACAGGGAGTCAGGACTCAGTCTCAGGCACCTGGCTGTTGGCTCTGGCTTGCTGCATCTCTGATGCACCTCTGGTGCAGTCCCTGGCTACAGCTCCTCTTTTTATGAATGCACAGGGCAGGACTTCTGCAGTGGGAGGAACCTTATGGTTTAGAAGTTCAAGGCAGAGTTGAAACAGTATGTAATTATTCAATAAGTTTGTGTTGAATAATGGTCAGCATTTATTGAGTGCTTACTGAGCTAAAAGTATCCTCAGTACTTTCTGCATTAATTCAGTTATTCTCAGTATGGTCCTACAAGGTAGGTACTCATTACCCTCCTTTTAGAGATGAGGAAACTGATGCACAGAAAGGCTATGTAACTTGCCCAAGGCTACACAGTAATTAAGTGATGGTGCCTGTACTTAAATCCTGAGGTCTGGCTCTGACTTTTCATGCTCAACCACCAAGTTAGCAACCAAGAATGGAGGCCAGGCCAGTGGAGGCTTTCCACAGCCTCACATCCACTGGCCATCCTCCTTTTGTCTGATAGGTTTAAGGTGTTTAAAGTCCATTTTTAAAGAATCTATTTTAGAACATATTTTTAGCTCACAGGCATCTCTTTTGAAAAGGTCACTTAGAAAGTGACTGAGTGAATTTTGCCCAGATGTTTTAAGGGCTGTTCATTAACTCACACAACACACACATTAAGAATTTTCTGAGTGTGAGGATGGAGCTCAGAACCATGGGTGCCAAAGGAATGTGTGACCGCGGAGTGCTTGTCACTTAACTTGCCCTGGGGCACAGGCCTTACGGAAGCAAATACAGCTACTTCCCTATAGATTTTTATAGCACAGGGGAATGACCCTGATCACCCTGGCCTGTGAGGGGTCCATTTCATTCCTTCAGAGTCGCCCAGGTGTTGCTGTCCTTCTAAAGACCTCCGAAGCTTTCCTGGCACCTGTTCTCAAGTCCCTCTTGTGTTTTGGAGGTGAGATTTT
The DNA here is from genome assembly GCA_028644305.1 of Xerus rutilus. NCBI lineage: Eukaryota > Metazoa > Chordata > Mammalia > Rodentia > Sciuridae > Xerus > Xerus rutilus. Next base: position 6,788,833 of record CM053404.1, on the reverse strand, counting down.
CTGTGTGGCAAGGTGAGGGGGTTTCTGCTCACCTGGAGACAGTTGGGTTCTCAGCCCCTAAGCAGAGACCTGAATCCCTATTGGAGGGACCCAAGGAACTCTGCCCTCCTCAGTGGCCCTGTGGCTGGCAAGCCCTGTCTGTCCCTGTGAGAAACAAACAGCTGCTCTAGTTATAGCTATTGTGAGATCCCCTAAGATAAATGAGGAACTGGGTTCAGGGAGATCAAGTGACTTCCAGGAGGCCCCACAGCTAAGGGCACCACAGCTAAGACACCTAAGCCAGAGCTCCTTCCCCCACAGGAAGCACCTGGGAGCTGGAGGTGTGGTCAGGGTCACAGCCCAGCCCCAATTGCTCTGGGGTCCTCTTCCTAAGACCTTTATATGAATTTGGTGCTTCTTTTCAGGAGATACCCAGAATGTTCTGCTTGTCATGGGGACAGTGTCCAGAGATGGCACAGGACACTTGGCTTGTGTCTTGGATATTCCAACACACCTCCATCAATAGCTCTGCAAGTCCTGAGGGAAATACATTAATATTAAAATGAATAGGCCTCCGTGGTAGAGACTGATGCTGAGCATCAAGCATGACAGGGTCACCATCGTCCTGGTTTGCCTGGATCTGAGGGCTTCATAGGCTTGGGACTTTGAGTTTTAATCCAAGACAGTTGAGTTGGTCATCTCCTTGCACCCTGGGCTCTGGGGTGGGGCTTCAGGCCTTCCCTCCTCCTCTCCCACACCCTGCAAGTGTCACCTGAGCCAGAGGACTTGTGTAGAAAACTTGGAGACCAGTGCAATCGGAAAGTTGGGAGATTAAAGCCCATCTCTGGGGGTGTGACCTTAGCCCCCGCCCTGCACCCCGCCCTTCACATTTCCTGGGTGGACAAACCTGAGTCCTGGTGCCTCCCCAGGAGATGTGGTGACACAGATTGTCAGGAGGCATTGCTGAAGGCTCGAGAGCCAGTGCCTGGACCAGGTTCTTGAGACAGAGAGGGGCTCTCAGACATGGAGCTTTCCTTTTAGAACCAGGACAGCACCTTGCAGACCATTCAGGATGCAGGACTGTCTCAGATAAGCAAGGACAAATCACTCACCCTACGACCACCACATACCCACTGTGTGATCCTACTATGTGATCTTGGGCAAATTACTTAACTCCTCTGTGCCTCAGTCTTCCTTACCTGAAAAATGGGGAACATACTGATATCAGCCCTTATCTTGTAGAGATGTTGTGAGTATCAAATAAACAAATGCACATGAGCTCCAGTCACAGTGCAATTGTTATTATATTAGTGATTAGAAATTAGTGAGCAATATTAGTCATGAGCAATGCATTTTCAACCAGTACAAAAGCTATTTGTACCAAGCTCAGCTCCAGTTCCTCTGTAAATTCCTAGAAAGGCAAAGTCAAGGGAAAATAGTCCTGTGCAAATTTCAGGATCTGTCAGTCCAAACTAACGGCATTGTCCATCTGTGACAGGAAATCTAGTAGAAGAATTCTGATCAAGTAGTAAAACGATGGGTCCCCTAGAAGGAAGGAGACGCTGCCCGAACATTAAAGATGCATGTGGATCTGGGTCTCCAGTCTTCTCTCCTCTGCTTGCTCTGGTTGAGCAGGCAAGCCTATTTTCAGAGCCAGGTCACTTGCAGCCGGTGCCTGACTCTGCCAAGCTATCTGCACTCCCTGGGCAACGGTGTCCACTGTCTTCCTCCTTGCCCATTTGTAGTTGGTTGAATTATTTAGAACATACACATTGGAAGAACCTGCCCAGGTTGGGCACAGTGAGACGGAGCATTGAAGCTTGTCTTCCGGGCCGCCTTTCCGTGCTCCTCACTGTGGTAACGGGCTCACGCCTCTTCCTGTCACTGCCCACAGTGGGTCACCAGAGCCTCTGCTCTTGGCTGGGCTTTGGGTGCCAGTTCTGGGAAGATCCTGAAGGGGAGCTGAGGAGGAGCAGGTGTGGTCAGAGGCCTCGGTGGCTGCCAATTCCTTCCTCCAAACTACTCCCTGATTCCATGAGGACTCTTCTTGTTTCTCCAAACTCAATCTCTGGAGGTGACCCTGTGATATGGGTCTGTAGCTCCTGGTAGGGATGAAGTGTGGGGATGGAAGAAGCAAGGCTGAGGATGTGGAGGAAAGGAAGCCCTAGGCCATGCTGTGGGCATGGAGTCCGGGTGCCCCAGGGAAAGACCAGCTTTGAGTCATGAATCGGTTCAGACCCTGCCTCCACTGGCCAGCTGAGCGGGCTGTTTGGCCTCACAGAACACACTCATGGTGTTCATTGAAAAACAGAGCAAGTGAAAACACCCTGTAGGACTGATCCTGGTGAAGTTAAAAACTGGGATCTGCTCAGCAAGAGCGGTTCTGCAGGGCTGGTTCATAGCAGGCGATGAGTGGAGGAAATAGTGTAACAGTAAGAGCTGATTTTATTTGTACTGACTTAAGCACAATTGCTACTGCTGTGTGTGCTCTATGGACTGAGCGCTTCACGCATCTATGTGCTTTATGCCTCCGATTCGCCAAGCAGCCCTTCCTGACATTGCATCGCAGTGTGAATGACGTGAGAGAACACATCCCACAGGCACGGTGTGTTGTCTTATTACAGACGATGGCTTCAGGCTTAGCAATGCCACACAGCTTGCTCAGGGTCACATAGCTGCAGCCAAGCCTGGACCCCAGGTCTCTTGGGCTCTGTAGCCCAGTGCCTACTCTGGAGGCCCCTGCCTGTGTCTGTCAACAGTACCTCCCCGTGAGCTGGCGGGCTGCCCGTGAGTCACCTTCTCCCCTTTCTCACGCAGTGTACGGGAACGCTGTCTGGAGGAACAGAAGCGGAGGCGGCAGCGGGCCACCAAGAAGATCAGCACCTTCATAGGGACCTTCCTCGTGTGCTTTGCCCCCTACGTGATCACCAGGTGAGCTGAACCCTGGCGTGGGGGTGGGGCCCAGGACCCTCAGCACTAACATCCTCTCCTGGCCCCAGTCTTCCCCAGGGTACAATAGGGACACAGCCCACTCACCAGGGGTTGTGAAAAAGGGCACATATGCTTCTCTTCGTCAGCCTCAAATTCTTTTTGTTATATTATTTTAATTGTGCCTAGTTATGGGGTACAGTGATAATTCAATGCATGTATACAATGTGTAATGATCAAATTGAGGTTGCTAACATTTCCATCTCCTTAAACATTTTTCTGAAATTTTTGATGAATACGTAGTAATTGTGTATGTTTACAAGGGACGGTGTGATATTTCAATGTGTCTGCAGTGTGCACTGACCAAATCAGCGTCATCAGCAGCGCCATCTCCTTAGCATTACTTCATGTTTGGAAGCTTCGAGCTCCTCTCTTGTAGTTGTTCACGAATATAGGTTATTAGGAACTGCAGTCCCCCCACTGGGCTGAGCATATGACTGCTGTCTACTTTGTTTGGATACCTGCTATCCAGCCTCCCTGTGTGCTCCCCGTTCCAGCTTTAGTCACAATTTCACACCCAGATTGATTTAACATCCATGCATATGAGAATATGTGGGTTTATCTTCCTGTGTCTGACTTATCTCACTAGACACAATGTCGTCCATTTCTGTCTGCTTTGTCCAAATGTTGTTTTTCTTTTTTCTTTTCTTTTTTTGGGGGGGGGTACTGAAGATTGAACCCAGGGACATTCAACCACTGAGCCACATCCCTAGCCTTTCTTTTCTCTTTTAAAATTTTTACACAGGGTATTGCTAAGTTGCTTAGGGCCTCGCTAAGTTGAGGCTGGCTTTGAGCTCGTGATTCTCCTGCCTCTGTCTCCTGAGCCTCTGGGATTACAGGTGTGCGTCACTGTGCCTGGCCAAATTTCAATCTTTTGATGACTGAATAATATTCCACATTTTCTTTACCTTTTGTGTGCTGACCAGTGTCTGGGTTGATTTCCCATCTCAGCTATGGTGAACGGTACTGCAGTAAAGATGGGCACGTAGGTGTCTCCTCGGGATGCAGATTTCATTTCCTTTGGATATACACTGGGAAGTGGGGCAGCTAGATTGTATGGTGGATCTCTTTTTAGTTTCTTGAGGAACCTCCATACTGATCTCCTAGTCCTACTTGAATTATTTCAGGTTAGATTCAGAATCAAGAAGATGTGAGACTCACCCCCCCCCCCTGCATTCCAAATCACAGCATTCCAATCATTTGCCCAGGCCCACAACCCCGGGAGGCCCTAATGCAAGGAAGCAGGAAGAAAAGCAGAAGAGGCTTTGTGCTGGGCCTGGGCTCCTGCTGCCCACTGGGTTCTAGTTAGTGCAGCCCCAGGGGTGTCCCCAGCCAGGACACTGCGGGGCCACCTTTGCCACCTTCAAGGGAGCAGGGAGCATGTCCTGCACCCAGCCAGGTGGGCCACCTCTACTGCGGCTAGGGCCTTTCCCCTGGGGCTAGGTGGGCTTGTGCTCCCCACAGCTGCAGCCCCAGCTGGCCAAGGCTGCAGACTGCTGGCCTGGGGCTGCGCATTCCTCAAGCCAGCCTGCTCTGGCTATGACATTGCTCCATGTTGACTTCAGCCGGGAAAAAAGAAAAAGACGGTTTATCGCCCAATTTGTTTTGTGGACTGAAGGGAAGGAAACATCCTACAACTTTGCATTCGCAGTGGCTCCACAGCCTGGGAAGTTGGTGGTAGCCGAAGAACTTCCAGGTTCTATGAGGAGGCAGAAGAAGGCTTCTGTTAAGCTTGGAAAGTGGAGTCTGTGCAGAGTTCTCTCTGTGACAGACAGAAAGACATTGAGACAGCACAGCGCAGCATCCCAGGGACCCCCAGGCCCCTCAGCCACAGGGCCCTGGAAGAGTACCCCCGCCTCACAGTCACCTGGCACCCCAACACCCTGGGAGGAGGACCCCACTGTGGACGGTTCTATCCATTCTCCCCGTGGCCCTTGCATTCCCTGAAGCCTGGTTTGCTGTGGCTTCAGCCACTGCTCTCAGTTCTGCCTTCTGCAGCCCAGGACAGGGTGCTCTGTTCCCAGACCCCTGTGGACGTGCAGTGAGCCGGGCCTCCCTGCGGCCAGTCCTCTCTTCTCTTCCTTAGACCACACAGCTCCGGATGTTCCCACTGTCCCTTCTGTGGTGTGCTGCTTTGTTCTGGGAGACCTAACTGGCCTCATTTCATCTTAAACACAGGACCTGGAACTGCCTTCAGGTCCCTGGACAGGTTTGACCTGGGCAGAGCAGAGCCACCAATTCTTCCTTCTAGAACTGTCTACTAGACCTCAGCATTATTGATTTTCTGTTCACAGATGGTTCTTTGATGTTTAACAGCTTCCCTGGCCCCACACACTGGATGTCATAGCCCAAGCAGTCTCAATAACTGAAAATCCCTCCAGACTCTGACCAAGGTCTGCTAGGGACCAGGATTTTCCCTAGCTGGGAACCACTGATTGAGACCCATTAATTCAGCCATGAAGCCAGAGCTTTCATAGATGGGAGTTCTCCACAGGACACAAGCCCATGCATAGTGACAGAGGAAAACTGGTCCCCTTGTCTTCCTGGAGGTGGAATGTATGGTTAACAGCTTGGCTTGGTGCATGCCTCAGCTTGGTGCGTGCCTCCCAGGCCAGCTCCAGCTCCACCTGTCCATTGTGTGACCTCACGCCAAGTTGTTCACATGTCATTTACTTCCTGGTGAAGCTGTCAGCACGGAGACTGACAATCCCCACACTGCCATGACTCTGCTTCCGGGCAGCTGACCTCACTGCTCCCCCCATCTCGGGCCTTATAAACAGAGCCACATCAAGAGCATGGACTAAGGTCGAATGGTGGCTAGAGGTGGTGGGACCTGGCAGGATGGGACTACTGAGGCAAAAGGGGGCTGGTGCTGTGACACCTGTCACCCTTTGAGCTGATTGAGAAGATCCATCTAACTGGAGGAGTCCCTTCTTTTTGTCCCTCATCTGTTCACATCTGCTTGACAACTCTCTCAGATGAGGAAGCATCATCTCAGCCTGGAGCCCACTGTTCAAAAGGATCCTTCAAGTCTCAAGCTTCTTATTGGAGAACATGAGGTCTGGGTGGCCACACTGTCACCCAGGGAACACCTGTCATGTATCCAGGGATATCATCGCATGTCATACTGCACCTAGGGCAGCTCTCCTGCAGGGTGACAACTAGGATCCTAGTCTAGGTTCAGAGAGGTGAGTTGAGTTGCCCAGGGACACACGAGTAGTGAGAAGCCAAGCCGATGGTTAGAGTCAGCATCAGGCCAGTTGGCTATAATTTAGCCTTTGGGCCATGCTACAGGTCCAAGGCTTGAGGACCAGACACTGGAGACTCAGAGATGCCCCATGGTCGGGTTTTGTCACCTCCTCATGCTAAAACACAGGCACTTTGGCATGAACCCAGACAGCACCCAGGCCCTCCTGGTAAAGCAGGCATGTGGATCTTCTGAGTAAAAATGGCAGGCTCGCATGGAGTCCACCCCAGCTCCCACCTGACTGGGAGCAGCGTGGGTGGCTGAAGCAGAGTCCAGGAGGCCATCAGCGCTGGTGGCTGGAGCTGTTGGCAGACATGGTGGGCATGTACTGACCAAGTGGTCAGCTCTCGGAAGAATGCTCTCAGAAGGACAGCCCAACCCACTGCACTGAGCAGAGAGCCCCCCTGCAGCTGTGCACTGGGGTGTGAGGCGACAGCAGGGAACATTTGCAAGGTCTTGATCGGAGTCCGACACCTCTGCTCCAGTCACACTGGCTCCCGTGTCCTCAGAGCCGAGGTCAACAGGACTCTTCCTGGAGTGGCTGAACAGGGCCTGCAGACCCACGGCAGCCTCCTTGAGACACATTCACTAAGTATTTTCTGAATTGAAGTTCACATGTCCCGAAGCGGTTGCAAGGCCATCGTCTCTGCAGTGATATATGCTTACAAATAACTGTGGCTGTCTTCAATCATTGCAATCAGGCTTTGAGGCATTCGCGGATCTGACAGCCCCATTATTGCGGCTTTTCAAAGTAATGGAATCAGGTGGATGGGAGAGAGGTTCAATATGCAGGTGGCTCCTGAGTGTTAACATTCTATCAATAAAACCACTTTTCCATTTTCATGTCTCATGAAAATTTCAAGCATCAGCTTATGACTTTCAGGTTTTCAAATATGAAGACCAAGTTCTCCAGAAATCCTGGGAAGACAATGAGCTGGCTTCCTGAGGAATGTTCTGTGGCCTGTGTTGTGAAATGCACAATGTGTGTGTGTGTGTATGTGTGTGTGTGTGTGTGAGAGAGAGAGAGAGAGAGAGAGACAGAGAGACAGACAGAGAAAGAGACAGACAGACAGACAGACAAAAGAAACAAACAGACAGATGAGCACAGACTGTAGGAAGAGAGGGCTCTAATTTCCTGCTTTAAATTCAGTGTTTGAAGGTAAAGGTGCTTGACTGCATGGAAGCAGGAACTGAGCCCAGGTGGCCCACAAGGCAGCTGGCATGGGCAGGCCCCAGTCACTGGCACCCACAGTGTAGGCTCCTATCCTGGTTCTTGCATGACCTGGCTGCATAGCCTGGACACACCACCTCTTTGGCTTCTTTGTAAAATCGGAGAATGGTCTAGGGGGTGGTAAAAATGATGCCTGTGATGCAGTTGATAGGTGCTGAGACCCTAGGGGCCTAGAGGAAGTGCTGGTCAGGGGCTGCTGTCCTCAGCCTGGGACTTGCTCTCCCTAGGGATTCCTATCAAGGAGAAGGTGGGGACATCAGTCTCCCCAGGGTCCAGAGAATTGCTCAGGGTTCTTGCAGATGTGCTCTCATTCTCCTTCCAGGGACCAGGATGCCAGGCTTGAGTGAGGTGAGAGGTCCCAGTGAGTGAGGGGCCAGGGCGAGCGGCCTCCTGTGTCCATCATCCCCTGCTCTGACAGCCAGCTGAGAGTGGCTAGCCAGCAGCTTCAGAGGGCTTGCTGCCCAGAGAAGAGCCGGGGCTTGCGGGAAGTCCTGGGACTCATAGAGCAGCAGGAGTACAGAGGCGCAAGCAGGTGCACAGGTTAGGGGCGGGAGCTAGGGGTAACTGCTGAGCTCGGCTTCCAGCAAGCTTCACACCTTGCAGCGCTTTACATCCCCAACATACACACACACACACACACGCACGCACACACGCACGCACACACGCATGGGTACACACGCACACGCGCACACACACATGCACGCACGCACCCACACATGCATGCACGTGCACACACATGCACACACACATGCACGCACACGCACACACACACGCACACACACATGCACGCACACGCGCACACACACATGCATGCACACGCGCACACACACACGCACACACACGCACACACACACGCACGCACACACACGCACACACGCGCACACACACGCGCACACACACACGCACGCACACATGCACGCACACGCGCACACACGCGCACACACATGCACGCACACGCGCACACACACACGCACGCACACACGCACGCACACACACGCGCACACACGCGCACACACACACGCACACACACATGCACGCACAGACACACGCACACGCACGCACACACGCACGCACACACACACGCGCACACCACTGCCGGGAGTTCACTGCCCAGAGTTCTTCCATAAAGGGTAAAAGTGCTGGCATCGCAATTGCCTGAGATGCTTAAAAAGCTGAGCACTGCCCCTGCCTGTCCTCTCCCATCTGATGCCCTCCCCTCACCTGGCCTGCTGACAGGGGATTCAGGGGCAAGGAGGTCTGGACCGATGTGTGTGCTCACGTGTTTTATACCCCAGGGGGCACGCAGAAAGTCACCTTCATGCCTAATGGCAGGTCTGGCAGGGGGTAGGAACAACGTTTACGGGGACAAGCCCTACTTCCTGGAGGGTGGGGAAGGAGCTCCCAGGGCTGCCAATACTTTGGCAAATCTCCAGCGTCGTCCTTGGTATCCGCAGTGCTCTAGGAATGGGGTGGTGCCATTTTGAAGTTGTGCCAGAGACTCCAGAACAGTCAAACACTACACCTGTTCCTCATCCCCGTGGGTGCCTTCAGGGGCTCAGTTTATTAGGGCTGCCATAGCAAAGAACCCCAAAGGAATGGCTTAAACAGCAGGAAGACATTCACTCGTGGGCCTGGAGTCCCAAGATGGAGGTGTGGACAGGCCTGTTTCCTTCTGTAGCTGAGGGACAGCTGTACCACACCTCTCCTCTGGCAGTTTCCTGGTGGCCTTTGGTGTTCCTTGACCTGTAACTGCCTACCCCCTCCTCTGCCTTCCTTGTCACCTGCCGTTCTTCCTGTGCGTGTGTCTGTGCCCAGATCCTTGACTTTCCTGAGGATGTCAGGCATGGGGTCGGGGCCTACCCTTCTCCCTTGGACCCCACCTTCATTAATGCAATAACCGTGGATAACCTTGGTTTCAAAGATCACATTCTGAGGTGCTGGAGGTAAGACTTCAACGTATGAATTTGCGGGAGACACATCCCAGCTCATCACAGGTGTTATGACAAGAGGAAACGCTGTCTCGCTGTATTAACACGTGAGCCCACGAACCCCAAGGATCGGTGCTCCATGGCAGCCAGGGGCTTGCACTGGGGGCTTCTGCTCTGCAAGTTGCCCCGTCTATCAAATGCTGAGGCCGCCAACCCACTGACCGCCAGAAGTGGGGGTGGGGAGGGGATTGAAATACGCCACCCGTGTGAAATGGAGGAGCCTAGAATGTAGACCAGGACGGATCTGGGTCGTGGTGCCCTGTCCTGAAGAGGAGAGTGTAGGAAGCAGAGGCACAGCTGGACTTGGCATGGGAAGATGGGCTGAAGGGTGCCTCTCAAAAAGGTCATCTGGGAGGGACCCTGTGGTCAGTCCAACATTTGTCCAGACCCGGAATTAAGGAGAAGCAGTTTGGGCAGTAGGGACACCCTCATCTCTTTTCAGCCCCCATAAACAAATGGAGCCTTGGAACTGTCAGATCCAGGATGAGGCAAAACCCGCCACAGGAGGCACAGGGGGTCCAGATGCTCTGGGAAAGCAGAAAGGGCCTCAACCACTCACATCCAAGCAGGAAGGGGACATCCCAGCTTCACTCTGCTGGAGACCACATAGAGCCGCATCCAGCCCTGTGCTCGCCCCAGCTTCTCTCTGCCTGGGGCCTAACTGAGGGGAGACACTGGCTTCTCAAAGCAGAAGTTTCTGTGTGCACCGTAGGGACAGGCAAGGGACAGGGTTGTGCACAGCATGTGCTGGTAGCCAGGAGAAGGAGTTCTCGGAGTTATGAGGGGCCCCGAGCACGTGTCTGTCACCCTGCAGGGCTGAGTCAGGACCCACAGTGGCCTCTAGCCAGCCTTGGACTGTGGTTGGATGGAGCTACACTTCCCAGCAGGAGACCTAGGCTGGCTGCTCAACCTCTCTGAGCCTCAGTGTCCCTGTCTATAAAATGGGGATAATGATCCACTTGGCAGGATAATTGTAAGATCAGAGATTGTCCATCAGGGGCTGGAACCAAAGGGGACACTAACTGTGAAGAGTTCGTATGGAGCCAGCAGAGGGTTCCAAGGGCAGTAGATCATCTCCTTCGTTTTCCAAATGGTAAAATTTAAAATTGCTCTGAATAATTTTATTCTATGAAATCTACAGAATAGTGAGATGATGATTTTGCTCTTGCTGGATATGTTGATGATATTCAGCTCTTTAGTTCTGGGGAGAGTTTCAATGGCGAGTCTGACTTTAGCAGCCCACAGAAGCTAGGCGTGCCGGGAGCGTGACTGGGCCCTGCACAGCAGCTGGGCGCTGGCCTCCAGATAGTTCACTGCCATTATTAGCTGTGAATTCTAAAATTCAGAGATTTTGTCTCTTTAAATTCGTCACTTCTCAAAAAATAGGTTTCATAAAAGAACGTGTTTCCAAATGCTCACAGTCGCGCTTCCTCATCAGGCTCCTAAGGACCTGCGAGGAGACATGCACTGTGCCCGTGGGGAGAGAGGAGGCTGGGAAGGGAAAGGCAGAGAAGGCCTCAGGAGGGACCCACTGGAGGTCTGTTCAGGAAAGGGGCGTTTCAGGGCAGGACGGCACCCCCAGCATCCTGCCCCGCTCTGTGCTGGCTGTGCAGCCCATTCTCTCAACACCAACCCGGAGATGGTTTCAGGGCCATCAGTTAAAGCTGGAGCAGAGCTCGGCTCCAATTCAGCTCTTTCTGTGCCTGGGTCCTTCCCTGGCACCAAGCTGAGAGCCATGACTGCCTTCCATCCTGCAGATACGGTGTCAGAATCTCAGGTGCCAGAATCTCAGAGTAGAATACAGGGCTGGACCTACTGCAGCCACTGGTGTGCTGTGCGATGTTGGGCAACATCTTCCCCTCTCTGGGCCTTGATTTCCTCATTCAACAGTGGGTAGGGAAGAGGGCAGTTTATGATCTCCAAACTCTCTCTCAGCTCGGTGGGTCTTTTGTTGTTTTTTCCCCCCTTATTTTCTTGCTGGATCATGTCCAAATATGGCCAAAGGTGCTGAACACTAGGGTGTCTGTTTATGCAGCAGGAGGCTTTCACTCCCTCACAGCCTGACACTGGCATCGTTGAATAGTGGGTGCCAGGAGGACTTGAGAGTTATACCCTGGGACACATTGCTGTGTCTTCCTTTATCCTTCCCCCGTGAATGAGAGTCACTTCAGGGCACCCTGACCTTGGTCTTATCAGAGACCACAAGGATCCCAAGCCTTCTTGGCCAGCAGGTTCTCTCCTGGGCAGGACATGCTTTGTGCTTTGGGAAGTGTCACCAGCTGATCCTCAGCCCCTCCCCCAGCACAGCCTTGCCGGGAAAGCACAGCAGGCTCGAGGCAGTCGCCCCAGACTCTGGTTGGAAAGATGACTGGACGATCTCATCTAAACTTCTGGCTTTTCATGTAAGACTTGAATTCCAAGGAGGGGAGAGATGTTCCCAGGGTCATGCCAGATGAGCAGTGGACCTGGAGCCAAAGCCAGAACACCATTAGCTATCAGCCCATTTCATTGTGAAGTTTGGGATTTAGAGTTGGTCAGAGCTGGGTTCAAATTCTGCCTTTGCATTTGACTGGCCATGCGACCTTGGGTGAATTATCTGACCTCTTGGGACATTCATTTCTCTACCTGTGAAAGAGAAATAAAGCCAGGAGCAGACAAGACAGAAAGAGCTAGAGTCTCATCCCCAGGTTCAAGGCTAAGGTGTTTAGAATAAAATAAGAGCTGTGAATGTCCACTCTCATCCTGGTGGTGGTTGGGAATTGTTACTGCTGTCCTCGCTACCTGAGGAGGTGGTCTCTGAGCAAGGACCCGTGGCCAGGAAGCTGTGGGTGGGGTGCAGACTGGAGCCTGCTTATGGCTGCCCTATGTCTGTGCGTGGCTATGCTCTGAGTGACAGTGACGTCCCCATCTCTCCACAGGCTGGTAGAGATCTTCTCGGCGGCGCCCATTGGCCCCCACTGGGGGGTGCTGTCCAAGTGCTTGGCCTACAGCAAGGCCGCCTCGGACCCCTTCGTGTACTCGCTGCTGAGACACCAGTACCGCAAGAGCTGCAGAGAGATTCTGAACAGGATCCTCAACAGACGCTCCATTCGCTCCTCGGGGCTCACAGGTGACTCTCACAGCCAGAACATCCTGCCGGTGTCTGAGTGAAGGACCACAATCCCACCGGAGAGTTTAGAAGGAGATGGCTGGGGAGAAGAGGGAGGGCGGGCTGGGGCTCCTGGGCCAGACATCCTGCTACGGCCCCTGGCAAGCCCAGAGCTGTTTCCCAGGCCTGTAGGGGCCCTAGGCTGCTCTCTGGCTCCTGAAAGGAAGAGGTTGGATTGTCCTATTTATAACCAAAGGATGGCCATGGGCTGTGTTCAGGCCCTTCCATCTGAGAGGCCCCTAGGGATAACAGTGCGGTCACTGTCAAGGATGCAGAGTGCTGGTAGCAGTGGAGAGCCATGAGTTCACCTGCTTGCTGACCACTGGTCTTCCTCACAGAGGAAGAGGGATGGTTTCCATGGGACATTTCAGGCCTGCCCAAATTGAGGCTGCACTGGCCTGGGGCCCAGACCTGGTGACTTCTCCACTTGGCAGTGGTGTCTGCTTTAACCCAAATATTACCCAGTGGAGACCCTTAGTGGGGACCCCTGGACTGTGTACTCACAGGGAAAGAGCTTGACAGTTGGTGGCTACTGACGGCTGCCCACCCGTTCTCTTAGGAATGGTATATTGGATTCAACTTTTATCCCCCACACCCAATCAAAAAACTAATGTTTGTGTGTGTAGACAATCTTAGCATGAAAATGGTTTAAACAGGCAGGTGATACATGTATTAGGTTATTTGAAGTCTGACCAGGAAGTCACCTTCTTGTGATTTACAAGTCGTAAATGTGGAAGCCAAGGAGAAGCAGGAAGGAGGGGGCTGGCTGGTTTGTGTCCTCCCCATTTGTGACCTGAATCCACAGGAAACGTTTAGCCTTCCTCGATGCATCTGGTCCAGCACACCCTCAAGGGGGACAGGCAAGAACTGACCTGAGCAGGAAGCCAGCCTTTATTCTTAGGCACTGGGTCCCATAATCCCAGGGGCTTGATAGCCTAGTTTCTACTAAGTCTGTCTGCAGAAAGCAGGTGTCCAAGATCACCAAGAACGTGCCCTGTGCTACTGATCAGAGTGAAACTTTGACAGAATACGGTCACTGCGATACTGAGCTAATCCGTGAGCAGCCCCTGTCTTGATTTCATACAAACCAAGATGAGTGGGCGTAGGTTTGGGCCATCGCATCTTTATTTCCATTTTAACTTGATTTGTGAATGCTCAGAGCTGTTATTTCTCAATCCTAAAGTGAGCCCTTCAGGGTGGAAAGAATGGGGAGCCATGGAATCTGGTGTCCTACTCTCTCCGTCTAGCTCTGCACGTCCATCCGAGCCTGGGAAGCACTGTGAGCAGGACACCATCCACCAGGGACCCCTTGGAAGAGTCTGTTGGTGTTCCCTGCCAGGCAGCCCCAGTATTTAAAGGCAGAGAAATGTCTGCATGTCTATTTGGAAAGATATCATCTTATTAACTCTCGGCTTTTCATTTACAAGGCAACTCAGCCAGGCCAAGCGTTGTCTGGTTCTAAGGTTTCCATGGAGACCGAATGGAGACAGATGAAGCATCTAAGGAGGCTTTGAGCCTTCCCATTGCTGGCAGAGGCCCCTCGCACCTGTCTGGGGCAGCCACTAGGGCACGTCCCTCCTCCTTCTGTGAGTGAGGTCGTCATGTTGGTAGCTTTTGATCAGTCATGGTGAAAGTTTCTATACCATGAAAATAAGCAAATTCTGAAAGTCAGGCCTCTTTCCCCGAGAGCTGGTTGGTAAACATCTACCAGCACACCACTGCCACACGTGACAGTGTATTGCTGAAATGAAATCACTCTGGTTCAGCACTCATTTGGCCAGTCAAGTTCAAATCACGATAGACACACTCTTCAGAGCTTTCCTAGTGACAAGCAGGTGTCTGCCCTCCATTGTCCCAATTCCAAAAGTGCTATTGGGCAGGGGGCCAAGACAACATATACAGTTGAACCTGGTGGGAGAATCTCCCTTTTCACATGAATACTTCAAAGCTGGGCAAAGGAGGAGAGGGCGAGCCGGGGGATGTGGTCAGTGCGCGGTCAGATTCTATGTTTTCATCAGTTATCAGTTTTGAGTGACACTGTGGCAAATCCTCCCTGCTTGTTCTGCACAGCCCATGCTGTACTTCTGGTGGCAGCTAGGTCTCTTTCCTCTTCTTTAGCTAAGAAGCCAGATCTCTTACCCACAGCACCACATATCTTGAAAGAGGCATTTCGTAATTTCCCCTATATCTTTAAAACTGCTTAAGAGCTGATAAAAATCAGTTGTATTGGCATCATGTTGACAAAACCCCCAGATAAGTCAAATGGGGGGGGTTGTTATTATTTAGACACAGGTGTTAAAACACAAGGGTCAGTCCGACAAAACTGCTGCGTCAGCGATCAGCATCAACCACTTCTATGATTAGCTTTCTGTATTCTTCTATCCTCTCCGTTTCATTATTCCAAACTGGATTATCTACCTCATTTTGGAAATTTAATTTATCAGACATCGCATAGTTTTCTCAGGTATAACATGTAGGGCCACCAGGACTTCAGGCACCCAATCCAAGGGCTTGTGTTTGCTCCACTTCAGCCACTGCCTCGATGTGGAAGGGCCACACTCGGGGAGCAGCAGGATGGGGTGAAGATGTTTTAAGAAACTTGGACATAATGCCCACGAAGGACAGGCTATCTGACTTGGCCATCTACACGGGGTTCTGTTGCTGGTTCTGCACTTTCAGAATTTGCTTTTATGATCACTCTGCCCCGATTCCAGGTTTTTCTTGGGTTTCTTCTTGAAGGAGGGGATTTTGGAACCCTGGGGACCCCAGGGCCTCAGTGCACTTAATGGGTGCCATGGCATTTGGGTCATGTGCCCATGGCCAACTCCTCCCAGAACCTCCCAGTGGCTGCCCTCCCTGTGTTCACTTAGCAGGTTGATGCCTTGAGTTGTTTCTTTCCACCTGTAATTATCCCAGGATGCTGCTCAGGCTCCTGTCTCCCTGAGCAATGAAGTTCTCTTCTTGTGTTTATGAAGTTAGGTCTTTTTCATGTGCCTTTCTTCCTGAGAGAAGATGGAAAGAATGGGGTCACCCTCATGTCCTGGTTTTTACCTGTGTACATGATTGGGTGCCGAGAGATGCCTTTGTCTGGCTGTGACGAGACCCTCTGAGGAACCGAAAGGCAGCACATTGTTAGGATTTAACCTGAAGGCAGGTTCAACCAGTTTGCTTGGTTTTAATGAGGACATTTTATTAGGTGCCAGAAATACCCTGCATCAGCTTATACCCTCTGGCCCATGGACATCACAAGGAGGAGGTCTGAGTGTGTCTGGGGCTCCCACTTCATTTCCAAAAAGCCTGGCAGATCTGAACAGAATCAGTCAGTGGCTCAAGATTTTCTATCCCCCAGTATCAACAAGGGAGGTGGTTCAAGATGCAGATTCTGGTGTCCCCTCCTCAAAGATCAATTTAAGCAGGACAGATGGGACTTGAGAGTCTGTATTTGTAACCATCAGTGTCCAGGTAACTCACGTGGGTGATCTTCAAACTACTCCCTCAGGAGAACTGCTCTTATGTATCTGGTAACTGCAGAGGACTGGGTATTTCTGGGAAGTCTACACTGTCTTGTATTCCCCCCAGTTCTCCAAGTAGAGTCCCGTCGCTGACTTGATTCAAAGGCGGGATCATTTTGTTCTCAGAAAGACAGAATGGATCTCTCTATGAAAGGCCAGAACCCTTTTGTTGGAAGGTGCCATAGCACTGTGGCAGCCCACACTTGCCTCTGAAGGTGTTGGCAAAGCAGCGTAGCTCCTCCTCAGGGTCCCAAGGTGGTAGCACCAGATGTGTTGGGAGTGTTGGCAGAACGTGGTAGAGCTGGGAGCCTTGTCAGGGAAGAGGAACCTGGGCCTGCACTGGGGCCCCCAGGACACTGGCTTGGGTCTTGGCTCAAGCTCTCCCCAGCAGCCTGGATGTGGAAGGTGTGACATCTGAAGTCTGTGTCCCTGACCAGAGCTTGCCCACCTGTCCCTCCCAGCCTCATAACTGGAAGCTGAGCCAGCTGAGCCAGGGCCGGGAGATATGGTTCTGGATTTCAGTCCCTGGGTGTGGGGCCCTTGTGGGTCCATAGCTTCCTCCAGTGTGAATACCTCTGCCAGGTCCCCCAGGAGCAGCTAGTACAAAGACAATGTTCCCAACAGCTGGCGCACACCTGGGGGAGGCTGGACACCAGTCCAGTGCTGAAGGCCCCGGGAAGCATTTCCATTGATCTTTGGTATCTCGATTGTACAGACCCAGGAAGATGCATAGGTTCTGGAGGCAGAGAGGTTTCAGGGGAGATACAAAGCAGGACAGCCCCCAGAAGGGCAGGCTGGTGACATTGGGGAAGGCCCCCCCCCTCACCCAGCTCTGGGCAGCCTAGGCTTTGCAATTGTCTCCACCGTCAGCCCCACCCCTTATCCCCACCCTGTGTAGGCCTCTGTGTGTGTCCCAGGGGAACCCCAAGGGAAGGAGCTTAGCAACCACCTATGTACCCAGATTTAATGGCCCACAAGCCCCTATCCTTGCAGGGAATCTGTCTGGCTGATATTTTAGGTATTGTCATGGGAGAAACTGGTGTGAGAGAAGCATGCTTTGAAAGTTCCCCCACCTAAGGACCAGATCATAGCGACTGCTCAGGCCTGGTCAAAGAAAATGGCAGGGGCCAAATGTGGTGGCACACATCTGTAATCCAAGCTTCTTTGAGGGGCTGAGACAGCAGGATCGCAAGTTCCAGATCAGCTTGGGCAACACAGTGAAATTCTTTGTCAAAAATTTTAAAAAAATAAATAAAAGACCTGGGGATGTGGCTTAGTAATTAGAGACCTCTGGGTTCAAGCCCCAGGAAGGTGGCAGGGACTGCAGGATTGCTCTTGCCTCTTGTTCTCAGAGGCAACCATGAGGTTGAGGTCTTCTGGTGCCTCCTCCAAAAACAAGGAGGAAGGTTGGGGGTGTAGCTCAGTGGTAGAGGGCTTGCCTCACGTGTGAGGCACTGGGTTTGATCCTCAGCACCATATTAAAAAAATAAGTCAACAAACACAAGGAGGAGGAGCAGGAGCTGGATGTTTTGGGTAGGCAATTACCAAGTGGAGAGGAGTCAGATTCCAGGGGACGGGATTCTCCAGTTTTCCACGGAATCTGTAAGAGGGAAAGGAAATGTCTAGGACCTATGGTGGCTTCACTCAACCCTACCCAGATACCACTGTGCAGAGGCCACGATCTGCCAGGGGTCCAGAGAACAGAGTCCTGGCAGAGTGACAGGTGGGACCTGCCAGCTCCCATCCTGAGCTATCCCTCCCGGGCTCTGTGCCAGGCCCTGTGAGGCATCAAGCCCTGGAGGAGGTGAGGGGTTACTCTGGGGTGTGCGCCCAGTGCTGGGGGTGTAGAGAGAGCCCGAGGACTGGGCTGGCGGGAAAGAGGGCTTGGGCAGGCTTCACAGAGGCAGCAAGGTTTGGGCCAGAGCTGACAGGGGCCGGTACATGTGGCCGAGGAGAAGTGAACCAGCCCCAGGAGGGCCAGCGGGCAGGAGCTCAGAGTGCGTCCAGGATGGAGCCCAGAGAACGCAGAGAAAGGCAGGGCTCCTGGGACAGTGACCACACCTGTGGCCGTGGGAAAGGACAGAAATCTTGAAGTTGGGACTGTCAAAATTAAAAAGAGAAGATATGGGAGAAATCGTGTATATTTAGCTACCCAAAAGAGGAGGAAGGAGGAGAAGGCGAGGAAGTAGAGGAGAGAAGGGAGGAGTCAGGGAGGGAGAGAGGGGACCGCGGCCAAAGGAACCGATTCATCTAGGGGCACCATTCTTTCTTAAGGCCACAATTCATTCTTAAGAAACCAGCCCGTTTGTCCAGGGCACATGCTGCCCCAGCATCCCGAGTGGGCACACATGTAGGTCTTCAGTAGGAGAGCTACTGCACACTCAATGTCAAGCTGGGTCTGAAGGGTCACTGCCGCCTCCCCCCGGGGACTGTGGAAGTGCTCACACAGCAGAGGCCACCGTGCTGCCCAGACGTCCTGAGGCCACTCAGCAGTGCCCCAGCCCTCATCTCTTGGGGCAGCGTGGGTGCAGGGTGTGGTGCTGGTGTGTATCCCGCATTTAGAGGTCAGCGATGAATGTGGTCCACCTGAGCGGCGCTTGTTTACCATGCACACCAAGGTCGAGGACTTTTTAGATGATCTGGATGTCTAGCTCAAAGGACTGTGCGAATCCCTCAGGGGTGTGTGTTCTTACAAAACCAACGCACGGCGTTTTGTGTCCTCTCGCGCATGCTTAGGGATGGTGCAGTCAGCATCAAACTTCTTCCCTGGCACAGAAGTTGTTGTGCATGTTTAATAGAACCCAAGGCCCATGACTTGATGGTTTCCAAGAGCCCCAAATCTGTATTTGAGGACAAGAAGTCTGCTTCGAGTCATGGGATTCAGAGTCCCCTCCCACCAGTCAGGGCCCAGGCCTCAGTCATGCCCATACCATGGAAAGGGAGTGGTGGGGTGGGGAGCATCGGATACCATCACGAGGACCCCAATTAACTGGGTGATGGCATGTTCCGTCTCCTAAGGACCTGATCACAGCGACTGCTCAGGCCTGGCTCAAACACCCAATGCCGGGTCTCCGAGGCCTGCCTGCCGGTGCCTTCACTTTCTCCACTCGTGCAGAAATAATAAGTCCTTGCTTGAATTATTAATAGTAACCAACCCCCTGCTTGGAAAAGCTTCAGATGCCAAGTTTCCTTGCAAACTGAAATGATTCCAAACCTCAACAGTCCTGTTCTACAACAAATGAGTAAATACACCCTCTTCTGGAGCACAGGGACATCCATGGTGGGATCTGGTGTCTCACCAGCCCCACCAGGATCTCCCAGGGGAAACCCGCTTGCTACCGGTCACAGCTGTGGTAGTCCAGCAACAAACAAAAAGGTGCCTTGCCTCACCCACATGATCCCCTTGGTGGTTTTGCTAAACGTTGCAACAGGTCCATCATATTTTCTTGGGTGCATCTAAGATTTTGAAGCCTGGCCATTTGGGTGTGCCTTTCTCATTTTGGTGAGGAGGTTCCTGGAGGTCATAAGTCTCTCCCTGTGCCGCAGTGTCTGGTGCAGAGGATGACAGAAGACCAGGTCAGCCAGGTCATCCTCCTGCCTGGACCAAGCACAGCAGCTTTCTCCAGCCCTGTGTCCAGTGAAAGAACTGTCACTTCCCACTATGGAAGGGACAGCAACGAACTCCTGGGACTCCACATCATCAGAACACCAAAGTTCAATTCTTTGCATTCCTTGAGTTTTCATATATTTTATTATTTTTTTGGTGTCTGTGAAAATTGAGGCAGGGGCACTCACATCACCTGAAGCTTGAGACATGGAGAAAGTGGCAGTGGATGACAAAAGGGACCCCACACTAAAGAACCTTAAAGTATGTGCCAGCTAGTTTAGTAATCCACAGAGAAATGCACTTTATATTTGCACTCTTCAAGAACACTTTTGGGAAATCAGGATTTAGAAAAACTAAAAGACATTTCATTCCTGGGGACAGAGTGATCTGCAGATGGTTGCTTCTATACAGTGTTGCAATTCCTTCACATAAGATCCATAGGGAAATGGGTGGCACATCTGTGTGTTTCTGTGGAGCAAATGCACCCATAAATGTGTGTGCTCATGTGCCCACGAGTGTACACATGTGGGCCGATGTTCATAACACAAGCAGCTACACAGAGGATAAAACGAATGAGGCCAAAGTTTAGCATCTTCTCGTGCTTCTTGATACTGAATCCTTAATTTACTTTCTTCTAATTTATGGCTCCACTTATTTTTTAAAATACCAGAAGCCTTCCCACCATGGCAATATGACCTATCATGTATTACACCTGCCAATGGCTGTTTTCTGTTGAAATGGGACTCAAGGTTTTTGAAGCCAAGGCCAATGCTGCCTGGTCTGTTTACAATGGCTTGTGTCTCGTGAATACATATCAAATGTTGTAATATATTTTTATGATAGAATTGATGGTTAATACAGGGGGAAATATAAAAATATA
>CM053404.1:6747973-6767753 GCA_028644305.1 Xerus rutilus | reverse complement strand
CTTCTTTTTAAAGAGTCAGGAGGGGCTTTAGGTGCTGATGTGGAATAACTTCCAAAGTGTATGCTGAAGTTTTAAAAAAGCAAGTGCCCAGGAGCGTGCATGGTACTTTTGCCCAAGAAATGTGTAGACCTTGAAAATGCAGAGCATTCCCTGGACAGTGGCAGCGTGGTTGACTAAAGGAGGACTGGGGACTTGGGATCTGGCACTGAGTCTCATTTGCTCTCTGCTGTGCTTCCTTCTACGCTTTCCCCCTCTGTGCCTCTGCATTTTATATATCAAACCAAAGAGTGAGCAGAAGGAGGTAAACGGAGGTCCCCAATCAGCTTGCAAGTGGGGTGTTGGAAGGACGGCACCGATTACTCTGCAGAGAGCAGGGCTGACCCGAAGGAGGGGTTTGACGGAAGCACAGACCCTTCCCACCTCGGAGAGGCCAGGTCTAGCAGGTCTAGCAAGTCTGGGGGAGCCAGGCTGCCCTCAAGGAGGGAGCGCTCTGTACAGAAGCACAGGCCAGATGACCCTGGTGGAGCCGTGCCAGACTCTCCAGGTTTGGAGGCCGTAGTAGATGGCAGAAAGTCTCCTATTAAGGCGATGTGGGGAATGTGTGACTCTGCAGATGCCTCGGCCCCACCCCCACCACAGCCCAATGGAATCAGAACAAAGAACCTGAGCTCCATGCCAGCCCCACCCAATCCTACCCCAACTGGAGCTCATAAGTGATCTTCTAGAATCTTCTAGTGATCTTAGGTCTGATCATTTTACAAACTCTCTAGACCCTCCTATGGTTTTCCATTGTATGTAGAACAAAGATTGTCACTTACCAAGGCCTCAGGTCCCCAAGAAGCTACCCATTCCCTCACAAGCAGGTCCTCTGTGGTGATGGATGTTAACCTCCCTCCTTTCATTCTATGCTGGAATCTGCTCTCCCAAGGTGATACTCAGAGGGTGGAGCCTTTGGGATTACTTCCCAAATCACTTTCCTAATTACTTTAGGTCATGAAGAGGGCCTCTGCCTAATGCCATCAGTGTCCTCATAAAAGAGATGCCAGAGAGCTCCCTGGCCCCTTCTGTGTGAGGACACAAGAGGAAGACGGTCATTTAAGAACCAGATACAGACCTGCCAATGCCTCCATCTTGGCCAGTCTCCAAGACTGCCTGACATGCGTTGCTGTTGTCTAAAGCCCTCCACCCCCGGCCCCCCCCCCCCGCCCCAGTTGCTACTTCCTTACAGCGGCACCAACGGACTACCACCCATTCCAACCGCTTAGCGCCACAGACTTACCAGAAGCACCCAACACATTCACTGTGCCTCTTGATGGCTCCTGGATATTGGTTTTTACTTTGATTAAAAACACAGGTGCACATATTGCTTATTTCAGGTGTTATCTAGGGCCAGAGGCAGTCAATTATCTCATTACGGAAATCATGTACTATACTTGGAATAATGATTATGCTTCAGAGTGATCCAATTTCATCCACCTGAGTAAAGCAAAAGCATTTATATTGCTCTGAAAACTGGCTCATTCTTAAGGGAGATTCTAGCATGGGTGGATGGTGGGTGGAAATTCTACCAACTGAGATCCTGAACATGGCAATGAGAATGTCGGGTCTGGTGGGACATGGTAGGGTGGAGGGGCCATGGAAGTCTCAGTTTGGGACATCCAGTTGACTGTTGGGCAGATGACTTTGAAGACAGAGTTCTAGGATGCAGATAAGGGTTTGGGAATGGTCCATTTTTAGGAGATGGTTGACGCTAAATGTGTGGAGTGATCAGCCAGCACCGGTGTATGAGAAAGACCCAGAAAACGCCACTGTGGGGCAGGTGGGGGAGCGAGGGATGGAGACTGAGAGACAATGAGAACCACGATGAGCACAGAAGCCGGGAGTGAGGAGGCTGCAAGGAAGACAAAATGTGGCAAACAGGACCAGCAGGGCCAGACCATCCATCACTGTGGCTGGAGGCAGGAATTCGGAGCAGAGAAGATGGAGCTGGGAGGGAGATGTGGAAGGGCCTCACCAGTCTGATGAGAACTGCAGCTCCCTCTGTGCGTTCAATAAAGTCTAAAAAGAAAATAGACAAATGCCCGTATGTTTCCTGGTCCCTCACTGACCAGAGCCTCCTCTTCCAAACTCAAAGAGTGAGAGTGTGTGTGTGTGTGTGAGAGTGTGTGTGTGTGTGTGTGTGTGTGTGTGTGAGTGTGAGTGTGTGTGAATGTGTGCCCGTGTGTGTATGTGTGTGTGTATGTAAGTGTGTGAGTGTGTGTGTGTTATACTGTGTTTGTCACTTTGCTTTCAGATTCTGCTTCAAAACTATTTAAAACAGAAATATATCATGGGTTTTATAACACAACAAGGAGGGTTCTCCAGAAAAATGGAAGCCATGTATATTAGGACATTTATTTTAAGGAATTGGCTTATGTGGCTGTGGGGGTTGGAGGTGTGAAGCTGAGGCTGGAAACCCAGGCAGGAGTTGATGCTGCAGTCTTGAGGCACAAGTTTTCTTCTCCAGAAAACTTCAGCGCTTGCTCTGAAGGCCTTCAACAGATAAGATGTGCCCCATCCCACCCCATCACTGTGGAAGATGATCCCCTTGATTTAAATGCAACTGATAGTAGACATTAGCCACACCTGAAAAGACCTCACAGCAACACTGAGGTTAGTGTGTGAAGAAATAACTGGCCACTCTCATCAAGCCTAGTTGACACAGGAACCAACCCTCAATCACGTGAGCGGCTAGTTTTTTGTCCACACTGGACCCTGGTCATTTCTGCTTAATAAACATTGGAAAATGGAAGAAGAAGGACTTGTGGTAGTCCTGTGTCTCTCAGGAAGTCATGAAGAAGCAGGAAGTGTGACAACCCTGCCTTCTCAGATGATTTCAGCTCCTTGGGGTTCACCCCACACAGCCTGAGTGTCTTACGCAAAGAAATGCCTTATTATTTATCCAGCAGCTGTAGTCTCAAAGTGACTTTCTCCACAAAAGGTTAACAAAAGGGCCTTTTCAGTGGCAGCCAGGGAGCTGATAAAATGCCCCTCCCATACTGGGTTCTTACCTTGTATTTAATGAGGCAGAAATGCTTTCTAGTATTTTCCCCCTTCTTTTAAGGTAAACCTGTTAGCCACTCTAAGGGTTGTTCCTGGAGGGTCACACATCAGTCATCACAGAGGAGGTGAGATGCTGCAGAAAGGCCCACAGAGCCATCTCTGGGAGATGCCCCTACTCTAGCTGAATGTGGCAACCGGAAGTGGGACAGAGAGCAGGACCAGACCCCACTGCGCAGTTGTCCCTTGAGCCCTGCAGGAAGTGCTGGAGGGGAGAGGAGGTGCCTTGGGCTCCCCACCTGCCTCCCACGCCTGTGGGGTCTTGTCTTTTGTCTTCCTGCGGTGGTTATTCTTTCCCTGGCCTTTAAAGTCCATAGACCCACAGTGACCAGCATCCACAAAAGATGTGCCCATAGGTCTACCTGCGTGACAGATCAACTTTTCTCAATCTGACCAGTAAAACTGTAGATTTGGGGAAAGGATCAGCCACCAGCAACTGAGGGCTCCTCAGGCTGATACTGACACCTGCTGAGCAACCAGAATCTACCTACCTCTTCCTTTGTGGACTGCCTCAGTGTCAAGAGAAGAGTGCCTTTGATTCTGCCGCAATAAAAAGTGTGAGATACTTGAGGTAGGTATGTGTCCACTAGACGCTCCATGGGGCCATATGGCTTCTACAAATTTGAATAAGGAAAAAAATTCCTTTGCTTTCACTAACTTTTGAGGTCCAGCATTCTTTGATTATGGATTTAGGGGACACTTGAAAGTATTATTAGTAGCACCTGTGACTTTGTCACCACTAATAATCAGGTATTTTCATAGCACATTATAGTTGCGGAATTCTAAAAATAGCACTTCTGCTCACTTCTACTTCAAAGTTGTAGCCACTCTGAGTCAGCTGTCAGATCTGGCATTTCATGTATTAATAATGAAGCAGACCTATTACTGTATCACACATTTGTTCATTAAAATGTTTTTATAATTGCATCTCAATGTAACAGGTTTCCTTGGCAACACTATTTACATTGTCTTGTGTGTTGAAATAGATGATTATGAGGAATCTGTGGCAGAGGAGGGTTCCAGACCTCTGCACTGGATCAATGATTTTCAAATGCCAGGAAAGATCTCAGCAGCCATGTGTTATGAAATCAATTTAGTGGGTTCCAACTGCCATTTTCTTTAAGGAAAAAATGAATAAAATAGAAAGCATATGAGTACATTTTGTGTACTAAAGACATATCCAATTTTTATTATTTATTGTGTGGTGTATGAGTACTGATTCACAAGGTAAAATACAGTTCTCATTGTGATATAGTCTAAGTGAAAGTCACAGTCCTAGACAGCAAGGCTGGTTGGGACAGGATCGTGTCCAAATCTTACTTGCAGTTAATGAGGGGGTCAGCAAATACTTGTAGAAAATGGAAACTGAAGAGTAAGAATCGTACAACACACTTCTCCATCAAAATAGTTACAAGACATTCAAGAAATCATTTTTGCATACTTCTGACTGGGTAATGTGCCCAGCGGTGGGATTTCATGGTAAATAACTAATCTTTGTGAAGTTTTATTTTACCAGAATGAATAACTTTTTAAAGTTTTGGCAAAAAGAGAGAAAGAAAGAAAATGGGCAGGAAGGAGAGAAGGAAGGAAGGGGGAGGGATGATCAGTGATGCCTTCTGCTGCTGCTGTTCCTGATCTTAAAGCCTTTCATTAGGATCCTATTTTCTACCCTATATTTTCAATTTCCAGACTCGTGCTTGCGTCTGGTCGTTTTGGAGTGGGTCTCCAGATCTTCCTTCCGTCTGCAGTTCCTCTGTGATGCTTGCTGTTTAAGCTGCAGCAGACAATTCTAGTATTTCCCGTCATTGTTCCTTATTTGTCTGACTTGGACTCAGATAGATTGCTCTCTTGTAAATTTTATAACTTTTTATAAACTCGTGGGTGGATACGGCTGGAACTCTCTTCGTGGGAGTTCTGAGCCGTTGCTGGACAGTGCGCTCCTCCAGGAGGATGGTGTTTGCTCCACCTGGTTCCTGGGAGCATGAAGGACCTGGGATCACTTTTTGAGAAATGTTTTCCTTGAGCTTCCTAAATTATACGATTTCACATCACACCAATGATATGATTTCTAGTTCCATGGGTCAGCTGATAGTGACAATATTTTAAGAGAAGCTTTTTAAAAAGGCTCCTTCTTGAAGCCAAATATGAGGTAGACCGATTTCCATGGCATCCAATACTGTTGGGCAGGTCTCTGGGGTCTTCCCAAGCTGTCCCCCTGTAGGGACATGGCCTCTGCACAGCAGGTGAGCCCAGGTACATGGAGCGCAGGGCAGTGCTGGGTTACCTGCCTGGTTGCCCCATCCCTGGCCTCAGAAGTTCCCTGTCGTTGTCTTGGGATTTTTCTGGGCATTTTACAAGGATGTTCTGTAGTTGCATTCTTAGGCACATGGAGCCTGGGGAACCTCAGGGTCTCTGGTGCACAGCATTGGCAGATCCTGGCTTAGATGCATCTTAGCAGGTAAAGAGAGTACATACAGCGGGGAGCCCACTCCCCAGAAGCACCTGCTCTGGCCGCTGTTGGTGGACACAACACGTCCCAGAGCTTTGAAAATAGGGGTGGACATAAAGAAGAGCTGACATGCCAACTGTGCCTGCGATTCTGGGCACAACTCATGGAGTCAATAATGACCTCTCAGCCCTATATGTGCATGACCAGCAGGCCTACTTGCCAGGGAAGAGGAAGGACAGCAGAAATGCAGGGATTATAGGGGGCTGCAGAGCAGACACTGTGAGGAAACCGAAGCGGAAGGGACATGAGACTGCAAGGGGAGACGTGGCTTTTGAAAGGTACTTAGGAAAGACCCCATTGAGAAGAGGCCATTTATGCTGAACCCTCCTGAGCCCATGGGAAGGAAAGGCCCTGAGGTGGGAGTGGGTTTGGCATCCTTGAGGCTAGAGCAGAGGAATGAGAGGGAGGTGGTGTGGGGCAGCGAGCTGGCGATGTGAGAGAAGACCAGACCACAAAGCCCCTGCTGGTCACAGGAAGGACTTAGGACCTTGCACAAGACAGGAGCCACTAGGTGCTGGGGCAGAAGAGTGTCAGGGAGTGGCTTAGATTTAACAGAATTCCTGACAAGATGCCTGAAGGGTGCCTCAGTGGGTGTGTGCAGGAGCAGATGGACGGATGGACAGCCTGAGGTCAGGAGAGTGAGGCAGCCATGAGTCCCCGCGTGGTGAGACGGTATAGGGCTAGAGAATAGAGTGGGTCTTAGACCTGAGTCCTGGCTGCTCCTCTGCCCACCCAATTGCCATCTGGGACTTGGAGTACCCAGTGCAACAGAACCTGGACGTGGATAGTCTTTAAAATAATTCAAAGACTGTGCACACCTGGTGTCATGGCAGACACCAGACGAAGACTTTGAGGGACTGGTGGTGAGCAGCTCCGTTCCCTTCTCCTCCATGGGCTGCCCCTGCCAAGCGACTTGGGCTAACCCTTGCCTTGTGCTCCTCCTTCCCTTGGGGCACTGTGCGCTCTTGGAAGAACAGTCTCCATTTCAGCAATGGAAAGTGTCACCTTGCTTAGGAGCCAGGTCACAAGTCACCTCCTGGACTATCTGACTTGTGAGGCTACGAGTACCAGGAAATTCAACCTAGAACAGGACAAGGGGACTGAGCCACAGGTAGAAAGAGAGCTGCCAGCCAGTCGGATCCCACTGTGGTCAGGGTGGGTGTGCGGACAGGTGGAAATCCCTTCCCCGTTCTTAGGAGTGGACCAGGGCAGAAGCGGTGAACTGGGTCTCCCCATCATACCTGGGCTCTGCTCCCGGGCTCCCTGGCTCTGCTCCCAGGCTCCCTGGGCTCTACAACACTCTCAGCATCTGTGCCATGTCTGCTGCCCCAGTCTACTTGCCCTCTTGCCCACATAGATGGCGAGCTTCTCTTGACAAAGGGCTGCAGCTCACACAGCAGCACATGGCCTGGTGCTCGGCAAGAGCAAGGCACTTGGGGAAGTTTCACAGTGAGAATAGATTCCCAGGCGGAGAATGTACACAAGAGACACCAAGATGCTTCCTGCTCCCAATCCATGAGGCACGATCCCTAACGTCACGAGGAGCCCCTCTGCCGATGACAGCAAGTCCTCCTGCCTTCACCTCTCCAGCCAACTGAGTCCCTGCTTCCAGAACGTTCTCTTTCAGATGACTGAGGCTGGGGTGTGGTCTGGACTCAGCATGCAGCCACCAAGTAGCCCTGCCAGCCTTAGCAGGGAGGCTCCGCTCAGACAAGGGTCTGTGGTCGGCCAGTCGTGTGGAATCCAGAGCATCCTGGGGATTTCCTCAGTGTCACCCCAGGCACGGCGGCAGCGTCTCCCTGTAATCTCCAGGATTCCACTGTCTGTCGTCAGAAGGGACCCCCTGCTCACACGTGTGTATCCAGAATGTCGAGCCTCTAACTTGCATACCTGTGTGTGCATACGCACTGCCTATGAGCTCACCAAAGAGTCCCCCACTGTCCCTTGACTGCAGTGGGAAGATGCCAAGCCTTTGGAAGCTTCTTCTGGCTTCATCCTGGTCTCCATGGAAACCTTGAAATGAGACAGGATAAGGTCCGGCTGAGTTATTTGTCTCCTAAATGAGGAGCCACAGTAGAGCTCAGTCCCTGGGACTACAAGCTAATAAGACAGGACTTCTCAAATAGACATGCACAACACTCCTCTGCCTTAAATACCTGGGCCAGATAGACTAGGGACAGTCCCTTCACACTGAGCCAAATGTACTTATATGTGAGGTGGCCAGGGCTGGGACCAAATACAGGCTGATTTCTGCAGAGATAGAAATAAGCATCAACATTGTATATCCACCCTTTAGTAGTGTTAATAAAAATAAAATGATAATAGCTATCAGTAATTGAGGACTTACTGTGTGCCAGGCACCAGGTAAAAGGCTTTAACAAAATTATCTCCTGTAACCTGCACAATCTAGTCATCTTTCTGTAATCATGCAACATCTCCAGGTTCCCAGAGCCACTCTTCCCTTCCTCTGCACAGTGCCTCTGCAGTTGGTTGTCCTAAGCACTTGCTTTGAGCTGCCCTGCCCCCACTTACCCTTCTTATTACTGCACTTTGATTCTCTTCTCTCCACTCACTGTTTGGGACCTGGCAGCTCTAGAGCTGGACATGTGACCATGGTGCTCCCTGACACCCTCCTTGGCTGAACTTCATACAAGTTCACAGGTAGACACTTGGCCCAAATCAATCCTATGAAGAACAACCTCAGGATATTTGTAGGAACTACAAACTGGCCTTGTTTTACACCAGAGTCTCAAAGCTACTAGGATGCAGGTTTAAAGCACTATGAACTTAAGGGGTAAGCGATGTCTCTGAAACAACCCACCACAAAACTTGCTGGCTCACAGCAACAGCTGTGTTATTTTCTCTCATGATTTCACAGCTCGACTGGGATCAGCTAGGAAGTTCCTCTGCTCCACATGATGACGCTTGGGCTGCACTGGAACATCCAAGGTGGCAGCTGATGCTGGCTGCTGGCCCAGAGCTCAGGGGGACTGCTGGCCAGGGGGTCTCTGTTCTCTCTTTGGCCTCTCCTGCAGTGAATGAATCCCATAGCCTGTGTTCCCAAAGAGCAAGCCGTGGTGTGCAAGCACTTACCAAGCCTCTTATCATCATGGGTGCTATACAAACAGAATGACACCTGCCTAATTTTTTGATCTTGGCTTTTTTCACTCACATAATGACTTTGAGGTCTACCCAGGTCATTATGAGTATCAAGAGCTCATTCCTTCTTATTACTGAGTGTATTCCATGGCATGGATGTGCCCATTGTTTTAATCTATCCACTTGTTGATGAAGATTTGGGTCCTTTCCAGTTTGGAGCTATGACACACGTAACCTCTGTACTTGTTCATTCATGTGCAAGCCTTCACGTGTGCTCTCATCTCCTTGGGTAAACACCTACCAGTAGGATTGCTGGACTATTTAACAGGTCCATGTTAACTAAATCTACCAAACTGTCTTCCAATGTGATTGTACTGTTTATATCCCCACAAGTAGAATATGAGAATCCAAGTCCCTCTGCATCCTCACCAAGGCTGGGCAACACTTGGTTAATTTTTTTGTTTTCAATTGTAGTCATTCTATGGTATTTTGTGGCTATTCATTGTGGCTTTAATTTGCCTTTTCCTGATGATTTAATGGTATTGATTAAATTTTCATGTGTTTATTTTCCCTCCATAAATAAACACATTTTCTTTTTAAAAAAAAAATTTTTTTTAGTTGTAGATGGACACAATATCTTTATTTATTTTTATGTGGTGCTGAGGATCAAACCCAGTGCCTCACACATGCAAGGCAAGCGCTCTACAATCCCAGCCCTCCATATATCTTCTTTAGCAAAGTTTATTCACAATTTGTTGTCCATTTTTTAATTGGGTTATTTGTTTTTTTATTATTGAGTTATTAGAGTTATTTTTGTTGTTTTTTAATCATGTCAGTTTTTTAAAAATATTTTTAGTTGGAGATAGACACAATATCTTTATTTATTCATTTTTATGTGGTACTGAGGATTGAACCCAGTGGCTCACATGTGCGAGGCAAGCGCTCCTCCACTGAGCCACAATCCCAGCCCCTCTTAGAGTTCTTCATATAATCTGAACATAAATCCTTCATCAGATAAATTCCTTGCAAAGACTTCTTCCCAGCAATGGACCATAGACCCAAGTATAAAACCTAAAACATAAGACTTGTAGAACACAGGAAAAAATACTTGTGACCTTGGGTTAGTTAGGCAAATAGTTCTTAGATACAAAACCCAAAGCCTGCTCTGTGAAATAGCATATCGATCAATTGAATTTCATCTGAATTTCAAATGGATCCTCAGAGGACAATATAAAAAAAAATTGAAACTTTTTAATTCATTGTAAAGAGAAGCATGTGTCATCCCTTAATGATGAAGTAATTTGCCTCACTTGCCTAGAGGGAGGATGTAGGTCTCAGGCCCAAGTTTGAGCCATTCCAGACACGTACCCCTAGCCGGCTATGTCTAGTATTTTCTGAGAATGTTCTACGGCCTCTGTTTAGAAAACAGGAGCAGAAAACTTTAAACACTTCCCAATTACTCAGGGTGAAACCTTGGACATGTTTCCAAAGTCCAAAAAGAACAGGGAAAAGTGGAGAGAGTTTTTGGGACGGTGAGAACAGACAGACACACACAATTAAATCCTAAGAAAAACCCCCTGGTGCAGTCGGGTTTCATGGCTGGAGCCTGTGCAGCGCACCCCGCACCTCTGAGGAGGGAGCTGTGAGTGTGTTTGGAGAAGTGTTTGTAGTCCAGCCCCAGGAGGCCTCCCAGCCCCAGGCCCCCAGGCCACTGCGCTGGCTGCTGGAGAGGACCAGAGCTCCAGGCTCTGAAAAGCCCTGAATGACCTTCAGGCGAGGCTTGGGTACATGAAGCTTTGTGGACTCCCTGATGAAACCGATGGCCAGGCCATCTGCACAATACGACGGGGAGCCCGCCTGGCCCTCCTGCCCTACTACCACCAGTTTCTCAGGGCAGAGCTTGGTCTCCCTGGACTGAAAAGGCCACACTGCAGGAGCCTCTTTTGGGTCCCTTCTAAGTGGCCAATGGGGAGGCAGGCCAGGTGAAGGCATGAACTGGAATGGGGTCCCTTGTCTCCCCCACAGCTCCTGCACAATGACGATGGCAGTGATAACACACGGTTCCAGTAGACACCAAGGCAAATCTGCACAGAAGAAGGGCACAGGCAGGGGCTACAGGAAAGCTGGTGCAAAAAAGGGAAAAAGGCCAACGGTTCCCATGTGGGGACCTCAAGAGAGCTCAGGAGGGTGGGAATGCAGAGGCGCTGTTATTTCTTAGCATCGCCGCCTTCGCGGACACAAGCACTTTAATCAGCGTTACCCCAGCATTGATGGACTTCCTATACGTACATTTTTCTCAGGAAAGAACTCTCCACAGCAGTTCACGTGTTTTGTTTGCCAAGCGCTTTATTAACATCAGTGTATGTCACGGTGCAGGAATGAGAGCTGCGTCATCCCCGGTTACGAAGTGGAAACTGAGGCTCACAGAGGGGAGCACCTCAGACTCGTGGACGGGTGGATCAGACTCCAATTCAACATCCCTGCACCCCAAGGAGGTTTGTGTCACAAAGTGGGGCAAAAGCTGCCAGCACAGACACGTTGGGGTCCTGCAGACACAGCCCTTGTTAGCGTGGGAGGGAGAGAAGACTGGAGGCCGGGAGACCCCAGGAGCAGACGAACAGGTGAGGGGTGCCTGGGAGTTGGTGGAGGGGCTTCCGCAGGAAAAGGGAAGCAGGAATTTGGGGGGTCTGTCAAAGGGTGCTCGGGTCTCTGGTCACACTGCACCCAATCTGAGGGCTGGTGACGATGGATCTGTGCTGTGACTGACTCCCCCTGGAGGCCAGGCCAGGTGTGTCCTCTGGGTGCTTGCAACAGTCAGACTCTCCTGTGTGACAGGGCTTGGTCACGCTGGTGGCCTGGCCCAGCGTGCTGACATGTCCACCACACACTCCCAACCTGCCAAGACCTTGGCTCTCTGCTGCCAACACACTGGCCACCTGGACTGTCCTCTGCTCACCTGGGCCCTGCTGGTCCCAAAGCAGAAGCAATATCAGATCCCCCTGCCCTGGAATACCTGCTCCCAGCATCTCTGAACAGGGCCATGACATTCCCGTGGGATCATGAGGAGCAGGTCCCTAGTCCCTAAACCTGGGTCCACCCTCGGTGAATTTCAAGGTCAGGCAAGAAGAGAGAAACCAGCAGCGCACACAGGAGGCCACTCACCTGCTCTGCTTTCAGGGCTGAGCTTTCCTTCTTACCAGGTCCTCAGGTAAAAGCCCTGTCCTGCACCCTGCCCTGAGAGGGTCATCTTGACATTGCAAAGTAGAGTAGGTTCTTAATTAGAAAAGAACCCCCACCGCTTGAATATGACAACAGAAACATACTGTTACACGTTCAAGGGTTTCTTCTTGTCCTCTGATGTTTTCAGATACTGATTTAAGAAGCGCACTCAGCCAGCAGTGCAAAGGCTTGTGAATGGATTGATGGGATTTGGAAAACAGCAAAGAAAGTGCATCTGTATGCTGAGTCACAAGAATGACCAAAACCCAAGGAAATGCCATCTGAGATAGTTCCCTTTACATCTGGCAGTCCCCAGGTCCCTGCTGCCCACCCCCAACATAACATTTCCTTTAGGGCCATCAAATATCAAAGGGGGAAACATTTTCCTTAGATCATAAAGGCCCAGCAAAGAGAAAAGCAGAGGACCATCTACCCACAGTCCTGCTACCATGGAACCAAGGTAGGCCATTCTATTCCAGAGAGTGAGCGTCATGGGAGCTCAGTACAGACATGGTGTGCAGGCATGGGGTGCACCAACCAGGAAGGGAGAAACCGCCCCCCAGGGGGCTGGTGGAGTCTCATTAATCAGAATGAAGACTCAACGCTTGATGGGACACAGAGGCCCCATTACCTATGACACTTCCATCAAGTCACTTATAAGAGCTCCATGCAGCAGTGACCAGATCCCCATGCTCCGGCACCCAGTCCAGAGCCCACTCACTCAGCCACATGGCACTAATGATGCAGTGGTCAAAGCAAGAATCCCTGTCTCCACAGAGCTTATGAAAATCTGTTGCTGCACTTGCTTCTTGCAAAAACTCTGTTTTGAGAACCCACCCACAGTAAAGCAACCTCTAAGGAAACCAGAGGCAAGTATGGAGGGAGGTGCCCAATGGCATCATCTGCACTCAAACCCAGCCACACCTCATGTTCAGATACTCCTTGAAGTTTCAGTCACATTAGCCAATGAATTTCTTGTATCTGAAGCTCATTTCTGTTGCTTTTCTCTCCTTTTCAATTGAAAGAGTCCTAATCTTTATAACGAGGATGGCCCTTATGTACACCCTTCAAATGAATCTACCCTGACAACCAAAGTCAAGGTGCCTCTCAAATCCCTTCCATCCACTGTATCCCTGTGTTCCATACCCAGCTGTTAATTCTTTCCTCTTCTCTACCCCCTATGACCAACCCATGTTCACAGGCTGAATCTGGCCCCAGACATTATTTTTATTTGAATTAGTGGCCAGCATATAAAAATCCTGATTTCTGGCTTTTCTGGAGAACCCAACAGATCTGGTATCCTGGCTGCTTTTGAGCCTAGGGCTTGATATTTCTGGTAAATCTGGCAATTTCCTCCCGCTCCAGCCATGCACACTTGCTTATTGCTCCTATCCTGAGTCTCAGCTTGAATGAAAGCCAGCTGGCACTTCCTTCCACAAAGCCACTTAAATGGCCTGAGAAAAAAGTAGACACAGCAAGTTCTTTTTTTTTTTTTTTAAATATATATATATATATTTTAGTTGTAGATAGACACAATGTCTTTATTTTATTGCTTTGTATGTGGTGCTGAGGATCGAACCCAGGGCCTCACGCATACAAGGCAAGCGCTCTACCGCTGAGCTACAATCCCAGCCCAGACACAGCAAGTTCTTGAGGGGCCACCATAGCCTAGGGGCTGTCAAGGACAGTGGCGGGGCTGAAAGGGAGCTTCCAGCAAGGCCTTGGCTCCCTGACTCTCCTTCTATCCTAAAGGACTCCGCCGTCTCCTCTGGGATGCACAGCTCCCTGGGAGTCCACCCTGGGACTTCGGGATCCTTCACCTGCTTCCCTTCCTGCAGGGGGACAGGCAGCCCACACGCCATCTCCACAGGGTAGGCCTGTGT
Source organism: Xerus rutilus (assembly GCA_028644305.1). Classification (NCBI taxonomy): domain Eukaryota; kingdom Metazoa; phylum Chordata; class Mammalia; order Rodentia; family Sciuridae; genus Xerus; species Xerus rutilus. The sequence continues at coordinate 6,753,944 of CM053404.1, read as the reverse complement.
AGGCTGCTCAACCACAGGCCTCAAGACAGTGTCCTGGGCTGGCTCAGACACCACTCTTCCTGAAGAATGATCTCTACTAGAATACGGGGATTGGGAAATCCTAATTCAAATCATTTTTTTAAGCTGTGAAGGGAAAGATGCTCCATGACCCTATGAAACAGCTCACAAATCACAGACACAACAGTTGCGATTCTGTGTGTTGCTGAGAAGCTCACCACTTGCCGCCTCCGCCCTGAAGTCTGCATGAAGAAAAGCAAGAGGGCGCCTCTGCTCAGGTACCACTGCCTGGCCACGAGGCCAACAGGGAGGACAGGGCAGTACACTGCAGAAACCACTCTTCCTGCCTGTCTCCACTGAGGTCGCCTTTCCCGAGGTCTTTGGGCTTGGGGAGCAATTCCTAGGTGTGGAGGCTGCCAAGTGAGGCCAATGAAGGAGGCCCCTGGGAAGAACTTCACATTTTTCTCCCCTATAACTATTTTCCTATTGCCTAATAAATGTTAAATGCAGAACTCACATCAGGAAGAAGAATATAAATCAGCCTCTGGCATTTGTGCTGAGCGGGATGATTGATAGCCGTTTAAATGTGTAATCTGATCCTGTTAATTTCCCAGTAGATTGACGCATCCCTGCAAGAGCACCGAATTTTTGCGCAAGGACAGAGTTACTGTCAATAACCGTTTTTCTTTCCTGCAGAAGAATATTGCTTCTTTTGTGTAGGAAACCTGACATGCTTCATGGGGCTGAAAAGGCGAGGACTAGGAGATGTCACTTGCTATGTCCTCCACTTGGTTGGGCCACACAGGACAAGCCCACTGCACTTCTGGTACTGAGAGGCATCACTGGGGGAAATTGGCACACCTTGGAATCTCCTTCCAACATACAGAAAAACACCACACTTGTCTACAGAAGAGCAACTAATTGATAAAATGGGAGCGCCTGCTTGTCTTCTGAGCGAGTGACAACTTCTGTGCCCTTCTCTTCAGTCCAAGGAGGAGGTAGAGTGGTTTTTTGTCTGAGGATCCTAAGCGTGCAGGTGAATCTTGTGGAAAGACAAGCTATTGGGATGTGGAAACAGCATTGGGGTTGTTTGGCGGAAGCCAGTGGATGTCATCACTCAGCTGGAGGAAAGCGGCCCCAATCTGGGTGAGAGGAATCGGGAAGATCCGTGGCAGCCTGGCTGATTCTGAAGACTTCAAGAGTCCTGGTGCCTCAGTCCTAATCAGGGAGGAAAAGGACCTGCTTGGGAGCACTGGAGTCCATGGCTAGCTTCAATATTTTGTTGCTACCAGTAGGTGAGTTAGACATGTTGGATTTGAGACTTGACATTAACATGGGGTCCCCAAGAGCAGGCCCTGGAAGACCTGACTTAGTGCATCACCATCCATGTGCCGGCCACCCTGTCCTAGACCTGTATCAGCTCTCACCTGCATGGAGCTTCCAAATGACTCTTTCATACAATTTTCCACCAATACCATCCTTCCCATTGCTGCTGGAGAAGGGTCATCTCGCCCTTGGCTCTGTGGTACCCTTGCTGCTCAACCATATCAATATGTTTATAGAAGAATGTAAGTGTTGTGTGTGGACAACACTGGGTCCCACCAATTTAGCCAGACTTTGCAAAGGCCTGATGTTTACCCTCAGCCTCAAATCTCCTTCCATGTAGCCAGGTGCTGTGGCGCACGCCTGTAATCCCAGCATTTTGGGAGGCTGAGACAGGAGAATCGCAAGTTCAAAGCTAGCCTTAGCAATGATGAGGGGCTAAGCAACTCAGTGAGACCCTGTCTCTACATAAAACACAAAATAGGGCTGGGGAGGTGGCTCAGTGGTCGAGTGGCCCTGAGTTCAATCACCAGTACTAAAAAAAAAAAACCAAAAAACTCCTTCTACAAAGCCACTTTCTTGGATGGAGATGTTTGTTTGCATCCTGTGGATTTTTCTCCAGGCATTCTTCCTGGCTGAGCACATCCCTGTATTTAACAAAGATTCCCTCCATCTGTAACCATGTGACTCCATCTTTTATTCATCTACAGCAGGCTGAAATATCCAGGGAAAACTCTAAGAACACCTTGAAATGCCATTTTCATGAAGCCAGAGACATTTCTTGCTTCCTCCCTGGCTTTGCCCCCTAATATTGGCACAGTGCCTTGTAAACAGTAGGTGTTCAATAAATACTTATTAAATGAATGAGCCAGTTCAGCCTCATCGCCTCTCCAGTTCACCTCCTGCCCTCCAGTTACTGGAGGCTGGGATGTCTTATAACCAATGGTGTATGTGAGAGATAAGGGGAGGCTGGTACCTGGTCTCCACAGTCCAGGGTTGAAATGGTGAAGTGTAGCATCTTCTCTTTAGTTATTGCATGCATGGAGTATTTTCCTGGGCCTGCCTTTCAAAGATGCCTTGTGGGTGTTGCAGATGCTCAGGGGGAGTGGTACCCATGTCCCTTGGTCTACCTCTGCTCCAGCTTCTCACTTCCCACTGGCAGCATTAGCCGCACCTTCTGTTTTGCTTACTTTTTACACCAGGCCCTTCCCAGGCACCTAAGAGCCTACGGGGCCTCACACAAGAAGGTGCAGGGAGTTAACACCCCCACGGACAACACTTGACCCACAGAAAAGGAGCAGGGGACCAAAACTCTCGCCTCCTGTCCACATGGAGGACAGCAGGGCATCTGGGCTCTTCTCAAAGTTCCCAAGTCATGAGCCACCACTGCCGAGCAGAAACCTTATGTTGGCTTTTCCCTTCCATGTCACCTTCCCTGCCTCCCGCCCCTGCTTCCTGGAACCACCCTTAAAACAGCCCCAAAGTTCTGGTCTGGGACTTGACTTTGGGAGGACCCCAAACCAAGGCAAACAGTTAGGCAAAACATCCCACTGTCAATATTTTTCTGCTCCAAATACCCATCTTCTGGACTTGTCAATTATCCGTCCTTTCACAGAGTTATAGCCTCTCAGAATTTCTGCTTCTTGACAGAGGTAAAAGCTTCGGAAAGCTCCTGGCTATCCACAGGCCTCATTGCTCCCTGTCAGACAGAAAGAAGGACACCTGCCTCCCCAGTCTTGCTGCTGTCCTAGGAGCCAGCCCAGGACAAGCTGACATGTGGCCAGTGATTGCAAAGGTACTGGATTCGCTTGATGGAAGTTTGCAATTAAATTGTAAGGCCCTTCCTACAGTTGCTTGATTTTTTAAAAGCCTATTTACCCTCCTTTCTTAAGAACTAAACATTTTTTCCACTCCATTTATTAGAAAGAAGCTTTTTAATGTGCCTATTTTGAGAAGGAAGTAACCACTCTGGATGGCCCCATTACAGCTCAGCAGAGAGCTGCACTCCTACTCCCCCTGGGTTCCTGGGAACTGAGCACACGGCCTGCGCTGCCTGCTGCTGGCTGGAGCTCCCACAGGGTAACGTGAGGCCTCACGGGGCAGCAGGGCCCCTTTATCTTGCTCCTGCTCTCCTCTGGGCATAGCCGCCTCTGCCCATGTGACTTACCCTCCACTATAGGGCCTCCTTATGCTCCTTGAAAATGAAGCACCTATGTCCCTCTCTGCCACCCCTACCCCTGTATCCCTTTGCCACCCATGTCCCTCCTCCCTGGGGAGGTCAGTCACTCTTACCCTCTGCTGCCTGCCAATAAACTCCTCTCCATCCAAGGAAAGGAGGGGACAACACCCCTGGCCCTCAGGGAGAGCTGACCTGTTTCTGAAACACTCGTCCAAGCACATCTGCAGGTCTCTGTGGTCACCTCCCTTTCCCAGATGAGGCTGGGGGCTTTTCCACTTGAGAGTCCCCAGTGCCTATCAGAGTGGGGTCAAGCAGATTCTCAACTAGGTTTTAACACAAAGCTTATTTTGGAAACCTGCAGTTTAAGGGTGTCTGCAGCCCCTACTTATAGCAGGACAAGATGTCCTTCCTGGAAGGAGGTACAATAATCCCACAAGGTCACTGGAGCAATCGGGGTCCTTCTGGGCAGGACCCCAATTACATCTCACCTCTAAAGGATGCCAGGCATCAGCAGATGACCTGTGTCTGACCCTGTCCTTGCATATCCTTTCCTGGCTCATCTGCCACCTCCTGAGGGCTGAGCTGGTACCTGACAGGTCAGAACCCAAGTTCACTTTTTCCCAGCAGGTGGGCTACTGCACTTTGAGGGCAGGAACTCCTACTCTCCCTTGCTTTTGGGTCCTTCACTCGGGCCTGGGCAGGTCCAGTGCTTTGGGACAAGCAGGCCCCACTTGGATCCCCTCTTCCTGGCACATGACAGTCAGCATTTCTGATCTTCTGCCATCAGGGGTGGGAAAAGCTTTGGTTGTGACCAGAGAAGCCTTCATTGGCTGAGCTTTCTGTCAAAAGGCCCTGATTCCAGGATTCCCTCCTGCCTGGAACCTCCCCCAGCCTCCAGGGAGGGTGCAGAGGTGTCCAGCGGGGAGGACTCATGCATTTCCGCCACACCTGGAGCTTCACATCATGAAGAACAGCACAGTCCCTCTTGATTCTGCAGGATCCCTGCTGCACTGTGGACGCTTCAGCAACACCGGCCTGCCAGAGAGAGGCTCTAAGGTCAGAGCCCAAGGCTGCAGGAGGAGGAAGATCAGGATCTGGCGGCGCCGTGGAGGGAAGCAGCTCTGAAGTGTGGAAGAATCCGTGCGCCATTATCCAGGAGCCACGAATGCTGAGCAAACACCCGGGAGCCGAGCTGGTGTTCAGGTTCCCTCCTCCATGCTGAAAAGGTCAGGGTAGAGGTCAGGGTAGAGGCAGAGCTGGCAAGCTCCCGCTGCACATCGCTCACCAGAGGGGCAGTAAGTTCACCATCTTTTCAACCTCAACTCCTTTTCTTGGCATAATGGGCAGAGAATAACTTCCTGCCCCCTCTGAGGAGGTGCTGAGAGGAACAAGTTCAATAATGGCTGTGGAAATCCTCTGCAAACTGCAAAGTGCTATGTAAATGAAAAAAAAATTACCCAGTATATCTAAAAACAGAAAAAAAGTGAAGAAGACCACAGCATTGACTTCCAGAAGGCAAATCTAATAAAGCAGAAGGGCCCTTCTGGCCAGCCACTTGCTTGCTTATTGCTGGCTCTATGAAGAATGCTCCAGCCCCTGTTTTGGGTCACTGCAGGGACCCTGTGTGGTAATGCTGCTGCTCATTTGGCAGATGAGAGCCCTGAGCATGAGCAAAACCAAGACATGTGCTTGGAGCCACATGGTAGTGAGTGACAGAGTCTGAACTCAAATCCATTCCCCTCTCCTGTGGGAATAAGCAAGACTGGCCAGATGAGAATGAGCTCCATATCCAAGATTTTTAGCAAGAAAGGCAGCCGCCCTCCGTCCCCTGCATTTTGTAGAGTCTTAAGGGCAGACAGAGGAAGGACAGGCTGGATAGTGGGTAAAAGGCAGGCTGCAGGTGTGCCTGGCATGGGGAAGGTGCAGACAGACCAAGCAGGAGCAGGGCCTCTTCTGTCCTTAGTGAGGGAGAATATTGACTCTCTCTGATTACTCCTGTCAAGGCAGTGGGAGAAAAGGTAGAGAAGCTGTCAGTCATTCACATCCTGGTGGACAGACTGTCACAGAGGTTATTGCCTGGCCTCTCGGATTATTCTAGAGACACTGGTCTGGCTTCCTACAAGTCTGACTTCTAACTGGCAGGTGGGCATCCTGGGCTGGTTGCTGTAGAGGATGGGTGGGGTTCCAGGCCCGTAGCTGCAGATCCAGGGGTCAGAATTCAGTTTTTATTCATGCTCTGATCACTGCCTATTTGTATTTCAGTCTATCCCTGACCTAATTCAGTACCTTTCACAAATAGGGTATCTTTCATTATTAGGGCCTTAGGAGACACAGGTAGCTCCACTCTAATGAGGTAACTGGGCAAGTGTGCACTCCTGGAAGCTCTTTCCACTCTGTTATCCAAAAGAAGGGTCTCACAAAGCTCTTTGCTTACTGGAAGGGGTGGAGCAAGGCTTGGGAGCACCATGTTTT
>CM053404.1:6719232-6747473 GCA_028644305.1 Xerus rutilus | reverse complement strand
ATCCAAAGGTTATAAATAAATCATATTACAAGTCTCTTAAATTAAAGAATCTATCTCCTGATTTGTGTATAGAGATAAACACTTACAGAAACTAAATTTCCTAAAATTATCGGAACACAAGGACATTAACTTTCTAATACTTTAAGTGTATCAGCAAAGCTTATTTACAAGTACTTTAGGAATCCACATAACGAAGGTAAATCTTTGGTAAATGAAACTAGTTGGATGATTTGGATTTAATAAAAATGGCATTGTCATCTCTAATTAATGCTATAAATAATATGAGCAATATTTTATTCTACTGTGTGCCTTTTCCTAAACTTATTCATCTTTGTTGATCAAATAAGCTAATGTTCCCAGTTAATGTTTAGAGCTACAAAAAATAAAGTAGATTTGTGTCCAACTAAATTGAATCATTATCCTAGCAAACTCTATTTCAATAGAAAATCTATTTCATGATGTGTCAGCTTGAAGATAATTTCTAAGATCTTTAAGCAATTTAAATCTTGGACTGATATTAAAGTTCATGAATTGATGGATTCTCATCGGATGCCCAGACCATTCTGTGGTAAGCTGCATCAAAGCACCGCTTATTAAACATAGTGTCTACAGGCACTTACTCCTTACATGTGCATGCTTTGGGCCATATTCATGAAGGCGTGTTTTTGCTACTTTTAGAGATTCTCTAAGCAGGGAAGGGACATGGAGTCAGAAGGTCAAGAGAACTGGCCAGCTCTGCCAGGCTGCTGAATTGCTGGTGTGTGGCAGCAGTTCACTGAATCGTCCTGCAGTTTGCTCAATGAAAAAGTGTTTACGCTGATTAAAATGATAACTGATGTAAGTGGTTATGATGGTAACAGACCTTGGCAATAGAGCAATATAACCATGTAGCTGCGTCTGGTTTTCAAGAACAAATCAAACGGTAGTTTTGTCCTAAAGTGACATCTCTCAGTTTTTTAAAATTTTGAAATATCTTTGTGTTTGAAATTTATGGAGAATCCAGGGAGCTCTTTACTTTTGGATTATAAATGTTAATGCTTTCTATAGGAGAAACTGAAATTGAGAGAATTCAGTTTTTAAATGCTTATTTGTGGATGCATTTGAAGAGAACAACCTTGAATGGCCTGCATGTTGATAGCATCTTAGTGTTATTATTAAATCAGTTCTGGCCTTGCAGAACCCAGTGACTTGTCCTCAAGCAGAGGATCAGTTTACTCCAGAACGTGAAGGCGCTAAAGAAGGACCGGCGTGGACAGTGGGTTGTATTTGGCTTGGCTTTGAATCCTGACTTCGGAACCTCTCCTGAGTCTCTCTGCTCGGGATGGATTTAGGTGGCTATTTGCATACATTCAAAAGGAATCTGTCCTCCTCTTCACTGGGATATAATCAGAAAAATTGCTCATGCAACCAATGCTTTACTTGAAAATGACTAGGTATGGCCCTATTTTTAAAAAGATAGCTTTATTGTGAATTTATGAAGTTTAAAGTGTACAAATTCATACATTAAAAGTGTTCAGTGCCATGATTTTTCACCACAATCAACTTTGAATATTTATCCCAAAGGACATCCCACACCCTCTGTAGCCTGCACCTGCCCCAGTCTGCCTGTTGCCCTGGACAACCCCTGGTCTGCGACCCTGTGGATTTGCCCACTCTGAACATTTCCTAGAAATGGAATCATACATGTGGCCTTTCCTAATTAAGTTGTTTTGCTTGGCTTGATATTTTCTAGCTTCCTCTGGGTGGTAAAAGTGACAGACAGCACTCCCTCCTTTTCATTGACAAATAGCTTTCCTGCTGGATGGACGACGTCTTGTTGATCCATCCCTGCCAGGCCCTTGGGTTGTCAGCTCTCTTGAGTGAGACGCCGCTATGAACATTCACGTGTGGGTTTTGTGCTCACGGATTCCGGTTCTTGGGGTGCGCACCCAGGGGTAGGACTAGGGGAAGCTGCCTGTCCCTTCTAAAGCAGCTGCGCCCTCTCTTCTCTAACTACAGCCCATTTTCGCTTCTGGATCACTTCAGCACTTAAGTTCTTAGTGTTTTAAATAGATCACCCTCAACTGAACCCACACAACCAAACCAGAAGTCAGGAGTGACTGTGTGCCGTTTGGAGATGGGGAGCCAGTCCGGGGAGGATGACATCACTTGCTCAATGTTGCTCAGATGGAGAAGAGGCCTGGGGTTCGAGAAAGCCCACCCACCCAAAGCTCCATCCCTTTGCTCTCAATCCTACTGACACCCCAGCAGTCTAGGGACTGGTGGTCTTCTTCCTTCCTCTGAAGACCTGGGGCTGCCTTTCTCCAAGGCCTCTGCCTCCTCCCCAGGCTTATCTGTGAGGTAAGTTACTCTGTCCATTTTACACACAAGAAAACTGAGGCTCATAACTCACAGCCTTTCAGAGAGAAAGCAGGGATAGGACTTGAACCCAGATAGCCTCACAGACAAAGCTCTCAAACACTTGGCTTTATTGAAGGCTACTTGGAAGGACCTGGAGGCAAGTGGGGCTGGTGAGTTGTGGACTCCCAGGGATGGGCCCACATTTCAGGTCCTCCACTCAGGCCTGCTCCAAAGGGGCCATAGGCAACTCCAGGAAGAGGCCTCCACGGATCTGGGCAAACACATAAGGCACGGTGTTGCATGACCTGGTACCAATGAGCACTGAATGGAGCCACTGTCCCCTTCCAAGCCAGGTTGTGCTCACAACACTGCCGATGTGCTGCTGACCTCCTGACACTGGGGAGGTGGACAGGGCAGTAAGGGATGCAGAAGCTGCACCTCCAGGAGCGTCACCAATGGAAACCCAAGTGGGGTAGGCAGTCGGGACATCACCAGCTCAGGTCATCCCACCCCGACCTGGAGCTGTGACGTAGGAAACAGGCCTGTCAGCTTCTTTAGGGCTTGGCGGTTTCCTGCCCACGCCGAGCCAGCGGGGGGGCTCCTTCCTAGTTCCTGGCATCTCCAGAAGGAGCCTGTGGCTCACGATGCTCTGTCACTGCCTGGGGGCATGAGCTGCTCCTGAGAAAGTCGGGCTCTGCAGGCCCTGATATGGAAGCCCAGGGCTGTCAGGACCTAATGACAGCTTCCCAGGCTGGCAGCTTTCCTGCCGTGAGTGGAACATGCCTCCGGGTGCTCTACGGCTCTCCCGGGGGCTGTTTTCCTATCTCCCACCTGGGGGGTGGGCAGGGAACCTAAAGGCCAAGGATGGAAACGCAGGCATTCCTGTTTTCACCCCTTCCCATATCCAGGGCACATGGCTGATCAATCGCAGCAGTCTTTCCCACTGAGTCAGCACTCTGCCTCAGAATCCTGAACACCAAGTTCTGAATAGCTATGCCTAATGAATCAGTTAGTCTGCAAGAGGAGCTTGGCTGCCATAATTGCAGTCACTGATCCCAGAGGTGGCCCTCAGCTCTCACGGAGACACTCTGCTCTCCTCTGCACACACCAGAAGGAACTCAAAGATTCCTTGACCCATGTGTTTCAGTTCTTAGATTTTTAGTTTCCTAATTTTCTGGAAACTTTCTGTGCCCTGGAAAACTTGGGGGTGTGTTTAAGTGATGGAGGACACACAGTCAGGAGGGAGAGCCACCATGGCCTCGGAAGAGGCCTGCCTGGGACCCAGAGCTCAGGTGTAAGAACCATCTTGGCAGGCCCCTGGCTGGTCCCACTGGGCAGTAGCTTTGTGGGTAGCGGCCACCCTCATTACTATGGCTGTCCACTGGGTATGGGGACACCAACCCAAAATGGTATGGAAACCCAAGCTTCTCCAGGCAGAGTGGTGCCACCCAGAGCCAATCCTGAACCTGTAAACCTGGGAAAACTTTCTGGCCTCACCACACAAAATACCACCAGAATCCAATGCTGCTCACACCGGTCATGAGTGCCCACAGTAACCACATGTTGTAGTCCTACAGTTCTTTGTAACATCCCTTTGTGCAAGGACTGAGTCACCCTGGGGTTTCCTGTGAAAGACTGTGCCCCAAACTCATAGAAAATGAGCTCTACACAGCCCCTCAAGACTGTTCAGCAGTGCTGGGCATCCCTGTGATCCCAGCGACTTGGGAGGCCGAGGCAGGAGGATTGCAAGTCCAAAGACAGCCTTTGAAACTTAGTAAGCCCTAAGCAACTTAGTGAGACCCTGTCTTAAAACAAAAAGTAAAAAAGGCTGGGGATGTGGCCCAGCGGTTAAGCGTCCCTGGGCTTAATCCTTAGTACCAAACAATCTCAGCATCAAACAGAGGTGGCAGTCAAATGTCAGTGCAGCCACCTGGGACATCAGTGGGCAACACAGGTGACAACTAGCAGATTCCCTGCAGAAGGAGCCGCACCGGCTGATCTCATCCTCTAAAAAGACATCTGAAACACAACAGACCCGCCATCTTCTTAAGGGATAGTGTCTCTACTCAGTGAAGACCAAGACTGACTTATATAAGTGAAAACTCAAGAGGTAAAAACACATTCAATAAATTCAAATGACCAGCTTTCAATTTCTGAAGCACATTTTCTTAACTTGTAAGGGAATCTTAAAAACAAAGGCACTGTGTGGCACAGACTGTCCCACAGTCTGTGGGACAAAGCATGGGACAAAGCATGGCTCTGTGGGGCAGATACTAAGGAGCTTGCTGCTCCTGCCCTTGGGAACCCAGAACTGGCCCCAAGGTCTGAGCTTCCAAATGCTTTGTTTACTGAAGGCTATTCTGAAGGACTCCAGGCAAGGGGGCAGATGGATCCCCGACTCCCAGGGACAACCCACACTTCTGCAGACCCTCCTGGTCCCGCTTTGCTTCCAGATCTGGTGTAGAGACACCTGTAGGAGGGCAACTCCTCCGAGAGATGCTGAGGGCAGGTGTGTTCCAGGGCATGAAGGTCCTGAGAGGGAGGAAGGCTGCCTGCGGAGGTGGCATTTCAGACAGGCCTGGGAGAGACGGGGAAGGTGTTCAGCTGTGGGGAGAGAGATCTAGGAGGATAATTCTGCCTGAAAGGCAGAGGCGGCGAGTGGGAGCAAAGCTGCGGGAGCTGGGCCTGGGGAGATGATCTGGGCTTGAAGACCCTGTGAGAAGCTGCTGTGCATGGGGAGGCCCAGGAGAGAGGCGACACCCGACTCCCGCCAAGCAGAGATTTGGAATCTGGGACTTTGGCTCTCTGCCAGAAACCAGCGAAAATCACAGCCAGCCTGACCTTTTGAGTTCATCAAGCTTCACTTTGCGGGAGCAAATGAGAGACAGAGTGACTTCCTGAGCCAAGACCACACATCCAAGGGCACTGCCAGCCCTGGAAGCCAGAGCTCCTGCTTAGAGCCCATGGCACCTGATGGAGGAGGTCTGCAGGGAGGGCTGAGGACAGCAGGGAGGCTGGGGACTGTACAGCAGCCCTGCATGCTCCAGAGCTAAACACTGCCCACGAGACCGAGGCAGGTCAGGCATGGCAGAGGCCTGACAAATCCACCATTTCCTGAACAAACGTGCAGCTGTCAACCTTCTGAACTGCAGGGGTGGGTCACAATTTTACACGCTTTATAGCAGCACCTACCAGCTCTAATGCTGAGGGGTAGGCTTTTCTTAGGATGGGCTTGGCTCAGAGCTGTGTGGCCCAACATGTAGCATCCAGCCACAAATAGGTATTCAAAGTTCAATTTAGATTAATTAGAATTACTAGAAAATCCTGCTGCTCAGTCTCACCAGCCAGCATTCAGGTGCTCAGTAGCCCCGTGGGGCTAGCGGCTACCACATTGGATAGCACAGAACAGAACATTTCCGCCATCTCAGAAAGTTCTATCAGACAACACGGGTTTACAATAGGAGTCGCCGATGGTCCAGCCTGTGGGCCAAAGCCAGCTGCCACCTGTTTTGGTAAATAAGGTTCACTGGACCATAGCCACGCCCACTCACGGGTGCGTGTGCGCATGTCAGAGCTGAACAGTTACTGCAGAGACCACTCGGCTTGCACAGCCTCCAATTCTGATGATCTCATCTTTATCAGAAGTTTGCTGGGTCCTGGTGAAGGTGATCACAGAGGTGCATGAGGACCCTTACTGTAGAGACACTGGCATCTCCAGGAGGCACTCACTAGCATGTCCCCACCACTTGTCTGTCCTGGGAAGAAGGCGGGGGACATGGAGCTGTCGGTGCTGTTGCTAAGTTTTACAAAGGCCCAGGAGGCACCTCTTCTAGGGTAACTGACTCAGAGACAGGCAATGACAGTATCATATGGGTGGCCACAAGACCACCCAGAAAAGGCACACCGGAAGACTCTGACCATTTGCTTTCTTTATTTTTTCCCATTCTTCCCAGATCAATGAGGCAGCAACACAAATAAAAAACAGACACAGCTGTTTGCTTGCTGGTAACTCAATAACCCCTCCTGACTGATGCTCCAAGGGTAATCCTCAGGGTTTTCCATGGACTTCAGTCTCATGTGGAAGACCTGCATTCCACACATCAAAAGTGACTCCTACCCTGACAGGTCAGCTCGGGAGCACTCGTTTCCACAAGACGGCTGACAGCTGGAGCAGACAGAGGCTGGCAGGCCAACCTCCTCCTGGCTATTTTCAAGTCCCATCAGGCCACAGAAGAGACCCAGGCTAGCTCATCTGGCCCCTTTGGAAGGCTTGCACCTCTGGTTCCTCCAAAACACTGACTCACATGGCTGCTGGGCCAGCAGGGAGTTGGGGACTTTGGGGCCCGGCTTGCATGTGACAAGCCAGCTTCCCAGCAAGCACTCCCGGTTGTCACTGCTTCTTTCCCCCTTTGTGGACACAATCCTTTGCTGAAAAGAGATACTGGGTTGACCCCGGGGGGCCCCCTGATGCTCACTCAGTACTGCCCCTATTGTCATCAGAGTGCAGGATTCTTTGTAGCAGCTCAAGATGTCCTGGGGCTAGCTAGAGAGGGTGGGTTCTCGAGGGCTCCAAGAGCATCTCGAATGGTAGTACTGGGGACAGCAGGCTCTGGGAGAGCTGCAACATCAGCTGTGCCAATCGTAAATGCAGGGAAACTCCTGCTGTCACACAAGCGGGGAAGCCCGGGCCCCTCCACGTGCAGCCAGGAGGCCCTGGATCCGGAGCGGGTCCCTCAGCTCCCAGGGTTGGCTTGCCCAGTTCTGCCCCCACAGCCTTTCTTTGCTGCTGTCCAAGGTTTTTGGAAAAATGGGAACAAAGGAAAGAAAATATCCTAAGCCTCCAGCTGTGGACCAACCTCGCAATGCACATGTGCTCCCAGGAGCTTCTTGAATTACAGAGAAAACAGCAAGAGCGAGTCCTCTACAGAGCTACTACAGGGGTGTGTTTCCTTTGCAAGAGTCTGGGACGCATCTCAGACGTCCAGGAGGGTCACCCGTGCTGTCGTCTCTTTCTCCCTCGCAGCCTCGGCCGCCGGGCAGGCAGGCTTACAGGCTGCTTCCCAAACTTCTCCATGATCTCCCTGATCCTGGCCAGGTTGGTCTTGCTGAGCGTGAAGTCGCATTGCGTGGCCCCCATGTCATAGCCAACCATGCAGTTCTTGGTGGAGGTGGTGAAGCCCTCGGCCTTGGCTGTGACCACGTACTCACCAGGGTTCAGGAGGCGCCAGTAATCCCCATCGCTGGCTGTGAAGAGAAACCAGGGCGGCTCAGAGCGGTTCTTTCCAAACAAATACCACCAGCCTATTCCAAGACCGGCCCTGGCAGAGAGCCTCAGGCCAGCGGGGGAACCCAAGCCCCTGCAGAGGAAGCCCCTAACGCATTCTGGAATCCAAGATGTTTCCTGCTTTTGGAAGCCACCATAATGGGTTTAACGGGAAGGGGATTGGGGTACACGAACTTGAACTCACAGTGTGCCCTCACCACAAAACGCCATCAGGCTTCCTGATTCCCTTGGCATGGCTACGAATATAGAAGAACAATTTCTAAAAGGGCTGGGGTTCTTCCCTTCTGAAGAGAGGAAAGGAGGGCCTAGTACTTGCGGCCACTCCACAGCCCCTGTTCTACAGCCAGGGCCAAGAAGGACGGAGCTGTGGGCCGTCACACATGGCTGCCATGAGGCAGAGACACCCTGAGCAGACAAGCTGGGACCCAAGGTTACTGGAACCCCTGACCCCAGTTACGCCATTGGCCACTCACCAGCAGGTACCTAATTGACCAGGGTGCATCCTTGGCTTCCTGTGCCTCAAACAGCGGTTGGCAGGGGCCAGCTCAGGCCTTCACAGGTCCCCGTGAGCACCTGCAGCACTCCCCATACCCACCTGCGTGTGCTCAGACAGCATCTGGCCCCCTGTTCCCTCATTTCTCTTCACCCCATTCAATGAGATTGGATTCCCCGGGGCACTTGGAAGAGGGCCAGAGCGTGAGACACACGCTCAGAAGGACTCTCCAGCCTAGCACAGGGGCCAGGACAGAAGCCATGCTTGCTCTCAAGGACACCACCGGTGAAGGAGAGGCGAGAGGATGGAGGACATGCGAAGGAGGGGCTCGCTCAGCTGCGCCCAGGGAACGGTGGAGTCAGAGATGCCTTGAAGGGGACCTGCCGGAGCTCAGGACCAGGACAACCCCAGGAATCTCTTATCTGCTGAAAAGCCAGGAAGGCATTTTGTTTTGTAGAAAACCCTGCACTTTCACAAAAGGAAGAACAGGGCAAGCTCTGGGAAACACTGGGAAGCCACCTCCCTCCCTATGTGGGTGGGGGCTCCTGGTCGAGCCCTATGTAGTAGATGGCATGTACCTGTGGCAAACACACACCCCGGCAATCCATTTTTCCTAACAACTTGTGATCCGGAAAGCTCACTGCACAGCACACGGTGTCTCCAATGACTGAGATTATAATGCAAACTCAAAGCTGATGCCCCAGGTGTTATATATGTATATGTGACTGGTCAACTTAATACTTGATCAAATTCAGCTGTTGCTCTCAAAGCTTTAGACTGGGTGTCCCAGGACAGACCTGCTAGTTCCTAGCTGTGTGGCCTCATGCAGAAGCCTTCACCTCTCTGGGCATCCAATTATGCATGTAAGAAAGGGAATAACCCTGCAGCCTCCATCACGAGTGGCCTGGAGGGTTCGAGGAGTCAGGTCGTTCCAGGTGTGGCATTCCTGGGAGTCCCTGGTGTCTCCTCTTCTGTCTCACAGTCTCTAAGGTGCTGGGGCTTATGTTTCCACTAGGCTGGAGGCTCCCTGGAAGGCCTGACCTCAGCCTAGGAGCTATGTCTATGCAACAGGGAGATCACACAAGCAGCTAGGGACTGGGAGATGGTGTCCCTGTCAGCTGAGGAGTCCCCATTCACTTGAGACCAAAGCACTCAGCAAAGCCCCGCTCAGGCCTGAGGCCCCGCCCACCTCACCTACCTCTGCCCACAGCCACCATTCCAGCCACAGGGCTTCTCTTTGTTCTTGGACTCTCGACTCTGAATCTTTGCATCTACCTTACCCTCCAACTGCAATGCTATTCCTGGCTCTCTCACATTTCCTTCTTTCCTGGCACTGATTATGGTCTGCATTAAAGTTTAAGTTTTTCCCTTATCATCACTAGCAGGTCCCTATGAGAAGGCACACTGCCAGGAAGAGGGGTCCCCTTCTTTTTTTCTGCAGCATTTCCAGTATGGCACCTAGTAGGTGCTCAATAAGACATGTTAGAAGACTAAATGGATCTATCAGGATGATCAGAACAAGAAGTGTTGGCTCTGTACTCTGAAAGTTTCCCCTTCTGAAACCTGATCTGCCTGATTCTCACCTCTGCCCGGCAAGTGCCGTCTCCCCAGAAGCTCCTGGCTAGGATTTCCCCACCTTATCCTTGAGGCTCTTGTTATCTCTGCTTTTACCCCCGACAACCAGAAATTATCATATACTTGATGAAATGTAGGGCACAGCGGATGGGTTCCTGTCCCGCTGAGTGACCATGACCGAGTGGTGTGAGTGTGTGTGTGTGAGGGGTGGAGTGAGTACTCCAAGTAGCCACAGTGGAAGGGGGGACACGGAGTGGCATCACTCAGCATCTGTGGATAGCAGAGGCAGCCCAGGCCCCATGAAGATCCACCCATTAGTAGATCAGGTTGGTATTAACCAAACAAGACAGTCCACGGTGGCCTTCCAAATCAGGTGTCCAGCAACAAGTTCATACGCATCTTAAAAGCACCCTTAGGAGCTTCGCTTCACTCCCTGTGGAATTCTAGTTAGTATTTCTATTTATTTTACACAAATCCTCCTGAAATGAAACTTATCAGGTCGAATAAGCCTCAGACAGAAATCAAGGCAAATTCAGAGCTTTCGTTGAGCACCAAAAGACGCTGAGATCAGTAAAATAAAGAGCCACGTGTAAAGTATGGAACACGCCTGTCAAGAAAACACACTGGCAAATCGCTTAGGGGGGGAATAAAGGGAGCGAGATGCGCTTCCCATTAGCTCCTCCAAACTGCCTCCCTGGTTACAGGGGCTTGAGATCCAGAGCCCGTTAGGCAGAGCGCTCTCAGCTAGGCTTATGGGGCCCCAGGGCCTCTTTCACTCCCACTCAGCTGAAAACCCTCATGTCTTCTCACATTGCCTACCAGGCACTAAATAGAAGAGTCTGATCCAGACTCTTAGAAATCACTGTTTTAAAGGCACGCTTCAGGAATATTTAAGACACAAATCCTAGGCAGGACCAGATCGAACAGGCTTCCTTCATTCATAATGATCGCCAGCGCCCCGGCGGTCTCCAGCACCTCAGTCCTCGGTCCACATTTGTGGAGTTAACAGATGAACGAAGGAATGCAGATGCCTCAGAAGGGCTGCAGTGGACAAAATTCCATGCAATGCAGCACGAAGCCTCAGGGTCAACAGCTCTCAGATCCAGGACAACTGGCAAAAATATTCTGAAAATACTGAGTGAAGAAACTGGGAGCTAAATAGGAAGAATGTAGTTTCCAGCACAACACGACTGTCTACCATGTTGTGGCATTTCAGATATAATTCATCCGCTTAAATAAGTGGCACTAAACCCATGGGCCAGGGTGGACCCCGACCTGTCCTCCTCCTATGTCCCAGAGTCTTTGTCTCCTGGCAGGTTGAATGGGACTACGTGTTGGAGGACAGGATCGAATGGACAGCTGTGAACAGTGAGGACGGCCAGCATGGGTTCAAGGGACGGCACTCTGGGCGTGGAGCCTTAGACCTAGGCTCCCCTCCCAGCTCTGTGCTCGCTGTGAGGCCTGCCCACCATTCATTCATTCAGGAAATATTTATTTTCTGAGCACCAGCTGCTCCTGGGTGGCCAGGCAGTGTGCCCGTGGTGCACCCAGGAATAGTCAGGGATTCGGCCCTGTGTAGGGGCGGGGGCAGAAACAATGATAAGCACCATGACTAGACTGTTGAACCATATGTGAGAAGAGAGACGTTCCACGGACAAAGCTGGGGGCTAGGAGGGACCCTCGGAGTGGTCAGGCAGGTGCATTGTGTTAGGTCACTTCCACTGCAGCCAGAAGCCGAGAGGCTGCTCCAAGCCTGTCCCAGGGAAGCCATAAGCAGAGGCTGGAAACCTGGCTCCCCAAGGGCGCTTGGGAAGGTGAAAGAAGATGACCCTACTTTAGCTCTGAGGAAGGAGTTTCTGGCACTCAGGTCATAATTGGAACTGAACTAAAACACTTCAAGAACACAGGTATTTCTTATTGAGAGAGTTTATAGACATTCGCAGTTACCTGTTCGGACGTCGTGGTTAACGCCTTCCACGGAGATGATGGCATTTGGAATCCCCTTTCCATGCAAATCTCTCACCAGGCCTTTGATACCGCGATGAACCTGCTCCAAACACGGGGAGACAGTGAGGTCACCCACCAGCTCTGCATGCTCCAACACAAGGAAGTGGCTCAAACCTCCAGCCAGCCCTGTCCCAGCCAAGCAAGCATACTCACAGTGCCAGGCCAGCCCAAAGGCCCCTGGTGCTGCGTGGACCTGGCCCATTTTCCTGAACACCGTTTAGGGGTCCATGTACCAAAAAGTTTTCCCAATGAAATTAAAATATTCCACAGACTTAAAACACATCAGGATCTGAGAGTTCATAAAAATACACCCACCCAAAACTAACATTTAATGTGGATAAGGCACATTTATTTGGATTTCCCTGGGCTCTGTAGACTTAAGAAGAGTCAGAGAAGAAAGAAAAGAATTGAGGCCTTCTAGAAATGACCACTGCACATGGACACCTTTGGCTCATCAGCTGTGTGAGAAGACACGTCGACTCTGGACCTCCAGCCTTGGTCTCCCCAGGTGCAGAGTGATGTGATGATCCACGGTGATATGCCCTCATTTCTGATGACATTCGTTATACATGTGACTGGGCCTGGGCTTCTTACCCACGGGAGGCACTTTGGCTAAGTCAGATCATTGCTTCAGAATGACAGGTTGCTGCAGTCAAGTCACAAATGCAAAGGGGAAGGTGCCATTGCTCACGAACTCTCAGGTGGGGGCAGAACACGTTTTCATGTCTTTCCAAGAGGACAGACTGGCTTGCACCCTTCTGTGCCAGGGAAGCTCACTGGGGCTGTGCTGAAGCTCTGGGGACTTCATGGGGACAGACTCGGAGCTCAGCTCCAGGTGACAACCTCTGCCACCTGCAGAGGTGCAGCCACTGGCACCAGGAAGATGGCCCCCAAGCCAGGGGCCGCCTGCATCTTCTGACTCGTCCACAACCACCCACAGAGGGCATGTCCGTGTGCAACCTCAGGACCTTCCTTCCTCCAGCGGGGGTTAAATGGAGTCCTGAGGCTCAATGCAAATTCTAGCTTATACCCCTGACCTGCAGGTAGTCTGCTCCTTCGTGGGGCCTCTTCATGATGCAGCTAGTTTTAGCATTAGACCGGAACTGAGTAACTTATTAATGCTATAACCTGGGTGTGTCTTGAGAACACAAGGCAGGGAAGGTGTCCCAGTGAGCCAGTGAAGACGCAGGGCCTCACCAGTTGGCTGCAGGACCTTGGCTGGCCCTTGGTAAAAGTGCTTCCAGGCATCTCACACCACACTCTGCAACGGTGACTCTGAAGGCCTGGGGTATCAGGCCTGCACTGGATCCCCACGTTTATCATGTGAGGCTTAGTGCCTCAGAATGCGGCTATCTGAAGACAGGACCTTTACAGAGGCAGTTATATTCAAGTGAAGCCACCAGCCCTAATCCCGTAGGACTGGTGTGTTTATAAGAAGAGCTCTGGACATGCACACATGCGTGTGTTCAGAGGAGTGACCTCCGAACAGGCAGCAAGAGGGCAGCCATCTGCAGGCCAGGGAGAGTAGCATCAGAGGAAACCAACCCCGCGGCCCTTGCTCTTGGGCTTCCAGCTCCAGAGCTGCGAGAGAATAAAGTCTGCCACTGCAGCCGCCATCTGTGGCATTTTCTCATAGTGAAAGCAAACTCAGGCATGGGAAGCGGGCACATCTACTCAATGTCACCCACTCCCCAGACAGCGCCGGAGAGCCCTGCACTGGCTGCTGGGCCACCAGTGGGTGGAGGAGCCGCCACTGGCATGGAGCTCCAACAGCGTTCTGACCAAGTGCAGAGAGTCCGAGGTTCCGGGCAGCACTGTGGTTGGCCAGGGTGACGGCTGGGCCTGGGGCACTAATTCAGCCCAGGCCCTCAGCCACAGGCACAGCCTGCTCCTCAGCTGCCACACAGCCAGCCATACCTGCTCCATGAACACGATCAGGGATTCCCGGTTGTTCTCCCACTCCTCGGGCAGCTCGCTCTCGTGCGGGTACTTATCGCAGCCCACGTAGATGGACAGCTCGAAGCAGTTCGTGTGCAGGTAGCTGAAGTCGTTCAGACCTGCCAAGTCAAGGGACATTCTTGCTGAACAACGCTCCTGGTGGCATGGAGCCAGCAGGGGTGTTCCCGAGCTCTCGGGGGGGGGGGGGTGTATGGGACCCAGAGGCATCAAGCATCTACCACACAGCAGCACCTGCAGGATGGCAGACCTGAGGTCTGAGAGTGGGGAGGACTCAGCTGTACCACACGTCATTGACAAAGGGCTGAAATCGGTGCTTTTTAAATATTCATTTTATTAAGGTAGTTTAACACGCCATGTTTTTAATGATACAATCATTAATTAACACTGCGGGGTTTTTAAGTGTTGAGTTCAATTTATCTCTACAGCTACGCTGATCTCAGCTCATTTCCCACTCTGATTCCTAAAATTGGCATGATTCCATGCCACGTTTTACTGAGTGCCTCTGTCATGCAGGGCCTGTCCCAGGCCCCCTGCATCCCCTGGGAGGTGGGGTGGGGGTGGGAGGCGTTCACTGCACTCCCCTCACCCAAGTGCAACAGTCATAGGCTGCAGGGCACATTTTTACACATAAGAAAATTGAGGCCACAAATTATCAGAATTGGATCTAGAATGTGGGCCTGGAAAGGGCCAGCGAAGGGGTGTGAGCCCAGCTCTGCATGGTGACAGCCCTGACTCACATCTCCAGATAATGTGTCACTTCTTGTGGACTGTGGGGCAATCTTGCCCACCCAGCAAGCCCCAAGCAGACAACCCCCACACCCAGCATGACCACAGCAGGACTGAACGGTGCCAGTGGCCGCCCGGGCAGGTGGACAGGCTCTGTATGAAGTTCCTAGGCCTGCGGCTGCAAAGTGCCACATCTAGCTTAAAACAGACTGGAACTCATTCCCTATAGTTCTAGAGGCTGGACATGTGAAATCAAGGTGCTGTGGTCCATAAAGCCTCTGGGGAGCACTTCTCCCTGCCTCTTCTGCTCTTGGTGGCCCAGGTGTTCCGTTGCTTGGGGTAGCTTCCCCTTCTCTGCCCTGTCTACGTGGTCTTCTCCTCCATCCCTTATAAAGACACTTCTCATTGGTTTTAGAGCCCATCTGGGTGACCCAGGATGATTGTATCTTGAGGCCCTTAATATAATCGTAACTTCAAAGATCATCCTCCCAATAAGGTGACATTCACAAGTGCAGGGGGCCACCAGTGAAGCCACTGCGCTACCCAATATTTGTGCAAAAGCCACTCTACCAGATTCCAGGTTCCAATCCCTTAGAAGCCAGCAGCAATGGGCTTTGGACACCACTTGTGATAAAAGAAGGGAGAGCAAGAGTGGTGGATGGGTGCAGTGGTACCAGAGAACCCAAGCCCTTTGCCAGGGCCTGGTCTGGCCACAGAAAGCTGGCCTTGTACCCGTCAATTCATCCAGGCAAACCCGCAGAGGGACTGCAGAGGGCCTCGGGGCTGGGGCAGCAGACACATGGGTTAGCATAGCTCTCCCCCCAGGGGCCGGATTCCTTGTGGCACATGGAAGAGTCTATTGCCACCTTCTTGGGCCTTGCTGGTACTGATGTTTTGCAAGTGTCTCTAAAGCACAGGATGCCTGAGCAGCAGGACCAGAAAGCAGAACTGGGAGAAGCTAGGGCTGGGCCAGCATTGCAGCTGCTGACCCCAGGGCGAGGCCCTGCCCAGAACAGCTCCCACAGTCCACTTCCCTCCTGCCAAGCGGGAGCCAACTCTGCATGACGCAGTCCATGACTCAATTCCAATCCCACTGTGCTCGCACCCAGGTAGTCACCAGCCCCCCAAAATAAATGCATTGCACTTAAAGGTTTTTGTAGGTAGGCTTTTAGGGCTGAACCAAACATGCGAAATGTGTTTTGCCATTTGGAAATTTTCTTGATAGGGATTTGCAATTTAAAAAAATTCATATGAGGCAAAAGTCATGGTGGAGACAAGAGAAAACACCTCCACTTGGTTTATAACCGAGAAAAGAAGTGGGGGAGGGGCTCTCTCTCTCTGTTTTAAAATGGCCACGGGAACACATATTTCTACTTTTTTTTGTTTCCCAAGGGCGGAAATATACATGAAAAGTGTGTGAAGGTGAAATTTGAAGCCAAGTAAAGTAATGTTAAAGTTCATTGGTTCAGTGAAGCAGAGAATAAGGAGATGATCAGAAAGAGATTTCACAGTGAACCTGCCCTGAGAGAGGAAAAGCGCAGGGATGGGAACTTACTCTGAGGGTTTCTGAGAAACAAGACCTTGAGCACCGCACACCTCCACCTCCTCATGACATCCCACAGGGAGACATCACCACCACCACCACCACCATCATCACACCAATTTTACTAATGGAAAAATACAGGAGTTCAGAGAGGTAAGCTAACTTGCTCAGGGTCATACAGCCTCTTAGTGATAGAGGGAAATTTGAGTCCAGGTCTATCTGATGTAGAATATTTTTCAAATTCATCATTGGCTTAACCAACCCTTGCAAAGTTGAGAAAATAAGCAACAAGCATTATTCTGGGGTCTTGCAATCCAACACAGGGGACCTTAGGGAATATGCCATCCTTATCCCTCCTGGATCAGGAGCTTTGGGCTGAGAAGAGCCAGAGTCAGGAAGCAAAGTGGTAATCCCCACGTGTAGACCATAAGGTCCTCTGGGTTGCCAAGTGGTTCTAGAGGTTTCTGGCCAAAGTGTCTCCAGGCCTGTTGGATTCCAGGAGCAGGACCTCATGTTCCCACACTGCATATAGCCTGCTTTGACCACAAGCAGTGGTGAGTCCGGGAGGCTAGGCCTGCTGACCGGCAGTGGACAGCAGATACGTCTCTATCATGCAGGGACACACTGCAGCCCACTTACTTCACATCTGAGCACAGGATCAGTGCCCAATCCCTTCATGGGCCCTGCACAGCAAGCCCCCAAACCAGAACAGCTCTGGGTACAAAGCCCCAGCTCTGGTGCCAGTGCCAGCATATCCTGCCTCCTCATGGGGTTTCCTTTGATGTTGGGGTCCAACATCACCAAGTCCACTTTTGCCCATCTGTGATCCTATGACTTCTGCATAGCTCAGTGGCCAAGATCAGGGTGGAACAGACCCCAACTTACCCTTCTGTTGCTTGGGAAGATCCCCATCAGTCTCTAAGGTCCAGTTATCTCATTTCTAAAAAGAAGGTAAAGCACCTTCCAAGACCCAAGAGGGATTAAAGGAGGTCTATGTCCAGCCTGTTACTGCAGCCATCACTAGTGATGGCACTGAGGACCCCTGTGCTGTTCCTGCAGGGCCAGCAATCCCTGAGCGCTGGGCCTTGTGATGCCCAGCAGGGCCGATTGGAGACTTACTTCCGGCAACGGTGTGCCAGGAAGCCCCGTTGACGGTGCCCTCCTCCTTCTGGAAGTCCTCTGTGTGGCACACTCTCCTCCTGGCGTCGGTCATGAGGCGGTGGGTGGAGGCGTAGGAGTAGGCCAGCCAGCGGAACACGTGGTCGTCGGGTGTGGGGGTGTGCTCCTGGGTCTTCCACATGGAGCGCACCATGTCGTAGGGGTAGGCCACCACCAGCTCGCCTCCCTGCAGGTTGCCACCCAGCACAAAGGGGATCTTCTCCATCCAGGCAATGACTGCTCTGGTCTCCACAGCCACCTGTGAGCATGGAAAACCCACGAATAACGTGAGACGGAGACTCTGCTTCAGCCCCAGCTTGCACAACAGGGACCTGCTCAAAAAAGCAGCAATTTCCTGGAATGATCTTGGCAATAGTCAGAATTTCAAAATCTGTCCTGGGAAACCTGAACTTGTGGAAATAGCAGATTTGAAAAAGGGAGGGGGGAGAAGCCAGGGAAGTGTCTAATTTCCATGGTGAGAATATTCCAGTTAATACCAAAGAGGACAGAGTGACATTCACTCCAACACCATCGAATTAGTTCACGGGCTACCAATGGCACGAGAGATACAGAAGACACCTACAACCCAGCACCCCTGGCCAGGCACGGCAACACATGCCTATAATCTCAGCACTTAGAGAGGCTAAGACAGGAGAATCGCGAGTTCAAAGCCAGCCTCAGCAACGGTGAGGCGCTAAGCAACTCAGTGAGACCCTGTCTCTACATAAAACACAAAATAGGGCTGGGGATGTGGCTCAGTGGTCGGGTACCCCTGAGTTCAATCCCTGGTACCAAGAAAATAAATAAGTAAGTAAAAACAGCACCGCTGAGTGTGGCTGAGCCCAGCCAGGGGTCTGCAGTCTCTCTGCAAAGACCAGGCAGTAAGTATTTTAGGCTTCGTGGGCTTCGCAGTTTCCGTCACAATTATTCAATTGCACCCTGCAGCAAAGCAGCAGCACAGACAAAAGGCCAACATGCGCCCACAAGACACCATTTACCACAGCAGCCTGGGCCTTGGTCCTGCTGAGGCTGCCAGCCTGCTCTGTCCTGGCTAGTTCAGCCTCAATCCCACTCCGGCTGCCTGGAGGTGTGGGGCATGCATGCGTGACATCAAGGGACACAACTGTCTGCACTCAGACAGTGGAACACTCCACAGAGAGCCTAGTGGCTCACAATCCAGCTGTCATAGGCAATGGAACTACAGGGAAAACCCACAGCTTAAAGGAGACTCGAAAAGACTTGCAAACCCATGAAACCAAAGGGCTTTACATGAATCTCATTTTAAGCAAGCTGAGGGGTTAGGTGGGATGAGAGGGACCATGAGAGAAGGATGGAGGAAGAGGGAGACAGGGAGAAAGAGAATTCACTGGTCAGTATAACGGGAAATGTGAACACTGACCAGACATTTTATAATATTAAGAAATAATTTATTTGACATAATGTAATAGAATATGGCTCATTATTCTCATTATCATTTAGTTTATATAGTAATGGTAATATGGCTTTGAAAAAGAGTCCCTATGTTTACAGATGGCTGTTGAAAAATTGATACATGATTGACACACTCCCTGGGACTCCTGGGACTCACTTCAGTCCATGGGGAGGAAGAGAATGGGGTAAAGGTGTTGATAAGACATCAACTGCCAAGTGGCAAAGCCACACCGGCACGAGGAGCTTCACAACTTTCTCCAATGGTGCATGTTTGATTATTCTTGTTGTTGTGACTGCAGTACCAGGACTGAACCCAGGGCTTCGTACATGCTAGGCTAGTACTGAGCTATAGTCCCAGCTCTTTTTATTTTTTTATTTTGAGATAGGATCCTGCTAAGTTGCTGAGGCTGACCTTGAACTTGTGATCCTCCTGCCCTAGCCTCCCAAGTCACTGGGATTACAGGCATGCACCACTGCACCTGGAGATGTTTGATATATTTTCATGAAAAAAAAAAGTGAAGAAAAAAAGTGAACTGACAATATTAAAATTGGAAAGTTTGATATGGTCAAATACTGGTTAGTGAATCAAATATCTATGATAAAATACTCATCCCTATGAAGATCATTTCAGTAAGATAAAATTGATAATGACAGAGAAATAAACATTGGCAATCACTTAACTCTGCAGTATCGAAAACTGACTAGCGATGAGACACCCGGGCTAGGATGCAGTAAACTTTGATTTTGTTTTTAAACACAGCAGGGGCCCTGGACTGGGCAAATCATGGAACTCAGCACAGTCCTCTGTCCTGGTCCATGCTGTGAAGCCCCTGCCAACCCAAGACCTGGAGCTCGTAGCTCCTGTGGATTCCACTTACCCACCTCCTGCATCCCAGAGTGAGCAGCCTCCTGATATGAACCTCATTCTCTCTCTTCTGTTTCATTCCATATGCAAATGTCTAAAAAGATACTATTTAGTTTTATATGCTTTTGATCTAAAGAAAAGGAGGGGAGCAACCACGCTGACCATTGTTTTCTGCATTTTTTCCCACTCAACTGATGTTTCCAATGCTCAGCCCTGATGTTGATTCAAGCTATTGCTCCGTCTTCTTCACTTCAGCATGAGGATCTCATTTATTTCTGTCTATGCTGATGGCATTAAGTAACTCTCAATCTTGTGCTGTGATGAACAGTGGGCTTTGGCCTTTCTTGCACTGTCTCCTGGTACACTCGTGCTGAAATTTCTCTTGCCTGCATCACAAGCAGTGAAATTGTACGGAGCATCACAGGATGTGCAAATATTCCCATTTTACAAGGTGATCAAGCCAATCCCCAAAGTCGTGACTCTCACCAACAAGGTATGACACCCACTGTCCCCATCCCGTCTGACACCTGGGTGTTGCTGGGCCTCTTATTTTTGCTGGTTGATGGACGGAAAAGGTTCTCTCACCCACACTTCCTAGTGCCAGTGAGAGAGAATGCCTTTATGCTAACAGCCCCACGCCCTCCTCTGTGAACTGCCTTTCATGTCTTTTTTGCTAACATTTTTCTTATTATTCTTTATATATTTAAAAAAAATTCTAGTTCTTCTCATCTATACAATTTGCAAATAATATCTTCCAGGTTGTAGCTTATTATTATAGTTTATTAAATGAGTAGACTGTCTTATTTTGATATAGTTAAATTTATTAATCTTTTATTTTATGATTAAGGCTGTGTGCATCTTGCTTAAGATAGGCTTTCTCATCCTGAAAGCTAATCATGTATATCTTAAGGTTTACTGAGACTTTACTGTAAATTATTGTTAAATTTCATCAAATGCTTCTTTCTGCAGACAAATGACTTCATATTTTTGTTTTTTATCATTTCATTAACTTGAGTTTCTTGTTATCTTTTTGATAGCTTCTTAAATTAGTTAGCTATCAATAAATTCATTTAAAGATACATTGTCCTCTAAACCACTATCTTGGTCTGCGCTCTACAAATTTTGATCTGTAATGTTTTTGTTACTATTTTGTTCAGTATTTTTTTAGTTTCCAGTATGATTTTTGTTCTCTGGTTCATTATTTAGAAGATTTTAAAACTTTTTCTAAATATACAGTAATGTTTTCGTTCATCTTATCATTTGTCTTCCAGTTTAGGTGTGAGGTGGTGAGATTGTGTTTGAGTCCTATTTTCTGAAATTTCTTGAGATTTCCTTCAAAGCTCCATTCAACCTCAATTTTTGAAAATGTTCCAGGATTATTGAGAATGTTCTCCAATTGTTGGTTTTGAAATTCTTATGGGTTCCTTACGTCAAGTCTGTTGGTCATGTTAATTAAATCTCACTTTGGTTGATTTCTTATCTCTAACTTGTCCATAACTTAGAGAGGAACTGGTGACGGTGTGTAATTCCCCTGTATTCCTGGAGAATGAGAAGCGTAGAAGATCCAATTCCAGGCTTAAAGCAAGGTCTGAACTCTGGGGAGCTGAGCCCAGCTGTGCTGAAGTAGCAGGGCCTCGCTATGGCCTCAGAGGGGACGAGAGCTGGCAACCAAATTCCAATTTTGATACAAGTGTTCCCCAAATACAGCATCACTTGAATTCTGAAGTTTTCCAGGTCTCATCAGGATGTTAGTTGGAAAAGAAAAGCAGACTAGTTGGTGGGACTCAAAACCATAAGAAAGCTTCAGAAGACTGAGAGGCCAGTCCCACTCTGCATCAGCCCGTGGGTATCCTCACCAAACCACAGGGCGTCACTGCAGTCTGTCTCCATCAGTCAACTTCTGGGGACCTGCTCGGTCCTGGGCTGTGGGCCACTGAATGAGATCACACTCTGACCCTCCACCAGTAAGTGTCCCAGTGTGCTGTGCTGCATGGGCTGGGGCTGGAGGCAGCACCGGATGGCTACCCCTAGCATCTCCCTGGATTAGCCTGCAGCGTGCTCCATAGACTACAGCTTCCCAACACAGTGGATGCCATGTGCAGAGAAACTCTGCCCAGTGAAATTTCAGCAGAAGTCTATAGGGATTCTAGGAAGGCCTCCCACAGGAAACTGAGCTACCTGAGAGAGGGACCTATTAAAAAAAAAAAAGAAACAAAAACAGCAAAAAACCTTTCTTTCCTCTTTCTCCACAGTCATGACATCCAGAGCACCAGCTGCCACCCTGGATTATGACCTTGAGAATAAAAGTCACAAGGCCCTATGGTAGAGGCAGGAAGACAGATGGATGCTGAGTTCCTGATCACGGGGTTCAACTACAAGGTTGATTTAATACTAACTTAGGTACTAATCAAGGCAGACCTGAAGGTCTAAGATCAAAGAAAAAGGGAAAGGAAGTGAGTGACCACGGGCAGGGAGGGCACCCCAGTGCATGATGATTTCATGAGGACATATTCGTGAAACAGGAACACATTTGGGGATAACATTTCTCACCCAGTTTCATTTTTTCTTTCCAAAAAGGTGACACATGTAATAAATCTACAGGGACTTATTCAAATAAAATCAGCTGCATCAGTCATGATACATAATGTCATGGAAGTAAGATTGACAGCGAGGAGCACGACGAGTAACCAACAGGAACAATTCAGAGAAGTGCGCTGGTTTCTGCCACACCATGTGGTTATAAAGAAATATAACGAAGTGATGTCTATGAAGAACCTTCCGAGGACCAGTTCAGAGGTGGCTATTTCCCTGCACACTCCCCTGCTTTTGGAGAGAACAAAAAGAACATGGCTTTGTCTTGCTCGTAAACACCAGGCCTCTGCCACAGCAGGGTGTCCTCTGGCCACACACTGCTCAGTAGATCAGGGATATTTTTACTCACCGTGGCATTTTCAGACAGAAACCACTCAGGGATGGCAATGTGGTGATTGGGAACTTTCCTGGGGACGTTCTGACGATCCTCTGCCTCCCAGAGCAGCGTGTTTAAATCAGGGAAGTTGTTGTTGATGTCGATCCCGTCATGGGTCCAGCGTCCCAGGGACCAGCCTCCCAGCTCCGAGCCCTGAGAGAAGATTCAGATTGTGAGGAACCTGAAGACTGTAGGAAGACCAGCCCATGCTGTAGGAGATGTGCCCGTGTCCACCACCCCACCATGTGTCTCAAAGCCTTTGGACACCCTGTGACCTAGAGATGGCATCGCAGAATACTGAAAACCTGCTATTGGTATTTAATGGGTGACAATTTATACTACAGCAAAATCCCTCCACAGAGGGCACCCAGAGAACCATCCTGCCTCCTGGCAGTGCTCAAGAGGATGAGACCCCTCCTCCCACATCTGCCTCCTTTCTCCTGCATAGCTTGGTGAGATAGGAACCACGAACCTAGGACTCCACCCTGCAGGGCCAACATGGGACTGCCACAGTATGCCCTTGTTCTCCCGCCCTGCCCATGGTTCTGGCATTGCAAATCCCCAGCCAACTATGTGCACCAGTGAACAAAACCAAAGCTCTGCATCTTAAAGCTTGGATTTGATTGATGCCATTTTTATATAGCTGTCCATTTTATTCCCAGATACTGCAGTAAATTATCAGGGACATATAACACAACATGGTTCCAAGCACGGTCAGCACATATTTATACACACGTTTGTTTTATATCTACCAATGACCTATGGAAATTCTACCTCATAGTTAGGGCATGAAGCATAAATAACATCTCAGAATGATGAAAACAGCTCTCCTTACAGGATGCAGAGAGGCTAAAGGTGATAAGCACGGTTAGCACCTAGCTCCAGGACACAGTCAACGTAAATTTTGACTGTATTCTGTTATCAGCTTATATATCTTATTATCGGGTTCAATATGTCCAGTTTGTGGGTATGTCCCTTTTTCAGTGTGACCATGGTTTGCGTCCCCCTTAAACCTGGCAGTTTCTTGGCCACAGCAGGGTGGCACCAAAAAGAATCCCCTCCTAAGGGGGGATTCCCATGAACTGGTGGCTGAGCATCCTGGGTTGGGCCTCGCATTACCCCTTCGTAGGCCTTCTCGTAGCCATCGGGGTTGAGGGAGGGGATGATGTGGATCCGGGTCTCCTCCACCAGGCGGACGATGCGCGCGTTCTGGGCCAAGTACTCCTGGCACAGGAACTGCAGCAGCAGCAGCAGCAGCTCGCGACCCAGCACCTCGTTGCCGTGGGCACCCGCGATGTAGTGGAACTCAGGCTCACCTTCACAGACACAGGCACAGGCGGGGCTGGCGTGCGCACGGCCCAGGGCGCCGTCCCTGCCTCCGAACCACACAGACTTAGCCTAGGCTGTTCTTTCCAGTAAGCCTCCAAAAATGTACTGGGACAATTTTTAAATTTCCAAATCGTCAGGTATGTAGGCAAAACCACAGAAAAATCCTAGACAACCAAGCCACGGGCAGTACTGCTCATTCTTACTAGGTTAAGGTTTACAAGTCACAGTGACTATAGCCTCCTTCGGGGAGGCAATTATTTTCTTAAAAGAACTTCCTATGTCTTATAAGGACACAAAGATGAACAGACAGAAGCAAAAAAGGGTCCTGCAGCGCAGGCCAGCAGCGGTACAACTGGCAAAGGGGCCGAGCATTTTCTCTTTCAAAGCTCAGCTTCTGAAACATAAGGGGTGCTATGGTTTAATGTGTGTCTCCCCAAAATTTATGTGTTGGAACTAAGACCCATGTGATAGTATTCAGAGATGGGGCTACAGCTGATTAGGGATTAGTACCCTACAAAAGGGCTTCTGCCTGCAAAGGACACAGCAAGAAGGACCCTTAACAGAAACAGGCCCTCAGCAGACACTGAATCTGCTGGCACCCTGATCTTGGATGTGCAGCTCCCAGAACTGTGAGAAGTACATTTCTGTTGCTTGTATATGATCCAGAATTTTGTGATAGCAGATGAATAGATTCAGACATGGGGCCATTGTGCTGGGCAGAGCTGACACTTCTCCGTCCCTACTGTCCTTACTGCTGCTGAGGACAATGTGAATTACTAGCAGAGCTGGCATCTACCCCATAAAAGAAACTCCTGAGATTCAGCTGAATGCAAAGGTTGGATAAATCTGACAATCTCTGCACCTAAATGTCAGTGGATTTCTAAGGAGCACCAAGATTTACCAAAAAGGAATCCAGAGAAGTCCACCTGACCTGCAGGGGCTCAGGAGGGGGAGCAGGTGAGTGGGAAGTGGCTGAAAGCAGGAATGGTTAAAGGAAGGATCGACATGAAAGGAAAAAAAAAAAGAGGGAACCAGCCGGGCACGTAATCCCAGTGGTTCGAGAGACTGAGGCAGGAGGATTGCAAGTTCAAAGCCAGCCTGAGCAAAAGTGAGGCACTAGGCAACTCAGTGAGACCCTGTCTCTAAATAAAACACAAAATAGGACTGGGGATGTGGCTCAGTGGTCAAGTGCCCCTGAGTTCAATCCCTGGTACTCCCTCCTCCCCATAAAAAAAAGGGAACCCTGTAACTTGAGCCATCAATGAGCAGCATTTTCTCCCCGGACAAGAGTTTAGCCACCTCCTCGGCTGTTGTAAATGGCCCCAGAGAAGAACACAGGATCAGGTGTGGGCTCTATGGAGAAAAGGTCGATATGTCCAGCTTAACAACCTCCTGTGAGTGAGGAGGTAGGACCACATGTGTGGCGTGGTCACAGGTGTCAAAGGGCAAGGGGGCAAAGCAGGCGGCAGCCCGGAAGTGTGTCACAGGACAAGAGGCTCACGGGTCTCCATTCTGTGTGCCCTGCAGAGTCCGTCCACGTGAGACGGCTGATGAATGACAGCTGAGGCCCTACTTCCTGAATGTTCTCAGAGGGCAGTGTTCTCCTAGCTGCCTGAGGAGGCACCGTGGACAAGGCGAACCACGGTCACCCCAGGGTCTCCTCACCGACTTCATGCTCGCCAGGGTGGTCGGAGATCTCCACGGCATACAGCTTCAGGCCCTGGTGGCTTTTGCCGATGTTGTAGATCCTGGTGATATTGGGACACATTTCATTTACGACCTTCATCAACTGAAAGACAAAGTCAATGAACAGTTTCAAGTAATGATGGGGCAGAAGTCTCAAGAGGACAGCCACCTCTTGTTCCCCACATGGTCCTCCTGGACACTCCTCCCCACGGCCAGGCTGCTGCCTCTGCCCAGCTGCCCTCCTGATGCTGACACCCACTTTTCCTGCCAGCACCTGCCCTGGGGTCGTCTCCTCTATGGAGACACTCCTGGCCATTGCCCACCCTGGCTCTGGACTCTCAGTGCCCCTGGCTGTGGTACCATCCCCTGCTGTGGTCTGAATGCTTGTGTCCCCCACATGCAAATGTTGAGACCTAGTCACCAGTGCCACAGTGTTCAGAGGTGAAGCTGGCAGGGGTGATTAGGCCACAGGGCAGAGGCCTCAGGAACAGGATAGGTGACCGTGTAGCTTGGGGAGCTCGCCATGTGGGCACACGGGGAGACGGCAGCGCCTGTGAGCTAGAGGGCAGACGCCATTCTGCCAGTGGCTTCCTCCAGAGCCGCAGCCTCCAGAGTGCAGGCCACATGTTCCTGTTGTTCAGTAGCAGCACGTTCATGGTTTTGGTTATGGTGGTCCTATGAGCAAAGAGGTCTTCCCTGGCTGTGGCCATCACCTCTCTCGAATGGGGCTCTTGCCTCCCTTGATTGTGGTGGTCACTTCCCTTGTTGTGGTGGTCATCTCCTTCCATTGTGGCTGTCACCTCCCTGGTGTGGCTGTCACCTCCTGGTCATTCATCATGTTTATTATTGCCTTCTTGATTGTGGTCATTACTTTTTCATTCTGATTTCCTGCTTTCTTAATAAATATCCTTGGATATCAGCTGTCCACAAAGTATCTCCTGAATACACTTTCACATAATTTATGCACACTTGGGCTAGGCTGCAGGGACACTCCCTGCTCCGCCCTCCTGCACAGGAGGAGACTGAGAGCGCCACTCCTGTGAGTGAGGAGGGAAGACCACAGGTGTGGCGTGGTAACAAGTGTCACAGGGCAAGGGGGCAAAGCAGGCAGCAGCCTGGAAGTGAAGTCCCTCTGTGGTGCTTTCCAGATCTTGCCTTTAGAGTCGGCTGGTCAGACTGACAGCTGTGGTCTACCAGATCGGCACAAGTGCCAGAGGAGTACCCAGGCTCTGCAGACACAGGGAGCGAACTGCCCTTGTGGGGAGGACAAGAGACACCCCTGCCTAGAGGCTGCCTCACCTCGCACCACTGAACAAGGGCCTGTGAGTTAGCTCTGGACTGAGTTGACTTGCTGGGTTGGTTAAAATTGTTTAGCTGTCCCCAGGTGCAAGAAGCCCTGGTTCAAAGGACACATCCATTCACTGAATGTTTATTGAGAAGCCTGCCCTTGTCAGGCAGCTGACCAGGCCCTGTGCTCATGGTGGAGGTTCGACTCTTTGTGGGACAACTTCGTGACCCTGTGCAAAAGACAGGAAGGATGCTCAGGTGCTACCAGAGCAGGGAGGAAGACATCCCAGCCAGGGCAGTTGGCAGGCAGGTGCCCATCAGGAAAGGCTCTTCCTTTCGGAAAGATGAGTCAGAGTGCTCAGCAAGAACAGGGGAAAGATGCTGTCAGCAGAATTATCCATTGAAGGTCCTTATAAACTGTAAACAAACAAATCTGCTGCAACTTTTATGGTGGGTTAAAATCTATTGGAACTGGAAAACTGATATTACACGGAGTTTATGGGGAAGGACAGTTGTCACACTGTCATGCCTGGTCACCTGCATAACAGCATTCTGCCATAACCAGGCAGAAGTGCATTTCTGAGGGGCCAAAAGATTTGTCATCACTGCTTTGGCTTCTGTGACACACCTGTGAAAGGTGACAGGTGTTCCTTTGCTTGGGAATTCAGGGTCTCTCTCAATGATCCTGGGGATCCTGCAGTAACTCACTTCATGTCACAATATCCAGTCGAGAGAAAGCTGATTACTAAACACTCTTGTTTGCAAGGCAGCTGAGGCAGACACCTGCCATACAGGTAGGAGCATCACACAAGGACATGCATAAACATCACAGGGAGCCACACACAGGCAGCACCAAAAATGACTACCAAGAGCGAGCAGTCACACCCCTGCCAATGGAAAGAAGAGAGCAAGAATGTGTTATCTCATCATCAAGACCACCAGGTGAGACAGACAAGGCAGGCGAGATTGCCCCCATTCTGAAGATAGGCAGACTGAGGCTCAGAGGGACACTGAGTTATCTGCCCTGGGTCACTCAGTGGCATGGGTGGAGCCGGGGCTTTGTGTTCTTAGGGTTCTCTCTGCAGCCCTGTCCGTGAAGTGCAGAAAAGCAAGAACTCCATGCTACCCATTTCACCTGCTGCACGCAACCATCCTGAAGGGTGGCCTCCTTTGAGGCCCTGTGCGCTAGCCCCTGATGGTCACTCTCAGCCACCACCATAGATCTCAGTGGGTCCTGATCAGCCTGTGAGCCACTGTCTAGTCAGATCAATGACTCATCTGCAGACAAAAAAGCCGGGCAGTTCATCACCCACGAGGCAATGAGGGCCAGTGTTTGGCACAGTCCTAGCTGCCCTTCAGTGTTACCTTCCCCTCCTTTGAATTAGCCACAGGGGCACTGTGCCGCGGGTACTGGAGATCATGACCTTGACCATCCTCCCTCAGGAGGCGCACACAGACACGGATATGAGAAGACCCCTGGGCCGTCAGTCATGAGAATCACCTCTTTAGGACCTTAGCCCCCATTGCTGTCATTCTATTCCAGCCACCCTTTCCCTCCGATGGTGCAGTGTTGGCTGTCACCTGAACTCC
>CM053404.1:6679246-6718732 GCA_028644305.1 Xerus rutilus | reverse complement strand
CTCTGATTGTCTTTTCCTGCCAACTGCACTCAGGACTGTAAAGGTGCCAAGCAGAAGCTCTGAGGACTGGCCATGCAGAAGAAGGACAAGGTCAGCTTTTGAAAACTTGGGTCCCCAGGCCCTTCTCCTAAGAGTTCTGCTTTACTTGGTGTGAAGTGTGTTCAGAAAGTGTTTTTTACAAATTTCCCCAGGTGACCCCAACAGGAACCGAGATGGAGACTGAGAATCTGCATCACACAGGGAAATACTGTGTAGTGACTTGGTGACTTGGTTTCGCCAACTGTGAGAAGGGATGACCACAGTGCTACCCTCCTGGTGTGTCAGGAGGACCGAACACAAAGACACAGGCTCCACAAGAGTCCAGGCCCGTGTGAAGGCTCCTGCCAACAGCAGTCATTCGTGTCCTTTCTCTTTGACTCTGCACATGACTAATTTCCTTCAGTCACTGATCTGGCTCACATGCACAGTGGTTCTTAGGAACTAGAGTATTAAATAAGAAGAGTCTGGATTTCAGTCCCGTTTCAACCATGTGCCAGTGGGAAAACCTTCCTCTGGTCACTGAACCCCAGAGAGGCCCCTCAGCCATGAAGCCACAAGCATTCAGTGTGTCTTCCACAGCCCAAAGGGACCATTCAGGTTCCTGTCGCTTGAACATGAACTAATTTCTTTAAAAAACATACATGAAGTGCTTATGGGCATATGCTCTGTGGCTCTTTGACAGGTTCCTGGCCTGAAGCTTCAAGCTCTGTTTTTGTTGTTTTTATTCTTTGAGGTGCTGGAGATTGAACCCAGGGTCTCATGCATGCTAGAGGACAGCTCAACCACTAAGCCACGTCCCCATTCCCTGTGTCCTGGGTCTTACCTGGCGCATTTCCTTATAGTTGTGGTGTTTAAAATCCAGATCATCAGTGGTTGTCATTTCATTCCGTCGGTGATAATAATTATTAGGATCTGGGGACAGAGAGATGACCTTGAATTCACTCACACCATTCCGATACTTGTGGCATCCCTATTATGGCCTGATTCCTGCGGGCACCAAGGGGATGGCAAAGCGTTCCCACCCCAGCCCAACCTCTAGCTTCTAACATTGGCTCCAAGGCGAGAGAACCAAGACGCAGGAAGCAAGGTAGGAGGCACAATTACCCAGTGGCTAAGAGTGTGCGGCCACAGTGGCGGGGTCCAAATCTCTTCTGTTGATGTGCTGTGTGATCGCGAGCAAGTCACTTGGGCAGTATTTGCCTTGGTTGTTTACCCATAAACAGGGAATAGAGTGGTACCTGCCTCACTGGTGGACTGTTAGTGGAGATGGGATATCCTATGTGCCTGGCACACAGTCTCTCTCAACAAACAGATACAATATCAAAGCCACACTTTAGAAAGTGTGTGGACGCTGTTGGCCTCTTAGTAGGGACACATTCCTTTTGTTCTTCCTAACAGAAGCCCTACATTCGGAAATCCCTTCTTCCCACCTCTAGAAACTCAGGGTGCCAGCTCCAGGGCCAGGCCATCAAAGCACAGCACCCCTGGCTACTATAACTGCTCCAGAGCACTTGGGCACAGAGGAAGAGAGAGAAAGTAGGCAGGACATTGCCCGCTTGCTGCAGTGGGCACCTGACTAGGAGGAACTAGCCCCAGGGAGACTTGAGGGACATGAACAACCAGGAGCAAAAGACAGAGAAGCCCAACTACATCAAGAACATCAGTAGATCAACCAGCCCAGCAGCCTGGCCTCTCTTAAGACTTCCACTCACAAGATACAGAGTCCCCAGAATGCTCAAGTCAGTGGGTTCCTGCTGAAGGAGTAGGAGTGCCCTGGTAAGTGCAATCAGACCATATTAACCAAGGTGACCCTGAGGACTAGACTTGGGCTCAGGGAGGACACACCCACTCTTCACTTGATTCCCTTCCAGAAGAATAAATTGATTTTTACCCTTTAATTCTTTAAGCTTGTGTTTTGTATGTAATTATAAAATCCAAAGAACACACAGAAAGGAGAGGACACGAAAGAGGAAGAGCAAGAAGGAGGAGAGCAGGAAGGGACCCTCAGTTGGTGCTGAGGTCCTTCTCCTTATCCGATGATGAGTGGAAAGGAGGGTGGCAGGCCCCCGCCAGATTGATGGCATCTCCAACTGCAGGATGCAGCCAGAATTTTCCACCAGCACTGGCTCCCTCGACAGGGAGAACATGGGGAGCTTTGGAAGGCGGGCCTACAACCCTAGGAACACACAGGCAGCCTAAGAGCCACAGCAGCCTTGGTTGATGCAAGTGGCTCCAAGGCCATTCTGCAGGCAGAGCCATGGTGGGCGGTGCAAGGACCACCCTTGCTCCCTGGGGTGGCAGGGTGGGCCCTATCTGTGCCCCAAATATGTAGCCCTGGCTCCTTGTCAGAACCAGCCCTGACCTGCTGAGTCAGAACCACACTTTAACAGAACACCAGCTGACTCTGTAGGCTGGAAGGCTGAGAGACCCTGAGCATGCTGGCAGCGGGGAGGAGGTATCAGCAGTGCTCCACCCACCCAGCCAGCTGAGCCAGCTTCACCCTTCAGAACTGAGGTCACCTGGACCCACATATGGACCCAAACACTGAAAAATACAATTTTAAATCTTCACAAAAGGTTTTCTGGTAATACAGTTAGACACAAGCAATCTAGAAGGAAAAGGAGCATCTCCAGAGGGCAAGCTGGCATGCCGGCCAGGCAAGACCAGAAAAGCCCAGCCAGACGCCCACTCATCTCTCCAGCACTTTCCTTTGGGGAGTGGGCTGACCACACCTCTGGCAAGCTGCCTTCCCTTTGAATTCCAGACTTGCAGATTTCAAAGCAAACGGGAAGCATATTTTTCACATTCATTTACACGGAACTTCCCCAGTCGTTTACACTGAACTTAACCAGTGCTGTGTGCTGAGAGCTATTCAACACCCCCGCCCCAGTCTCTGGGGCCTCTTTCCAAAGGACTTGAAAGCCCCTTTTGTTTTCCAACACAAGTTCTGCCTTCCAAGGTTGTGAAGAGGATTGAAGAAAAACTGAGAGCCTCAAGTACAAAAGAACTCTGTGTCTGGCAGTACTCTTCCTTCCTTAAGACTAATCAGTTTGCTGAAGGGTTTGGGTACAAGTTCCAGAACTGTCTCAAAGTCATGGTTGTGCTTTGCACAACTTTCAGTGTTTCTATCTTGAAAAAATTCTTCTTTCCTGTCCATTTATTCTGACTGGCCAAGTTTTTTTTTTTTTTTTTTTTTTTTTTGGTACCAGGGATTGAACTCAGGGGCACTCGACCCCTGAGCCACATCCCCAGCCCTATTTTGTGTTTTATGTAGAGACAGGGTCTCACTGAGTTGCTTAGTGCCTCGCCATTGCTGAGGCTGGCTTTGAACTCGCGATTCTCCTGTCTCAGTCTCCCTAAGTGCTGGGATTACAAGCGTGAGCCACCACGCCCTGCTCTGGCCAAGGTTTTAACTGAGGGTCTACTAGGAGCCCCTCCCTTCAGTAACAGCACAAACAGAGCAATTAGCATCTGAGCCTCCTCCTCGGCTGTCTTCCCCCTGTGGACAAAAGAATTCCTTTCTCCTGTGGGTTCAGAGGGAACAGCCCTGCCATGTGGCTCAAGCCAGCCAGTTAACACACTTACTCTGGCCACAGTCACTGGCTCCAGCAACCCCAGGGTCGGCCCTGGGCCACCAGAAAACTCTTACCCCAGAGCTGTAGGAGTCTCTCCTACTGCAGTCACTCTGAAGAGAGGACGAGTTTGGGTTACCAGTGGCGACCTGCCTGTCTGCAAGAGATTGAGGGAGCCCTGACCCCACAAAAAGGCCCTAAGATAGTAGACCTACCTGGCCTGAAGCCAAAGCCAGACACGCCCCTGGGATTTGATGTCAGCCCTCTTTTCTCTTAAGCTAGTGCTCCCATTTGAAGCCCCAGCTGCCTCAGTCAACAAGCCCGAGTGTCTTAGACGGAGCTCTGACAAGTCAGCCTCCTGTCTGCTTCCATGTGGTACATCCTGTACGCCGAAAACTGGCTGATCCTCAGAGACACCCCGGTTACCGGGACAAACTCCAGACATGGTGCCTAAGGCTGTCTTCCCAGCCTGATTCCCCTTACTGAACTCCCCAAACACTCCATTCCACTAATTCTGCTGACTGAGACACCCTCTCTGACATGTGGTCTAACCAGAGAGAGGCTACCGCATGCTGGTTTACCTGGGGCTATCCTGGTTGATAAACCGAAAACCCACTCTGTCCCAGGCAATTGGGATGGGTGGTCACCCCATCTAACTAAACAGCTCTAGGAAGCAGATCTCCCTTTATGAGTTCTAATCGTGCAGCTTAAAGGCTTAACTCTCACAGCAGATGCACGCATACAGATGTTTTCTGATTAAATAAGTAGCTATTAATTCGTTGGCCCATTGTTCACTACGTCAACGACCACAGTGAATGAGAGCAACCTTGTGAGCTCATCTTCAGTCGGATTGGGCCGGCATCCAGCTAATGCCCTGTGCTTGATGGAGATATGGCTTCCGCTGGGGTAAAAGGCCTTCCTTAGCTTCATCCCATTGTTACAAACACTGCTTCGTGCCCAGCACTACACACAGTGCCGGCAGCGCTCAAGGGTGAAAGATGCAAATCCTGACTGCAAGGGGCACCCTCATGGCTCAGGACGGGCAACTGCACCCGCACACACTCCTCAAGTGGGAGAAGGCTGCACTCTTCCTCAGGAAGGGTATCCGGAAGGGAGCGAGATGAGAGACCAGAGAGAGGCTGCGGGCCTGGCTGCCTTCCCTTGAACTTCAGGCAGCTGCTCTGTGGCTTCTAGCAGCTGGGGCAGGAATCCACTCAGAGCTGACAACAAGCCATTCCTCATTCCCATGACAGAACCACGAGCACGCTGGCAGTCAGGGGAGAATGAAGCCGGTGATGGAAAGGGGCAGGAGACAGGCCTGGAACAGGAGATGCTGGAAAGGCAGGAAATGGACCTGGCAGAACCGGAACCCCAGCCCTCCTCCAGTACCAGCACCCACACCAGCCAAAGCTAGGTGCTTCCAGGTCCCCAACCAAGCACCAGCTGCCTGCACAGGACGAGTGTCAGCCTCAGATCAGAGCCCACTGCTGCAGACAAGGGGAATGGCCAGACTCTTGGGCCGCAGGGCTCTGCCACTCGCTGCTTTCAGCAGGGACCTTGGTTGAGAGGGTGGGTGCTCAGCCAGGAGCAAGCGGCTTTCTCGGCTACAAGGCGGGGCTCCCCTGCAATTAGGAGTTGGTGGGCTCCTGATTCCTTTGACAGGTTGTGTCCAGAAGACAAATCCAGAGAGATGGAGTGGAGGGACCAGGGGATGATGGGAGTAGGGAGCTTGTCAAGGCTCAGAGTGATTTTAGGGGACTATGCCAAAGTCATGGAACTAGAAACTAGAAAGCCAGAGTGTTGTGAATTACTGAATGATGCTTTATTTTTGTTGCTGGGTTTTGATCTTTTACTTTTGATTAACATATGTTAATTGATATCAGTGGAATTCAGTGTTCTATTTCCACCATTTTTCTTGAAACAGGAACTCACTGTGTTGCCCAGGCTGGTCTCAAACTGCTGAGCTCAAGTGGTCCTCCTACCTCAGCCTCCTGAGTAGCTGGGACTGCAGGCATGCATCACTGTACCCAACTCAGTGTGATATTTCCACACACGCATGCAGCATGCCCAGATGAAGCCAGCCTCCCTTTACCTCTCTCACCCTGCCCTTCCCAACCTCTACCAGTCACTTTCTATATTCACAATGAACTGTATACTTCAAAATGGTTAACTGAATATTGTGTGAATTTCATCTAAAAAAAAATTATTCTGGCCTCATGCCCTCTCTGAGGACTAAGACCACAAGGCCAGCCTCTTACCCAGGGGAATCTCACATTATGGCCCCCCTGGCCTCCCTAAGCCCCAAGTGCCTAGCACAGACTCCTAAGCACAGGCAGCAGGTGCCATCCATGAGCTACACAGAGCTGGCCCCTGATGACCAGAAGTCCCATTTACCCAGGCCTCATCTGACCGCTCTGATGTCAAGGTCATTCCTATGGAGCAGCGCCCTGAGAACCCAGGCGCCGTGGAGCTGCAGGCACAGCCGCCCTGGCTGGGCTCATCAGGAAGCTGCACATCATTTGCGTTTACTGGCACTGATGCTTCCACTCCACGTGACCCTGCCACACCACTTCTCCAGGAAACCCTCCACCTCCTTGGCCACGGCTGCTCTACAGACAGCGAGGCTCACAAAGGGCCGCTTTTAAGAAAGTTTTAACAGTGAGATTGCACCTTTACTTAAAGTCAGTAAGGAGAAGCTACTTTCTGCCACAGGTTGGCTGGGCTACTGCGGACAGGGTCTGACCTGAACTGAATCCAGAGGGCTGGGCGGGGAGGCAAGATGGGGAGGCAGGTGCAGATCCCTCGCTCCCCCACTGCACTCTGAGCTGGAGATAGCGCCTGGGTTAGTCTCATCTCAGACTCCTGGGAGCCTTGGACCAGGCAGACCAGCAACTGATGAATAAGAGGGAGAGTAAATGAATGGATGATGGATATTCTAACCAAATTACTTAGGAAAGGCCAGTTATGGAAAAGATGCACTTTCTAGGGCCCAGGAGGCCCCTGCTGGGCTGCTGTATGTCATCTCCAGGGCAGAGCAGAGGATGGGGGTGGGGCGGGGTGGGGGGGTGTCCATCAGAGCCACAGCCCCACCTTCCTCCATGCAGGGTGTGATGGAGCCACCATACCTTCCTCTCTGTCTGTCAGGATCCTTGTCCTGGGGCTGGGGAAACAAAGTGCCACACAGTAGGTAGCTTAAGGCAGAGTAGGAGGCTTCAGTTCTGAAGGTCAGAGGCTGAAAACCAAGGTGTGGGCGGGGCTGCTCTCTCCTAAGGCTCTGGGGAAGGTCCTTCCTCGCCTCTTCCCAGGCCGGGGTGGCTGTTGGCCCTGCTTGGCTGGTAGCTGCACTGCTCCTCTCAGCCCCCATCACCCCAGGGGTGTTCTCCCGGTGTGCTCTGCCTGTTTTCTTAGGACATCATCACTGGATTCAAGGCCCACCTCAATCCCATATGACCCCCATGTAACTGATTCTATCTATAAAGACACTATTTCTAAGTAAGGTCACATCTGAGCCTCTGGGTGGATGGACTCTGGGGGACACTGTTCAGCCCAGTCAGAGTCATGGTGAGTGAGCCCTGTCCCAAAACCCACTGGGATAGGCTGAGGATCCCTGTCCTTCTGAAGCTGCTTCTGTAGGGAGAGGAGGGCTTCCTGCTGTGGCAGCCAAGCCCAGGTCCACGGTTGGATGTGAGACAGGAGGGAAATCTGATGTTCTCGCGGGGCCTGGCCTCAACCCCAAACAGAAGAGACCTCTGTTCAAGGGGTGAGCTGAGAGGGAGGCCTCGCCACTCTAGCTGCTGGAAAAGCAGAGGTTTGTTCCCATGCACAAGTCACACAGGACAGAAAATAAAACCAGAACAGGACTCATAGGGCTGGGACCCACCCAGCTGGGACCCACACAGTATCCCTAGGGTCTGGTGACTTTGGGAAGGGGTCAGCAAAAGGCAAATTAGATAAACCAAGGGCACTGAAAGAAGGGAGAAGGGGTGAGTGGGGAAAACAAATCCGCCTGAGCAAGTCCTCTGTGTGGGGCCCTCTGCAAACGCCATGTTCCCCACTCCACGCCATGTCCCCCACTCCACGCCATGTCCCCCACTCCACAACATCTCCACACCGGGAATGGAAAAGCTGCCAAAGGTAAAAAAAATAGAACAAAATAAATTGAGAGCAGCTTCCCCTGCATTCCAGAGAGCACTGGAGTCCTTCTCACAGAACTCATGGCCTTGTAAGGCAAGGTGCCAGCTAGCTGGGAAGGGAGAACCCAGACACCAGACACCCACCTGCCAGCCACCCAAGACACAGGAGGCCAGAGGAAGAGAGAGACAGGACGTGTTGGAAACAAGAGAAATGTCCATGTGAGCAGAGGAGAGTATTAGCAGCATGGCCAGGGCAGGTGGGGGAAGGTGCAAGCACCAGGGTCTTTTGGCAGGGATGGAGAGGAACCTTGGGAAGAGGAATGTGGAGGCTGGGTCTGCGCAGTTTCATGGTGCATGTGGTCAAAGCCCCTTTGTTATCCCCACACCTTCTGTGATCAGCATCAGTGGGGACTGATGTTACAGAATCCAGAGTCATGGCAGGGATGGTCTAAGGTGACCAGAGCAGAGCCGAGAGGCTCAGGAGGTGGAAGGTAGTCAGGCAGTCACCCCAGGAAGACCAGAAATACAACTGCAGGAAGGAGATGGGGTGGGAGTTCTGTAGGGGCTAGGATGAGGGCTTGAGTTGCTTCATTTGATTGTTGTGAGAAGGGGTGACCCCATAAGTTGATGAACTCGTCACGATCTACGGGGAGACCCTGCCTTCACTCATGGAGAAGGGGAGGAGAGCAGAGCTCATTCCCACGAGCTGCCCGAGCCCACAGCTGCCGAGGAGAGGGCGATTCGAACCCAAATCAGATCTAAGCCAGAACTCATGCCCTTTCTCGCCACCAGGTTTCCCTGAAAGGGACAGGAAATCATTTCTTGGCAACCAGTAAGGATGAAAGCGGCTGCAGGTGGCGCACAGCAAGTCTAGAGAGCTCTTCGGTGCTGATTCCAAAGAACAACAAAGAAAGACCCAAAGGGAGGGAGACAACAGGCACCCTCACGCCAGCACCCAGTTCCTGACATTTCTGAAGCCCAAGCCAAGGGCCTCAATTAATGATGATCTCCTTGACCTAAGAGGGCATTCAGATGAGGGGCCTAACTTTGAAAAGAAGGAGGTAGCAAAGCAAATTGATTCATAGTTTCTGCACCTACGATGACTCAACAAAGCTAAAGTCCATTTCTCCCCATTTCTACCTATTGATGGGAGGGCCTGGTATAACCAGGATTGTAGCTCAGCAAGACAGGTGGTGGCCCAGCCATCCAAATACCTTCTCAGCAACTCAAGACCTAATCAGCACGGACTGGAGGATGTCCACATTGGGAGGAAGGAGATACAACACTTCAACTGGACCTGGCTAGCCCAGGGGAATGCCTCTCGGGCACTGTCCTTCGGTAGCTCCTTTGCTAGAAGGACAGAAAGCTCCTTCATCATTAGGTTCCTGGAGTCAAATCCAAGAACCCTGGATACCTCAGTGCTGTGCAAGAGGAGAACAGTTGCTCAGACCTGGTGGCCTGGAAGAGGAGGTGGAAGGAGTGACAACTGTCCCCAAAGATTTCAAAGTCACACACATATACTAGAAGTTGTTGGGCAGCACTGGGGGTGCCAGTGTTCATGCCCCAACCCCAAAGGCCATTTCCCAGGACTCTGGGCACAGCCCTATAGCCTGTGGGAAGTCATGGGCAAAGCTCACTGGATCCTTTTAAGAACCAGGTAGCATGCCCTGCAGTGCTGTTTGCAATAGCAAAAAAATACCAAGAACACCAAGGCCATGACCCTGAAGTCAGTGGGCATATGTCTTTATCTGCATTCTTTTAACAAGTGTTGATTTTTAGTTCAAAATGACATGTCCACTCAACTTGGGGAAGAGGAATTTCTTTCACTTTCTAAAATTAATAACAATTGTGTTATTTTCTTATTTCTAATTGGGGTAAAATGCACATACTACTTCCCATCAAGACCAGAGCTCAGAGCTTCACATGCCCTCACCCTGTGAGCCGCCACCACCATCCATCTACAGAACTTTTTTCATCTTGCAAACCTGAAACTCTAAACCCATGCAACTACAACTCTCCATTTTCTTTTACTTCTGAGCTTTAAAAATCCTATTAATAGTCCACGATCTATGGTAATGCACTTTCCAGCTCAAAGATTTCTGGAAATATTCACCAAGTCTTAAAAAGCAACCAGCACCCTCCAAGTCCGCCTCCACCGGAGGCCTCACAGGAAGAGGAGAAGGAGGGCACAGTTGGAACGAAAAGATGCAGAATGGAGGTAAGTACATTTCTCATAAAAAAGAATTCCAGGAAGAGCAGGATCTGCGGCTGCATTCAGCCCTCAAGGTCACCTTGGGTTAGGGGAGCTGCGTCATCTGCACAGCTCTGGCTTCAGCCTCATTAACTTTCATGAAGGCATCTTGTCTGCACAGCAGTGATGAGAGGCTCATTTTGGACCTCTGTGCTACCCTGGTCCTTGGACCTGACCACCACCAGGCGGCATGTGTGAACGCCAGTCCACCTCTGGACAGAGGACTAAATAACTTCTAGAAGAAAAATGGCCTTAAATATTTAGGAGGTGGAGAGCAGAACCCTGCTGAGGCTGTACTTGACAGCCACCCAGATTTCACAATGCAACTGTCTCTGTGAGTGATTCAAC
The DNA here is from genome assembly GCA_028644305.1 of Xerus rutilus. Taxonomy (NCBI): domain Eukaryota; kingdom Metazoa; phylum Chordata; class Mammalia; order Rodentia; family Sciuridae; genus Xerus; species Xerus rutilus. The sequence continues at coordinate 6,708,389 of CM053404.1, read as the reverse complement.
AGCCCCCAGGACCTATCTTCAAACACACACCAAGAATAACTTCACAGGGAAATATTTATTTCGTGAGACTCGCACAGGCTGCCCTCTGCCCTTTGCCAATAACAGATGAATTCTTGCCTGCAGAGAAGAACCATGACCCTTCTCTTTAAAGCAAACAGACTGAGACTGTGCTGAACAAGATTCCCAGGTTCATGTAAAGAGGGCCAGAGCCCATGAGGCCCCCTCTGCAGATAGCTACTGACTTCAGTACCTTCAGACACTGAGCCTGGCAGGCCCTGGATGGCAGCAGGCTGGACCTGGACTGCAGTGCCCAGTTCCAACATGAACTAGCCACAAAAGGAGGCTCGAATCTCAAATCAAACAGCTTCTCCCCACACCAGCTTTGAAAATGTGCATGTCCTTTGTCCCAGCAACTCCACTCTCCACAGGCAATCCTGGGAATGACCTGTAGACATGCACACATGGAACAGTGATGGACAAACAAGGATGCGCACCGTGGGGTTGTTTATGGAATCGAAACATGGGAAACAACTCAAATTCCAACTCACCAAGGCAGATTAAACACACGGGATTTTTCCATGGATTACGATAGAAAGCATCAATAAAAGACAGATGGTCTTTACCAGTTTTCATGACATAAAAAAGTAGATGCAAACAATTAGAAAACAATATCTGACATGAGGGAAATTAAGTAGGTACAGAGATCCAACTTGGATTCTAAAAATCCATGGTTGCCAAAGCAAGGTTGTAGAAACTATGGGATTGAGAGAAAAACAATAAAATGACATTAAACACACTTTGAAACCACAGTAAAAGTGAGTTCACGGTGGGGGTGGGGTCGTGATAGAAACAGCATCTAAGCTGGTGGTGCCCAGACCCCAGAGCACTAGGAGGGACTGGGGATCCAGATGGAGCTCGGCCCCAGCTCACACCTGCAAGATCACGTGCAGGGAGGCTCCCTGGAGGAGAAGGCTGGGAGAGATGAGTCACAGCTCTGCTCCTGCTCCTCCTGACTTGGGGTAGACAGGAATGAGAACACGTGCCAGCCAGCTGTCTTCCCTGGAGACGTCGGGTCAGGAGGAAGAGGTTGCTGCTACAGGTCAATAATCCATGAAAGCCAGGCCAAGCCAGCCTGTCCAGAGCAAGACACTAGCAGGGAGCCAGCTGGCACATGAGTCCCCACCATTCTCCCTGTCACCCTAAGGTTACACCCAAATACCATCAAGTAGAAAAAGGGCCAAGAAACCACAACCAACAAGAGCAAGTGACCCAAGACCTGGGGACCCAGTGAAGCTCTTTCAACGAGACCACATCAATGGTCAAGTTTAAAGCGAACTTCTGCTGCTCCTGTCCTACCTCTTCTACCTAGAAGACTGGGGTCTGCAAAGACAAATTAATGTGGCCTCCCAAACTTATCTTTCTGTAGTGCTGGGGATGGAACCCAGGGCTTTGCACATGCTCACAAGAGCTCTATGGTTGAGTCCCTGGGCCTCAACACCCCAAAACTACATTATAGTGTTTCTGCTTACACTTGAGTGGTGAGGTTTGGTGAATTGCCAACTTTAAAATATGCACAATAGGTAAAACCCCACTTGGCAAGAGACCTCGATATCCCCAATGCTCTTAGCAGGATAATGGTAAATTTTTATTTGTTTTCTTTTTGGCTCAACTATATTCTCAAAATATTCTAAATAGACACATCTTTTCTTTTTAACAGAAGAAAACAATTGCGTGGCCTATTAAGCACCTCAGCCGGCACCTGTTTGCGTCAGCATCCTGTCCTGCAGGAAGTACAAGTGGGCAGACTCACCTGGCAGTGGGCAGCCCAGGATCTCCATCCTCAGACAGATGCTGCCGTTGTCAAACCAGGACTGCGGGTTGATGCGGATGTAGCGGGCCACCATGGGGACAGGCAGCTCGTTGAGCACGGGGATCTCCTTTTCACTGTTTCCTTCAAATATCTATTTATGTTCAAGGGGGAAAAAGAGGCTCTCATAGGGTTTGATTACTGTGAGTGAGACAGTCAGCAGTCCACTCGTTCAGTAAGAGGCTGTGGACGGATACTTAACATATGCTGGGCATTGAGGGGAAAAGAGAAAGGAATCAGGTCCCAGGTCAGGGCAAAGGGACACTACAGAGCTTTGGGATTTCAGCAGCAGAGGACCAGGAAAACCTGTGGGGAAGCAGTTCCATTTGACCTAGCATAGGAGGAAAGATATTTATATCTCGGAGTATTCTAGAGAAAGACACAGCGATGTGTGGGGATGCTTGGCAATGGGGTTCACAGGTAGAAGAGCAGCTGGTGTCCTTCTACCAGAACACAGGGGTATAGGTGAGAATGATAAAGAATCAGACAGGAAGCTGCGGGTGGTGTATGAGATGACGGACATTGTGCTGGGAATATGCCCTTGAGGATCTCAGTGTGCCTGTGATCAGATCAAAAACTTGAAGCTGCTACAAATCATGGAGCTGAAGATCCAAGGTCATTGAAAAAGTTAGGAAACTCATAACTGAACAGCTGTGAGGGGTCCAGTGTGTCCTATGTGCCATCTCTCTCCAGGCCTGGCCTGAGAGCAGGCAAGACGCTGCGTTCAGACTCTGCAACAGGAGTAAAGGCCAGGTTCCACCTCAGCCCCAGAGGTGGCCACCTGGTGCTGAGCTTTGGGGCAGAGAAAGAGGTCACCGTCCATCATACTCTCAGGGTTGGCTGGAGTTGACCCAGAAATGGCAAGTCCCAGGGGACTGGGCCTATCATGTCTCTCTGCAGGGCCCCACACAGCCAGCGCCAAGGGCGTGGGAAGAGGGAAGAAGAGACTCACCATGTCTCCAGATCCGTTCTTGACAGTGACCCACGTATGGCTGTCATTGCTCACCATGACCTTATAGGACGTCACCCAGTCACTCCTAGGAGAAAACAAAGCATCATTGGAACTACACACTCTAAAAGGTTTACCTCTTCCGTGGCGGGTGTGGAAGGAAGACAGCAGATACACTCTTTCCAACACTGGGCCAAACCCTGGTTCCATGACACCAGCTGTACAACTTTGGCCAGGTAAGTGACCTGTCTATGCCACTGGTTATTCATCCCTAGGATGGAAATCGTGGAAGCAACAACTACCTTAAAGCATTCAGGGAGCAGGGAGCAGTCTAATAGCCTCTATCACGTGGGACCACGCCCAGCCCCAGGCAGCACTCAGCGCGGATCACAAACATCACAGCACATTTGTTTGTACTCAACAGTGACATCACCCACAGGAGGAGCTTGGGAAAACAGTCTCAGTACAGGCCACAAATTGCTCTAGAAATTTCCTTTGGGAAGGTGACTTGGGAATGCAACAAACCAGATCCTGCCAACCACAAACCTAACTGTTTGGGTCTCTGATAGACACTGGGTCTCTCCCTGGCTATCCTGGCGACAGAGATGATTCCTGCCCTAGCAACAATCCAGGGGCAGCCAGACCCAAAGCCAGACCCCTGTCACCATTTCCTACTGCCCCAACATCACTGGGGACAAAGCAGCTGTAATCTGACCTCCCAGAGTGAAGCTCAGTGGGAGGTACCTGGCCACAACAGAGCAAGAACTTGCCTGTGGGGACAAGACTTCTTCCCTCCACCTCAGGTTTCAGGATATACACTGTTGGGACGCATGGAAAGGGCTCGTCTGTGCTCACCCTTTCTCATTTCTTAAATATAGGCACTAGGCACCCATTCTAGAGAATGCCCGCTGAACTTGCAACTTTTCCTTTCCCTGCTGTGAAGTCTGCTTGGTCTCAGGGTCCAGAGCCAACCCAAGAAGCTTCTGAGCTTCCGGTCAGAAGAGTCCAGTGAACTCACTCAGAAACAGCTGCTGGTTTTATTCGTTCTGGTTCATCTGATGGGCGCGGCGCGAGAGCTCTTCTCAAGGGCTTCCCTGCACGCTTGGACACAAACCTGCATCTCACACCTTCTCCCCTCACACCTTCTCCCCTCTTCCCTGCTCCCCACCTGCTGCGTCCAGACATGCAAGAAGGCAAAATCTGCCCAGCAACATTAAAAGGGAGGTAGAAAGAAAAAATTAAAATAAATTCTCCAAAGGAAATAGAAGGAAAAAAAAGCCAAGTAACTATTTCTCAAACTCAGAAAATACTAGCAATCTGCTACTTATGTTTGACTAATGACTTGGGGATGCCTCAGACCTCGTCTGAATGGCCTATGTGGCCCTTCACTCGATGTCTAAGTGACATCTCAAATCTAACCCTCCCAAAGCAACTCAGCTGTTCTGCCACCGTGCACCCCAACATGGTGGTCTAACAGGTCCCTGCCTCAGGGAAAGTACCACCATCCACCTGGGGCTGAGTCCAGGAGCCAGCCTTGGCGCTCGCCCAACCCCCTCCCCGAGAGTCAGTCCGTCACCATGTTTGGTCAATTCCACCACCCACATCTTTGCAGAAGTCTTGCAACTCTGTCCCACCTCCGTTGCTACCACAATGGGACAGAGTTGCAAGACTTCTGCAAATTCTCTCAGGCCAGGACTATTACAGTTGCCTCCAAATGTTCTGGAATCTAAACTGCACCCCAGTGTATCCCAGAGCCAGAGGCTCACTTTGCTAGTGAAATATCAGGTCACTGCCTGCTTAAAATATCTCTTGCTTTAAGCATCAGGCATACTAACAGCAGGTAGGCCCTTATTTCGGTATGAAGACCAAAATCTTCACCATGCTCTGCAAGACCCAAGCATTGAAACACACTTGCTGTCTCAGGGCCTTTGCACATACAGTTCCATCTGTCTCAACTCCTTCTCCTGTCTGCCTGTAAATTATTCAGAGATCAAACTTTATCAAAAAGCCTGTCCTGACTCTCCAATCTAGCCAATCTTGCATTGTATGCTCTTTTCCTTCATAGTTTGAGTTTATGATTTTAAACTCTTATCTGGAATTGTCTGATAGTATCCTTTATCCCCTACTGGAGTCTAAGCAGCTCACAGATGGAGGAAGGAGAGACCACAGTGCCCTGGAGGCCGCACAGGAAGCTGAAACTCCCAGAGCACATGGTGAGGGCCAGAGGGGCAGGGCCAGGCCTGGTGGGCTTTGTAGGCCATTTGGTGGGAGCAGAACTTCTTCGTCTTGCAGTAGGGAGCTGCTCCTGACCCTGAGGTCCACCGAGCAACATGACCAAAAGTACCTGACAGTCTCCTCTGCCTGCCTCCTAAAGTGACATCATAACAGAACGTTTGCCATGCGGACACGTAGTGTCCCCTGCTTACTCTATAAAAGGACCTCTCCTTTCTGGACCTGTGAACCCCAGCTGAGGTGAACACGACCACAGAGGGGTTTTCTGGCCCCAAGTTCATGAGGCCTTTGCTCACTTTTTCTCAGACTTCGCCTTACCGTCATCATCATGCAACGCCGGGGACGCAACCCCGGGCCTCGGGCACGTTAGGTAAGTTCTCTGCCCTGTGCCACACCCCAGCCCCCTGTCTCTCTCAGTTCATGTTATTGCCTATAGCCATGTTTTCCTGTTCCTTCTTAGTGCCTTCTGGGATTCCTCTCTGAGAAGACACCCCAACTCCTTCGCCCATTTTACTGCCAATGAGGACCTGAGTCATTTTCGGTTTGAACAATTGAAAGCAGAGCTCCTGTAGATATTTTTGTGTGTCTTTTGGCCAATTTATACAAAATTCTGTTTGGTGTATAATTGGGAGAAGAATGTCTGGGTCACTGAGTCATAGATTTATATATGCATGTTCAGCTGTAGTAGTTTTCCAAATTAATTGGAACTATTTGCACTCAGGCCCCAATATGTGAGAGTTGCCGCTGCTCCAGGTTCTCGTCAACACTTGGCACTATCTTTCCCCTTCATCTTTGCCATTCAGGTGGGAGTATCCTGCTCTCTCTTTGGAGCTGCTAAATGAACTACTTGGCAACTAACGAAGCTCCGTGTTTCATAAGTCTATTGCCACTTGATTAACATCTGCAAGGTGCTTATGTGGCCCCTCTTCTCCAGTTAAGTTGTCCACCTTTTTTGTACAGGTTTTCAAGAGTTCCTTATACATTCTAGAGATGAGATTTTTGATTGAACATATGTGCTGCAAGTATTGTCTCCAGTTTCTTCTCTTTCATTCATCTTTTTGGTACTTTTTGATAAAATTTTCTTAATATCAGCCAATTAATAATTTTTCTTCATTATTTTTAGTATTTATGCCCTTTTCAATAAATTTTTGTTTTCTGCTGAAAGCTTCATCGCTTTATCTTTCACATTTACTTCTGCAACCCATATGAAATTGATTACCGTATGGTGTGAGGTAGGGGTTAAGATACATTGTTTTCCATATGGGCTTCCAGTTAAGTCAGGTGACTTACATGATTTTACTACTGTGCCTCTGTAGCACTTTTGTTATAGATCATATGAACGTTTATGTGTAGGTATGTTTCTAAATCCTCTATCCTGTTCCACTGGTCCATTCCCTATCTTATCCTAAACCTGCTTTAATTTCTATAGATTTATAATATATTTTAATATCTTGCAGTGGGTGTTTTCCCACTTTGCTTTTGTTTTTCAAAGTTATCTATCCTTGGCCCCTCCTGTAAAAACTTTAGAATCAGCATGTTAATTTCCAAAACAAAGTCTTCTGGGATTATTATTGGAATAACATGACACTGAGTATAGAAATGAGCTTTTAATATCTTTACTTCTTTACAATATTAATTCTTCCAATCCATAAACATGGTATACCCATCTATTTATTTACATTGATTGCCAGATTTGCCATATTGATTCTTTTTTTAAAATTTTTTTTAATATTTATTTTTTAGTTGTAGGTGGACAGAATATCTTTATTTTATTTTTATGTGGTGCTGAGGATCGAACCCAGTGCCTCACACGTGCTAGGTGAGCACGCTACCGCTGCGCCATAACTCCAGCCCGCCATATTGACTCTTAAGTAGTTGATTTTTCAATGATTTTAAAGATGATATCACTTTAAATTTTATTTTCAACTTGTTGGTTGCTGGTGTGTAGATATATAAATGCTTTCTGTATCCAGCTACTTTGCTAATTCATTAGTTAATTCTAATGGTTTCTAGATCCCCTGAGCTATTTTATGGATGTGATTATCTCATCCAAAAGCAATGGCAGTTCTGTTTATTTCCAATTCCTATGTCTTCAATTTCTTTTTCATGCTTTAGTACTTGCTAAGACTTCCAGTTGAATGCTGAAAGGAGTGGTAATAATGGACATCTCTGCCTCCTTGCAGTGACTAAAGGAAAGATTTCAGTATTTCACCATTGAACAAGACTACGCACACCCATGTTTAAAAACTGCTGGCTTGACATTTAGTCATGTACAATATGAATATGAGTAGAGAAACGAATTCTAACCATTTTAGCTCTAATCCAGTTTTATTCTTTACTAACCGTATAAATTGACAAACCACCTAGTCTTCTGAAAATAATAGCTACCAGGAGACTGAGTGTTCATTTTTAAATTAAGAGATGTTACAGTAGAAGATTAAGAACTCTGGCTCTGAGATCAAGAAGCCCAAATTTAAATTCTAGTTCTTCGGCTCACTGCCCCGTGTGAGGGTGCCTTCTGAGCTCTGCTGTAAGGAAAGGTATCGACTCTACTTTCTTGTTCAGTAAATGAGGATGGACCAAAGCAGCAGGGTCTGAGCTTAGTGCCAGATGCACAGTATGTGCACCCGCTGAAGGAGCTGTTAGTAAGGATTCCCTCTTACTCAGCACGCTGTCGACTGCCAGGCTGGCACTCGGGATGACAGGCTGAACCGCAGCACAAGGCGGGTGCTCCCAGGAAGTGGATCTCCAGGCTTAATCCTTCCAGCCCTAGTAATGGGAATGATCTGTCAGAGCCATAAAGAAATTAAGAATGAATTGTCTTAATTAAAATTACTAGGTTGATGATGCAGGGTGAGAGAAGACACTTGCCTGTCAGCGTGATGCGGGCACTGACTGTGCCTTCCCCATGAAAGGCTGAAGCCACGGGGATGGTTAAGCCCTGCTCCAGCCCTACAGCTGCAGCACACCCGACACTTCCGGAGCGAGTGCTGTGGCAGAGAGGAGGCCGGGCAGGCTAGCCCGAGCACCTCACCCTTATCTAACGTGAAAGCTGCAAAGAATTTATTCCTTGGCCAGGGCACATTCATTGTCGTCAGAGAGCTAGCCCTGCAGACTGGAGCCACAACGTCCCTGCCTTTTGGTCTCTTAATCCTCAGGGAAGGCTTGAAATGCATAGCACTTCTGTGGCTTTCTTTCCAGTTCCCTCAGAGAGATTATTGCACATCACAAAGCCACCTTGATATCTAATCCTTTGACTCAAAGCCCCATGGTCCAAGAAAAGAAGCCCTGTGTCAGAGGCTTCTGGAGAGCACACAGGGGCTGGGCTGACACTCCTCTGGGCTGCAGCCAGTTCCTTCACTTAGGAAAGGTGAAAACAAAACAAAATGCCATTGTATGCCATGATCACACTGCCCCCCCGCCCATCCAGCCTCGCTTAAAATCAGGGAAACAGAGGAGTGAGCCAGAAAGAAGAAGTGGGAACTCACTGGGACATGACTGCGTGGTGCAGATCTGGTGCCCATAAAAACAAGGAACGCCCACCACTCAAAATGGCACAGCAAAGGCTCACGGGGTCTCCAGCCCAGGAAGACAGAAATTCAAAGCATGGCTTCCCCTGCACCAGCACTGCCTTGAGAGCCCTGGTGGGCTCTGGCTCAGGGGCGTGGTGGGCTCCTGGTGTTGATTTTACTGTGATGCTTAATGCTCTACATATAGATTACACCCATCCTTTTGTATCCATCAAATATTACAGAAGGAGAAAGTGAAAATATTTATTTGAATGTTGTATAATAGGCTGACATGCAGGAAAGTCCCACAGTTCTCTCTTAAGAAATGAGTATACGTAAAGATGCCAGGCTCATCTCTTACAGACAGACTTTAAGGGAAAAAAAAAATCTTATATAACTTCTTATATACAATTTTTCTCTCCTCGAAAGAACTATTACACTAACATTTCCTAGTAATAATTCAAATGGTGCTTTTAGTCTTCAAAATGCCTCTGCCTACCTGATCTTACTTCATCCTAGAAAAACAGGCCAAGTTCCTCACTAGGGACATGGCTGCTCACTGGCTTGGAAGGAGGAAAGGGCCAGGTCACTTTTATTCTTATACTTCAATGCTCCAGTTTCTCCTTTGATCATCATCAAATTTCCCTTGTCCCTTGGTTCTAGGTACCAGGTTTCAGCACCCCAGATCCATTCAGCACTCCAGGGTATGTAAGCAAGCTGTCAGAAGCCACGCAGGATGAACGGTGGCCATTCTCATCAAAAGTGCTCATACTTTAAACCTATCACAGCACCTCTCAGTCATCTGCAAATAGTCTCCCTTTCTAAGAACACAATCTGGGGCTGATGCATCATCACAGAAACAGTTACCAAACGTAGCCAATGGAACAGAGAAAGTGCCAGGCAAACGTGGAGTCTAGATCTTAATGAATTTTCCTAAGGATGGCTCAGTAACGTCACTGTCTTCAATAACCAGAGAGAAGAACCTCAAAGAGCTGAAAAATGGCAGTGGCCTTGCCTACAGATCTGCTCTGATGGTGTCTGTATGGGACACTCTGAGTTGCAGCCCTGTTATTTTCGAGTTGTTTCTACTTGAATCCTTCTCCATGGCAACATTTGAAGCAGCTGTTTTGCAGAGCATGATCCTGCACCTTGCCAGGGCTGAATAGCCTGAAGGTGGGCACCTGACAGAAATCAGGACAGTCAGAGCCGACTGGTCAACATTGGATACCTGACCCAAACTGGGCCAAGACATTCTTTCCTGGGATTCTGGATCTGAGCGCAAGAGGTGGTTGGAGTCATAAGCTGCAGTCCTCGGGGGCTAAGGGCAGTTCCATTCCTCACCCTGTGGCTGGAAATACAGAGGCCACTCTACAGAGAGGAGGTGTTCAGAGAACCTGGGATGCTGGGACCCAGTTACATCCGAGGAGTCGGAGCCCAACTCTCTTCCTGCCCTGAGGCCTGCTGACACCCCAGGGTGTTTCAAGATGGGCCTTGTAACTTTCAGACAAGGAAGTCCTCTCGTTCCTAAACCAGAGGTTCAGGGGTCCTCGGGTGTGGACTCTGCTAAGTCTGAATGAGACAGCACAGGAACCCAAGTCAGGAGGCTGGAAGTTGTGGTTGTACAGAGAGGCGACGCAGCCACATTTCATGACTACACAGCAAAGGCCTGGATGCGGGAGCCGGCTGGCTACATCTGGTGGCCTCGGTAAGATACTTACCATAGGGGAGACAGGCTCTGGTCCAGGCAGTGCAACTGGAAGCAGGTAGGCAATAGTGAAACACGGGTGCAGTGTGGCCAGGCAGCTCCTCGTCCCCCACCAAGAATGAGCCCACTAAGCAACAGATAACCAAAAGCCCAGCTGGACAGCAGCAGCCAATTTCCCCACTGAGACTCGAGGGAAGTGTGGGCATTAGGAAACAGAGATTGCTACCACGGTAATGGGGACATCTGAGAAGAGCCCAAAGAACCAGTGAAGCCTGAAGTCTCTCCCAATAGCCCGCTATCTTTCGGCAAAACCGGAAGCAGCACCGAAGCATATCGGCAGGAGCACCCACCCCAACCACAGGCGGTGGTCCAATGGCAGTGAGATCCCAGGACTCCTGCCTCAGCCTGGGGCTCAATGTAGTGGGTGAGACCTAGTCTCCGTCTTTGTCTTCTCTTATATACATTTTTCTTTCTTAAAATAGTGACTAGTACTACTTCTTCATAATCCAAATGGCATTTCGGTTTACCATGTGCTTCCACAGGCATGAACCTGCTTTATCTAAGAACCAGCCACGACCGTCTTGAAGGATCACCCACAGCGATGTCTTTAGATGGGGTAAGCACAGTCCTTCTCTTTGCCCAGGGTCCTTCACTTAATTGCACTAGCAAACTCCCTCCTGCCATGTAAGGCCACATATCACAGATTCTGGGGACTGGGACAGGTAAGTCTTATGGGGGGACATCTTCCACCTTGGGAAGCTCACTCTGATTCTGGCTTCACCCTTGGGCCCTTCAGAACCCCTTCTCTCCTGGCCTAGTTCTGAGGGTCCAGGCCTGTCCTGCTAGCCCAGTCACAACAGGAAAACACACTAGTTCCAAAATTCCACTCAATAAATGGGAATCTTAGGTCTTAGCCAGAAAGCCACAGCCAAAGAAAATTAGATCACGGCATCCCAATCACCACCAGGCTCTCTCCTAAAATATCACCAGAGTTCAGGAAACAAAGAAAATTCCTTCCCACCTGACAACTCATGATCAACTTCACAACCCACTTACTGTAATTAAAATTCCCCGGTATTTCTCAAGACATCTGGCTCCTTCTACAGAGTCAGAAGCTGTGTTCCTGGAAGAGGTGGTCCATTCTTCACCCAGAGTCAGCTCAACTGGCAGAACTCACAGGACATCGTGTTAGTCACTGCAGATTCCCGGAAACCCCTTCAGTTCTAGCCCAGGCTCCCTGGGCTCCTCTGGGCACTGGGCCATCATGCATGTACAGCCCACAGCACTGGGAATGCCCTGGGCTACAAGTTGTTTGACCAGGAAGAGATGCCACATCTGCATGTACAGTGATGGCTCTCCAAGAGGGTGTTGCTGTCCCCAGGGCACATTAGCAGTGTCTGGGGCCATTTCTGATTGTTCTGACTGCGAGGCTGGGTAGGGTGTTACTACTAGGTGGGGAGCGTCTCCTGGGTAGGGGCCACGGATGCTGCTAAACATCTGAAAACACACAGGAACGATTCTCCCAGCAAAGACTTATCCACTTCAAAGTCCCAAAAGTGCTGAAACCATTCTAAACCACTTCAATAGCAAGATGGGTATTCTCCACTGAGTTTATTCAAAATTATTCTGAGGGAAGAGTAATGTCACCTGCAATTGACCAGTGCGGAAGATAAGGCACGGCATTGGCAGAGGCTATGACACTTTAAATACCAGAGTGGCTATCAGATAACGCAGCCTTCTTCAACATGCTCCTGCTGATTGGCCTAAAAGAACAGGAAGGACTCAGAACCAGGTATGTGGTAGCAAGCGCAGTTTTTCAGAATGTGACTCAGTTACCTGACAGACACGTGCAACGAGCAGCTGTTCAGTGAACAGAAACCGGTTCTTCCAAAATATTTGAAGACAATATATTTTCATATGTTTTGGACACCCCTACACCAGGCAAACCTGTTCCTCTCTTACCAAAGTTTGTCTTTATAGACAGCCTGGCATGCAGCTCAGACCTGGCTCCTACTACCTGAGAAGTCACAATATTGACTCACGCTATGGTCTGGATGTGAGGTGTCCCCCAAAAGCTCATGTGTGAGACAATGATCGGGTCATGAGAGCTGTAATCCAATCAGTGACTCATCACCTGATGGGAATAATTGGGTGGTGATTGAGGGCAGGTGGGATGTGGCTAGAGGAGGTGGGGCATTGGGGGGACGTGACTTTGTATCTGGCAAGTGGAGTCTCTCTCTCTCTGCTTCCTGATGATCATGTGAGCTGCTTCCCTCTGCCACACTCTTCCTCCATGATGTTCAGCCTCACCTTGAGCCCTGAGGAATAAAGCCTGCCGTCTGTGAACTGAGACCTCTGAAACTGTGATCCCCCAAATAAACTCTTTCTCCTCTACAATTGGGGTGGTTGCATCTTGAGAAATACACAAGGCTTATAAATGGGGACAGGGGCTGACTTCATCCAGGGCTGGTTGGGGAAGTCGCTCCTGTGGACTTCCAGGAGCTGAGACATGAAGAGCAAACAGGAGTACTAACTAGGTAAGGATCCATTTCATTTTAATCCAGGAAGAAAAAAAAAAACGAATGAGATTTAGTCAGTAAATAGTAATAATTCTAAAAAAAGGCAGAAGAAAACAGAGCAGAGATTAATACTACAAGCAATAACATAATATGAATAGAATCTCTTAGAACTGAAAAGTATGAGTTCCTGTACTTCAAGGTCACATCAAGTGCCAGCTATAACAAAGTACAATATTGTGTGGGTTTTAGCACAAGGGATATAAAAATAATCCTAAAAACTTCATCAAGGAAGAATAATTCAAAAGTTCTTAGTTAAGTATGATGTCCTCAGACAAATATAACATTAACACTGCAGGTAAAGAAGCAACAGAAAAACACTACAAGACTTTGAGAGGTAACGGGGTTTCTTTCTGGCAGAATGAAAACGTTCTGAAATTGATCATGTCATGATCACATGATCTTCTGAATATACCCAAAAGCACTAAATTGTGCCCTTTGAATGGGTGACTGCAGGGTATGGGAATTGTACCCATAAAGCTGCTAAAAATTCTTAGGGAAACCATTTCCAAACTACCAAGCAAGGGTAGACCAACAAAATCGCATTTTCTTTCAAGGAACCCCAACTCTCCATCTTCAGAAGATTCACAGCACCAAAATAAAGGGGAACCCAGAGAGATGTGAGATGTAGGAAACAGAGGGTGACTCAAGGAAGCCGTGGAGACACCCCAGGGAAAAGGAAGGATAAGAACCACGTGGCTGCCCAGGAACCTCAGAGGCCAGCAGGGGCCAGGAGGCCCCAGGAGGGACTACAAGAGCCATGGCTGGTATGTGGTCAGCCTATACACACACGGCTCCTCCTATACCAGAGGAGACTCTCAGGTCTATCAGAAGACTGTGGAATGAATTAGCAAGCGGAACCAAGAAATCCATTAAAAAAATTATTACCTCCAGTAAAAGCAAAAAACTGCCTAGGAAGAAAAATGTGTAATAGCACAGCAGGTGACCTGGCTATAAATGATTTCTCATTGATGACCATGAAATAAGAATTGAGTGCTGATTTCACAAGAGTTTTAATACAGCTCCTTAGGAAGGATGGAATGAGAGAGAGAGAGAAAGAGAGAGAGAGAGAGAGAGAGAATGTGAGAATGTGCTGGACAGGTCATTAAGAGACTTCAATTCTCACCTCTCAGCAGAATAGCAGCAGATAACTATTTTAAAAGATTAAGAAAGAACACCTAGAGTATTTTATTTAGAAATGTGAGGATGAAGAAAAATAAAACAGAAGAACTAGCTTAGGGGTTTGCAGCAGCTGCCCCAGAGACAAGGAGATGGGACGGAGGGGTGTGAGATGAAACTATTTGTAATTGTTATTAGTGCTATTTGACTTTTTTAACAGCAAAATAATCTTAAATTAAAAAATAAAGCCATATTTTTAAATTTCCGTTCCACTTCACTCCTGACACTCTTTCAATTCTTCCACTCATTTCCATGTCTTTTTCTTCCAACACATGCAAGAATTGAGGCCAATTTATATGTGTTACAAATTCAAAGGAGGACTCAAAAGCAGAATTTCTTTTTTCTTTTTAAGAGTTCACATTTTACTATGGTGCTCGAGAGAAGGTCAGTGGAATTGCATGAGAACAATTGTAAAGCACGCGGCCTTTTGCCCCCACGGGGCACCCTGTGCTGTGAAGCGCTGCCAATGGACTACTTTGCTGGCTGTAGGAATGTAATTTTTTAGATGGACTTTAAAGAAAAACTGGAGAACAGAAGTTTATTTTCAAAGGATAAACACAAAGTCTTCTGTGAAACTTAGCAGAGTTTACTTTCAAAAATACTGGGAAAACCTTGTACTCGATCACTCCTTCAACCTGGATTGAAGCTAGCATCATACGAACATTCTGCACTAGAAAGGGAGATCTTCATAGAAATAAGAAGATTCCTACCAGGCACAAAAGATGGAATCAAGTCAGCAAAATGCACACCATGAGAGCTGCCTGCCCTTGAGCCCTGCTGGAGAGCTGGGAGGGAGCAGGTATACCTGCTGCAGATGGCAGGTGTGCTGAACGGCCTCCTGCAAAGGTGAAGGACCTACAAGGCCCACAGCATGAGGCTCAAAGAGGCACTCTGACCCTTACTAGCCACACCCCTCTGGCAGGTGCAGTTCTTGGTACCAAGTTGATAAACCCTAACATCCAGAGGCGTTGGGAGGAACAATGGTGAGCACTTGCCATGGTGGTAGCTGGGGACAGGCTAGTTGTTTTCATTGTGACCATTTTGTAATGAAACTTGCCATCCCCCAGCATCGTCCAGACTGCATGACAGGGAGCAAGGATTTAGGCATTTAACTGGCAGCTGTTTTTCCAGGATCAGAGAGAGGAGCCCGGCCAACGCAGTACAGGCACCTAGAGGAAGCAGGTCTTCTCCTGGCTGTCTCCTTTCCCTCAAATCATAATTAGCAGATGATGGTTTGGAAATGTCCAATGTGACAGCGGAACATGTACCAGAAATTCTAAGATCAGAAGTTTTGAGGTATAGGATTAAGAGGGGAAAGTTTTCAACTTCTAGACTTTGATGACCCATGTGTCTTGATGACTTGGAATGGACTTCATGAAATTAGGAGGCCACTGGCTAGATGTCATGCAGGCCTCTCACATCTTGGCTCTATCTAGATACACAGTGTGCACATACTCCATAGAGGAAAGGGAGAGAGAAATAATGCCAATGAAAAGCCAAAGTCATCTTGGTTCACACACTAGGGCTTCCCCGTATGCTAATCTCTGTACCACCTGTAAAATCCAAACTCAAAATGGAGTCACTCTGGCTCAGGCCTGCATGTATCTGCTAACCTGCTCTTTGTGCTTCTGTGATTAATGCTTTGCTATGCTTCTTCTCATGGATGGGGGGCAGGGGGCAAAACCACAGGCTGCCAGATCCCCTGACCAGTTACCTAAAGTTCCAGGAACTAAAAGGGGACATAGGAGGCACTGTCACGGTTGAACTATAAATAACTATAGATTGAATATCGGCCAGATCCTGTTGTTCTGAGTCATGTAGCTAGCCCACCCTATAATAACCTCTGAAACCCTCAGAGGGGGTCACTCTCTGAAGGAAAGGAGAGCTGACCCCAATCGATTGGCCTGTGTGCCTATTTCCTCAATAAACTTTGCTGCTTCTGAAGAGTTGTCTGGGCTGCACTGCTTGGGGAGAGGTTCAGGTTGGATGCAACACACCAAGTTCCAGCAGCCAGAGGGGAGACGTGCTGACTAGGCAGATACAGCAAGCCTCAGGAAGCACATGACTCCGATTCTCTCTGCCTTCTTCCTCTCTGCTCAGATTGACCTAATGCTCCTCTTGGAAGTGCTCACTGCATAGTTATTTACCATCTTTGTGCAAAAGGAACAAAAACAAGACAAGAAACCAACGGGCCTTCACCTCTGCCATCACAGCCCTTCACCAAAGTTAACAGCTGTCCTTCCACTCCTGCTCACGGTGATGATATCCATCTATCCTTGTTCCCATAAGCATAAGGCAGCAGCTCAACCCTTTGGAACTACCTTTGCCTTTGTTGGAAGTGGGGCCATGTTTGCGCTTGCAGTGGATGGAGCACCTCCTTAGCCACGTGTGTAGGTGCAGGAGGATTCTTGTTGGGTTTAGAGGTGTTCTGGCGCCACATTGCTTGGGGTTTGTGAGGCTGACCAAATAAACTCCCCGACTTTCAGCACACAGTGTGAGGTTTTTCACATGGGGTATCACCGTGTAGGTGGCTTTTCTCTGGATGAGAAAGGCTCACAGGTTTCCTTACATTCCTCAGTTGACGTCAGCATCTGACGTGAACATCTTCAGGGATGGTCACTTCCACCACTTGCTTCGCAGATTTCCAGTAATCAGGATACCAGAGTGCAAATCAGAACAACTACTGGGTGCTGACTATGCAGCAGACAGGATGCTGACTACTTTCCTGTTTTATTCCTTTTAGCAGTAACAGCCCAGGCTATGGTTGCTCCCACTTTACAGATCAGGAAATTGAAGGACACAAAATTAAGTAAGTGTCCCAGTGTCCCACAGAGTATGTCCAAATCTTTCCCTGCTCAAGCCTCCTGCCTCTCCAGGGACAGAGAAGACGTTACCTGGCAGGATTATTGTTATGCATATCTCCTCTGCAAGATAATGATACTGAGCACAGAAAGTTTAAGAGAAGTTCCTAATTAAGTCAGGGGTGCAATGAGGCCCAAAGCTGGGTGTCTTGATTGTCACCAAAGTACTATTAACAGTGGAAGAAGGAAGGGAAGGGCAGCTCAAAGATAGCAAAGCTGATCAATTAAGTAGTGGAGATAGAAGAACATTTAATGATGCAAAGGTAAGAAGAAAGAAAGGTCTTTCATCAGCTGAAATGGGAGGAGGAAGGGCTAGGGTATGGAGAATGATGTCAATTTAATCATCATTCATGGGCGTTAGAAGTATCTGAAGAAATACTGTAGTAGCAGTATTATGGAAAGTTAGGGTCATAACTTTATGACTATAAAATTAGAGACATATAACTAAATTGTAACCTTAATTATCAGAGTAAACACAATCTATTGTTATGCACAAGAATACACAAAGAGATTTAGAAAAGTTGAATCAGGACATGGGGGATGCAGACATCAGCAAAGGCGAGAAGAGAGGAAGCCAAAGAGGCTATTCGAAAATCTGAAGGTTGAATCTGGGAAAAAAAAAAAAAAAAGAGCATCAAATCAGATAAAGTGATGTGATCCAAGATGGAGCTCACCAGGCACTCAGGGTCATGGACACCTGTGCTGAAATACAGAGCCGACATTAATGGAAAGTTACAGGGAGACCAGGGGAGAGGGGCATGTGGAGGAGACACAACCGCATATGAGGTGAATCGAATTATTACATAGGAAGTTTTGTGATTTGAAAACAAAAATAGTCTCTCTTTTCAAGCATTCATGGGCCAGTTGCAAAAACTGTCCCTATTTTAGGCCACAAAAGAAACTTCCAAGGACTTAAAATCAGCATGCCACAGTGATGCAGCCACATCAATGATTATAGCAGCTCAATTCACAAGAGCTAAACCAACCTATGGAACCAACCTAGGTGCCCTGCAACAGATGAATGGATAAAGAAAATGTGATATATATACACAATGGAATATTACTCACCTTAAATAAGCATGAAATAATGGCATTTGTCGGTAAATGGATTGGAGCTGGAGAATATCATGCTAAGTGAAATAAGCTAATTCCAAAAAACCAAAGGCTGAATGTTTTCTCTGATATGTGGATGATAATTCACAATGTGGGGGGTTCTAGGGAAAAATAGAAGTCCTGACATTATTACCCTATGTACATATATGACCAGTGTGATTCTATATCATGTACAACCAAAAGAATAAGAAATTATACTCTACTTATGTATGATGTATCAAAGTATATTTTACTGTCATGTACAACCAAGTAGAACAAATAAAAAATAAAGAAGCTTCCAAAACATCAAGAAATAGAAAGAAGATGTAACATCCTCCGAGACAATGAGGAATGTTTAAAATTAAAAATCTCAAAACCTCCTGTCCCAGGAAATGTAGAGCAATCTCTTGATCTTTGACCAAACAGAAAATCAAAATTGAAATTAAGGAACATTTAGAAATCACCAATTCATGAGACCCAAAGGGATGGACTAAAGCAGGACTTAGCAATTTCACTGCTTTACAAACATCCATGAAAAAGGAGAGAGAAAAGCAAATAAATTAAGCACTCAACTCAGGAAGCTACTAGAACAATTAAATAAATTTAATACAAAAGGGAGGAATTAATTTTTAAAAAAAGAATTTAATAAAATGAAGAACAGTAAAAAGCAAAATAAATAGTTTCAACAAATGTTTTGTCCTTTAAAAAAATAGAAAAAAAGATACAATAGATAAGTCAACCAATTAAAGATAAGTCAACCAATAAAGAAAAAAGGGAGAATCAAAAATAACTAAAATAAAAATAATATGGGAAAAAGCACAAATATCTAAAATTAAAATAATCCAGAGAAAATAATTACTGATGAGGAAAATATACTAAGAATCACTAAGAGACAATTTTTTTAATTGAAAATACAAATTTACTATGACAATAGAATTTGTCAAACCTAACCACAGAAGAGAATGAAAATCTAAATAGTTTTAAGTTATCACACATCTATAATCTCAGCAGCTTGGGAGACTGAGGCAGGAGGATTGAGAGTTCAACGCCAGCTTCAGCAACTTTTAGAGAACCTGAGCAACTTAGAGAGACCCTGTCTCTAAACAAAAATATAATAAGGGCTGGGGATGTGGCTCAGTGGTTAAGTGCCACTAGGTTCAATCACTGGTACAAAAGAAAAAAAAAAAAAAAGCAAGCTGTAAGAGAGCTGCTACAGGTCCACTGAAATCTCACGCCTGCATATATTCAGAGCCTAGGAAACAAAGGAATCTTCCCTCGTCTGGTAGATTTAATTCCACAACCCAACAAAGACTGCCCGTAAGAAAGAATCCTTTATCCTAATGTCATATATGAACACTGATGCAAACATCCTAAAATAAAATGGGAGCAAATAATATTATTTATTTAAAAAAAGACAAAATACTTAGATGTAACCAACAAAACACATGCAGGGCTTATGTGCTCAACATGATAAAACTCTGAGGCAAGAAACTCAAGGTTTAAATAAATGAAAATACAACCTGTGTTCTCAGACTGGAAGAAGTAACATAGAAAAGAGGTCAATTCTCTCCAAATTGACATAAGGTTTAATGAAATTCCTCTAAAAATCCCAGCAGAACTTTTTCTTTTTTCTTTTTCTCTGTTTTTCTTTCTCCTTCCTTCCTTCCCTCCCTCCCTCCTTCCCTCCCTCCCTCCCTCCCTCCCTCCCTCCTTCCTTCCTTCCTTCCTTCCTTGCAGATAGAACAAGATTATTCTAAAATCACTATGGAAAGACAAAGGATCTAGCGTAGCTAAAACAATTTTGAAAAAGAATAAAGTTGGAGAAATTAGTCTACTCAACTAAGACAGTAAGACTGAGTGGTTTGGTGAAGGGACAGACACACACATCTGGGGGGCAGAACAGAGTCCGGAAGGGAATGCACTCAGCTACGCCTCAGTGATTGTTAGCAAAGGAACGAGGCCATTCAGTGGGGGAAGGACAGTCTCTCCGAGTGGCCTTCCTAAGTGTGACATGAACCTTGAGAGACCAATGATGTTTACTATGCAAAAACTCAAAACTTTGGTGCAGCAAAAGTTGTCCGATGCAAAATGACAAGAGAGGGGATGATCAAGGGAACAGAAGTAGCTTGAATCCCAAAGAATAATTTGGGGGAACACAAGGGAAGATCTGAAACAGTGCCAGAGGGCCACCACACTGGAGTTTCACAGCCTCATCACTTTAGTCCTCCTCTCTGCACCTCCCAAGGAAGAGAATCTCCCAAATCCAGGCAAGCAGCCACCATCAACACCAGCCAGCGTCACTGGCATGTCACTGACTGGGCAAATGGGCAGACCTAATCTGGAAATTCAAAATCAGAAACTCTGAGCACCCATGTGATAACACAAATGGAAACCCCGCACCTAAGCCCATGGGTGGGTCACAGTCCAAACACAAGCATCTGAAAATGTATGAAACTGCCTTCAGGCTGTGCACCTAAGGTGCCCATGAAACTAATGGATTTTGTGTTTAGACCTGGGTCCCATTACCGAGGTGTCTCATGATGCATATGCAAATATTCAAAAAGAAAAAAATCCAACACACTTCTGGTCCCAAGCATTTCAAATAAGGGGTACTAAGCCTGTCACAGGATCACCACCAGCCTTCGGCCCCGGGTAGTGACCAGCACTAGGTGTCGCCCACTTCCACACAAGAGCAGAGGAAGCAGCGCCAAATCCCCCTTCAGTTATAAAGAGGCAGAGTC
Source organism: Xerus rutilus (assembly GCA_028644305.1). NCBI lineage: Eukaryota > Metazoa > Chordata > Mammalia > Rodentia > Sciuridae > Xerus > Xerus rutilus. Next base: position 6,687,678 of record CM053404.1, on the reverse strand, counting down.
CCAGGGCTCTCGCCTTTGTAGTCCAACTCTCTGTTGGAACCAGGAGGAAGCTGGCAGCTCCCCCACTCCCGTCCATCACCTTGACAAAGCAGCCTTCCAGCAGCCTGGCAAGCTCGAGCCTTGCTGAAGGCCAAATTATAACTTTGGGCAGGAATACTGATCCCAAGAGGCCTGCCTTCAGCAGGTTCTGCAGACAACACGTAAAAAGGAAAGTCCTATCTTGTCTACAGTGGGCAGAGACATGCACAGCAGCACGAGCACGTTGCACGCATTCTGCCTGTCTGTCCATCTGTCCGTCTCTCCCTCCTCTTGCTCCCCGCCCCCTTCTCTGCTGGAACTACCCTCCACAGCTAGATGGTTCTGCCACATCCTCAAAGAGCCAAATGTTGGACACTGTGAGAAACATCAGCCCACTGATTTATTGAATTTTTCACTTTGGGCTAGTTACCATGGCTTTTCGAGACAGCAGGAGGGAATGTTATAAACTTAGAAATAGTATCTATTTTCCATTACCTCCAGTTAAAAAAAAGTCTACCAGGGAAACAGGAGGGGAAATGCCACTTTTGGAGCCAGGTTGCAATAAATCTGGATAAATGGTAAAGTGTTAAGACCCACGATAGAGAACTAAAAGTAAAAAAAGGTATGTACACCCCCACCCAAATCTGGAATAATCACGTGAGGGGCCAGGAGGAAAGGAACCAAAGAGAGGCCTGTCTGAACGCTCCAGAACCCCGCTCCCTGCCTGGCAAGCACTGCCCCCGGGCCAGAGAGTGCTAAGGTGGCATGGCCAGCTTGGAGAGGCCAGGGCTGGGCTGAGCTGGATTTGCAATGTCCGCCAAGGTGGCACTTTGCATTTGCAGGCACTGTTTGTATTCTATTGCTGCTGCAGGCTTAATGGTTTAACCAGCACAAATTTATTCTCTCACAATTCTGGAGTCAGAAGCCCTAAAATCAAGATGTCGGCAGAGCTGTATTCCTTCTGGAGGCCCTAGGGAGAGTCTGTTTCCTCGTTACCCCCTTCCTCAGTTGCTGCCCCTTCCTCTGTCTTCCAAGCCAGCAGCACAGAAAGCCTTCTCAAGCGCCATCTCTGGCTTTTCCTGCTGCCTCTCTCTGCGTTGAAAGACCCTGGTGATTCCATGGGGCCCATCTGTATTGTCCACGGTTATCTCCACGTTCAGGTCAGCCGGTCAGCAGCCTCAATCCCACCTGCCGAATCTCGTGCCCTTGACCGTGCAAACTTGTATATTCACAGGTTCCAAGAATCAGGACTCCGACATGGTGGGGGAGGAGTGTCATCCCGCTGACTTCACTTCCCTTCCTCTGTAAAAGCCACATTCCATAACTGCACTGGCATAAAGACAAATAGAGGCAGAGGCCTCCACATTCACCCAGCCTGTGGCGGAAGAGCAGACCCTGAGCACTAGCAGAAGGGTGGGCGGGGGAGGGCGAAGAGGACGAGGATTTTCACTGTGGCAAAACAGCTTAGAACACGTTACTTAGGCTTTCCAATCCTCAGCTTCTTCATCCATACAATGGGGACAAAAAAGGGCCCTACCTGGCAGGTCGCTGGGGTCACTCCAGGAGGTGGCACAGGCAATGTGCCCGGCAGCTCTGATCTAGAGCCAGTGTGCCTGTATTTAAAGACATTTCCTATCTATCAATGCGTTTCAAAGAAATGCAGATGTGTGGCAGGATATTTTCACACAATGTCAGACTCAGCTTCTCCGTGGCCACATGATACAGGTCTGAAGTCCTTCCAGAATGCATCTAAGGAAAGGTGCTGGCCACACTGGCAGTCCCTGCTAGGGATGCCTGGGGGAGGGGCTGCAGGCTGAGGCTGCTGGGTAAGGAGCAGTGCCAGCTCCCCAGCTCACAGTCTCAGGCCTTCCATCTGTAGCCCCTCCGGGTAGCTCAAGAAGCTCCTCTCTTAGCCCAGGAAGGTGACATGACCTACTTGGGGCTGGTGGCAGCTATCTTCTGGTTAAGGACACTGAGAACAGAGGATGTGATCTGAGCACTCCAAGAGGCACAGTGCTCTTTAGATTGAAGAGAAGAAAGAAGGATGCCAGGTGCCAGCATGTGAACAGGACCCTCCTGGAGTAGGAGGGAGTCTTAAGAAAATCCCAGCATCAGCAGGGCACTCACTGAGTGACAAGGAAGGACCACTTGTCACTCAAGCTGCTTGACATGGATGCCCTTGCCCAGTCCCCACGACACTAAGACAACAGCATTATTACTATCCCACATTACAAATGAAACTGAAGCACAGAAAGGCCAGAAGCCTGTCCCAGGACACGCAGCTAGGCGGGTCTGGAATCCCAGTCTCAGTCTGGGCTCCAGCTCCCAGGGAGCCCTGGTCATCAGAGAGCAGCCAATGACCAGAGCTGCCTCCCAACAGGGAATGGCTGCCTCCTCTCCCTGGGGCAGACTCTGGGCTGGCTGGCCTCCGGAGAAGGGAGAGTCAGCAGGGGCTGGTTATGCAGAACTGCCCTGGCCGGACGCTGGTCTAGCACTGGAGATTTGGAGGCAAACATGCTGCCTGCTCCTCAGTAGCCCCAACGCAGATGCAAATCAGTGGCCAAATAGAGCTGGAGGACTCAGAGTGACCAAGAGTGGATTTCAGAAGATGGCCAAGGAAAGCTCCTGGGTGCAGAGAGAGTTGAGTCCTCAGGCAGAGGCCAAGGTCATGCAAAGACCTCTGGTAGGAGCATGCCTGGTGCATCTGGGGAAGAAAAAGAAGGCTTTTGGCTCCATGTGCTATGAGCAAAGGGACCAAGGCCACACAGGGCCTGAGGTCAAGGGCCAAGCTGACCAGGAGAGGCGGCTGCTGCAGGGAAGCCCTCCACAACAAGAAACAAAAGAGAGACAAAGCCGGGGGCGCCCAGCAAGCCTTCAGAGAATCTCCCAGGGAGTCAAAAGGCAGGGAGTGCCCAGAAACCATCCACAGGTATTTCCAGGGAGTCAGGCTGGGGCACAAAGCCCCTGAATAAAGCAGGTTGAAGCTTGCCACCCGGGAACAACCTCTGCAATTGTGCCCACTTCACACGTGGAATCCTCTGAGAACTCACTCCTCAGTCGATGCCCAGAAAACCACACAGGAGCCGCGGACGCCATTGGTGAGAGCACTATTTGATTTCAAGTAAGTATCTCTGTGTAGTTGAAATTTAACACAAGATAAAGAAATGACTGCGTGCCTGACCTTGTAATTGAACTTGAAGATGTTTTCACTAAAATCCACTTCCCGACAAACTCTGCTGTGCAGACTGACAGTTTTCAAAGAGGTTAGAAAGGAGTTTGGAAACTTCTCTCTCCCCAGCCCCCCCACAGGTGCCAAACTTCTCACCGCACTGTTGAGGAGGAGACGCAGGCTGACAGTTCTGCACACACACCCCCTCTCCCAGGAAGACACCGAGCGAGGAGACAGACGGCCTCTGCCAAGCTCTGCTTCCTGAGCTGCCGCCCTGGCCCAGGTGCCCCTTCTCTCTGTACATTGGTGGCTGCTGTGCTGGGACCCCAACCCACCCTGGAGGATGACCCATGGCAAAGGCCAGGATGAGTCCTCAGGGAGCAGAAAACCAGATATGGCTGAGCACTGCTAGGTGGGGCCAAGTGGAACCTCCAGTCAAAGGAGTTTGTCGAGATCCCTGTTGGTCCCCGGCTCTGGGCCAGTGTCCTGCAGGTGCTTAGCTGCTCAGCCTCTTGTCATCCTCTTTTCCTTCTGCTACAGCCCCGTCATCCATGAGCAGCCTCCTCGCCTCCTCTGCTGAGCTCTGGTCCAGCCTGCCCTGCAGATCCTCTCAGCAGGGCAAGCATGGAGCAGCAACCCTGCAGCCTCGGAGTCCCAGATGTCTGTCCTCTCTGGCCTTCTGCTAGCTCCCTAAGCCACTGGCACCCTGTCTCTAATCATCAAATTCACTGCCTCATGGAGTCCTCAAATTGGCCTCTGTCCTTCAAGACCAGGTCTCTATCATGTCTTAAGTCCTATCTCTCCCAGGGGTTCCACAAACCTGACTCCTGGTTTTAACTCCTGCACCCCAAGCCTCCTCTAATACAGGTCATATTAAAGCACAGCAGTGCCTTCCTCCTGTGCCCTCCTCTATTGAAACTGCCATCAAGTCTACCACCCCTGAGGGCATAAGCCACCCACAGAAACCAATGGGACAAGGACAAGTCTAGGACTCTCTGTAGGCATCCGCTGAGCCCGGCTGCAACTGAAGAAACTCCCTGTACTTCTTCTCAACATGAATCTTACACTCTCTGCATTTCCACTCCCTAAACCTGCTACTCCCTGAGGGGACTCGCCTCCGCCTCTCAGACTGTAAGACCCTCGAGGAGGCAGGCCCTGAGCACCTCAGCACTTGCTTCCCTGCCTAGACTGCCTCAGGGGACCAGGACCCTCCACTGTGGGGTGTCCTTGTGCTCCTCCTGCACTGGCACCATCACAGACCCCACTCCCGTTAAGGCCCACATCTCCTCTCAACCTGACCACCCCCTCCAGGCTGTGGAGGGCTGTCTGTCCAGGAGAAGACAGCCTGCCTTTCTTGACCTTCTTCTCCTGATTTGGGTACCTCGGCCTTCTCAAAGAAGCCTGCTCTCGGAATCTCTGCTAAGTGTTCCACTTCGAATGGCACCAGCTTCTTGGGGCTCTGCCAAGTCTCGCCTCCTTGTATTCTTGGGCACAAAGCCTGGCTCTTGGCAGGGGCTCTGCTCATCCTCCCTAGCCAGCCCAACTACTTTACAAATTCAGCAATTAGCCAGCCTTCCTCAGGCCCCATCTTAAAAACTCGTGGCTGGCTTGCTGGAAGGTGAGATTGTTCTACCTATTAAACAGTTAAAATTTAAAGCATTTGCCTACTTTAAGTTGCCTATATTTATTCCAAGTTCTTAAAAGTATCTACTCACCTCAAGCAGATTAATTAACTTTTCAATCATCTCACTGGTTATAATTGTAACTCTCATACATCTAATAAACTTTCCGTCATTGGGGAAATAAAAGATTGGTTTTTATTAGCATACTAACATTTCACTCAAGCGCAATGTAGTGAGAAGGATAACTTATATTGGTAAAAAATATAGATTACTCAATGTCATTAAAACAATTGCATTTTATTCCTTTCAAGTAGAATTAATTATTTGAAAAGTATTAAAACTGAAACTGTAGACTTGTCAACTTGGCCATGAACTGGCAGCAGGACTACGGTGGCCAACACTCAAACCTCGCTGCATCCCTAACACAGGTCTGATGGAAGCTCTTGTCTGTCTCAAGTCAGCAGCACCAAGAAGGTGCTGGACTTAAAGCTCCCTGCAAACAAGACCTCCTTTGGGGGCTGAGGATATAGCTCAATTGGTAGAGTGCTTGCCTCGCATGCATAAGGCCCTGGGTTCAATCTCCAGTACCACACATACACATACACATACACATACACATACACACACACACACACAGTACAGAGCACTCAATAGACATCACATGAATTAATTAATAAACATATAAAGAGGATGTCAGGAAGAAATATTATGAGTGTTCCCTTAAAAATATCAACCATGAAAGTCCTATAAACGAAAAGTATTACCGATTTTTAACTATATGTTGAAACTCCATTTGTAAAGTGCTTCTGTATATGAATGATTAGTAAGAAACCATTTCAAGGGGCTGGGGTCATGGTTCAGTGGTAGAGCACTTGCCTAGCATGCATGAGGCACTGGGTTCAATTCTCAGCACCACATATAAATAAATGAATAAAATAAATAAAGGTCCATCAACATCTCAAAAAAAATTTAAAAAAAAAAAGAAACCATTTCACATCCATTTCACATCCAAGCCACATCCATTGAGCAAACTCCAAAGAGCCAGCAACTCCTTTCTTTTCCATGTCTAAGAACATTCCCAATCAAAATACAGCACTCTTTGAGAATGGAGTCTGTTCTGCACACTTAATTAGAAAAATGAAGCTCTAATCCCAGCTCTGGCACTGCTTGTCTTGGCTTGAATCCGACAACTGTCTGTGACCTGCAGAACTGGGGTGTGGCAATGGGCATCTGGTGGCAGGCCAGGATTATCACCTGCATAGAGGCATCTCGGGTGTCTAGCATGCTTTCATATAGAGACACCTGCACGGATCTGTCTTTCAGGGGTGTTCCTGTGGCAAAGAGAGATGAGGGTCAGGCAGGCAACATCCCCACCACCCAGAGATCCATGCAGAGCTGCCTCACCTGTCTATATTTTCTAAATATTTCCAAGAAAGATCTTATCTGAGAAAAGGATCTATAGCTAACAATAAAGCAGGAAATCCACTGTTGTACATAAACCCAAAAAGGTTCTGGGGGAAGAACCTGCCATCTACTGAGTGCTTATTTGGTAAGTGCTTATCATAGGTCAACTCATTACCATTCAGTGTGAACGAGTGCTGGGTAATTTTAACACATTGTAATTCTATCTAACCCTCATCACATCTTGAAGAGATAAAGAATAATTGTCCCTTTTTATAGAATAGAAAACTGAGGTTCAGAGAAGGGAAATCTCATAATCTCATAACCTCAGCAAGAGCCAGGACGTGATTTCAAATCTGTAAGTTCTGCAAGCCAGCCATCTCTAAAAGTCTCCATCATTTCTCAGTCTTCTCTTTCTGAGTCCCTTCCTTTCCCCCTCTTATATCTGAAGCCTGCTGTCAGTCATTTACAGTCATAGGTCAACTCATTACCATTCAGTGTGAATGAACCTGCTTGAATTCACTTCATGCTGGCATTCATTCATTAGGGTCATTTATAGAGCACCTCATAGATGCCTGGGACCAGACAGGTCCCAAGGATGCAGAACATCACATACGGCCAGTATCATCAAGGTTCTCACTGTCTGGTGGGGAGAGAAACAAAAACTAATGAACAGGAACATTAAAACTGATGCTATCTGCTGAGAGCAGTGTGGGGACAGGACTTGGGGAGACAGAGGACAACAGCTCTCTTTTTACTGTTAGTATTTAACGTTATCTATTATTGACGTGCTTTCTAGTCCCGCTGGAAAAGTCCTGTTGCCTCCAGCATTATTCATGCACCTGGGGGAAGGAGCTGGGTACCACGAGGTACCCTGTCCACTGCTTCAGGCCTTGGTGGAGGCAGCACCATTCCATGAGGTAAGACTCACTGGGGCGCATCACATTTCTTCTTTCCATTATCCCTGAAGAATAATTTGACTTGAAATACATTTAGATGCTTTAAGAAATCTAACTCTGAAAGAAATTCTATGCCTTGCCTTCCCCTTTAGATGTTTGTGCCCTGGCTAAACCAAAGAAAGATAATGTTCCGCCGCCCGCCTTGCTTTCCTTAGGCCCTCTTGTGCGTCCAGTTGAAATGGAACGTGAGCAACGTCCCTACCTTGCTCTTATGTTCTAATCCAATAAACCAACTACTAGATCTGCAGTGACAGTGGCCAGACAGGTTAATATCCACATGTGAAGGTAAAAATCCCTGTCTCATCCCTGTGAGAATCTCAAGCCAGTCTTTCTTTCCAAATTTCCATTTTCCCTGAGCAATCCAACTTCCACACCCCCTCCCCCTTCAAAGACTCTTGTCTTCCAGTGTCTAAACAGTAAAAATAATTATCATGGCAATAAGCCACAGAGGAGAGCAAAATGCAAGCTGCAGAACAAAGCCCGCAGGCAGGCACACGCTCAAAGAGCCGCTGAGAAGCTGAGCAAAGGAGAAGCGTCCGCAAGGCAGCACAGATCGCCACCAAATGCTGCCCAAACGCACAAATGATTCCAGCTCTGGAAATTTGTTTGAAGGAGATCATTTAAATGAAGAAAAGTATGGAAATGCTCCTTGCAATATGATACGTGACAGCAGGAAATTGGGACAGTGATCAAGGCACAGCTGAGTAAATTACAAGCCATTAACAATGATCATCATGAAGCCAGAGTCGCAGCATGAAAGACGTTACAGAGATATTAAGTTAAAAATAACACAATTGGATATGCAATATGATGGCCATATGTAAAAAAATCTGTTTGCATAATGACAGTGGGATCTAGGGTAATGTTTTAAAATGCTGCTACGCTATCATCTGTATAATAAAAAGAAATCGAGAGGAAAACAGGTGATGAGTCATTGCCTGACAATTGTCACTGTGTGATAGAACGTCCCCTTTGCAGGGACAATGACAGGTGGTTAAATGTGAATACAGAGACCAGGTTCAGCTCTTTTGTCCTGGTTTATTTATTAATGTTGACCTCTCCAGAAATTAGTCACGCTGACAGTTACAGCCTGATCTCACATGGAGGCCGATAGGTAATTCATAAATATTGAAGGATTTAAAGAAATGGACCTGGAGAGCGAGGCAGGTATGTGTGAGGGGTAGGGCACTGTTGCCAGAGGAGCCTGAGCGGAGGCCTGCGACCAGTTCCTGCATCCTGGTGTCTCAGTGCAGGACCAGTGCT
>CM053404.1:6630098-6678746 GCA_028644305.1 Xerus rutilus | reverse complement strand
CAGATGGAGGTTCCCATGCTCCATACCTTTCAGTACAGTCTGTCCCTTCTTTCAAGGCTGCCCTGGTGCTCATGTGTCACGCCTCACTGGGGTTTGATTTTGTGCTTACCTGATGCCTAAAGATGGACAGCACCTTCCCTCAGGTTCACTGGCCGTGGTGCTGCTCCACGGCACAGCACGGTGCAGCCGCACGAGTCTGCAATGTATGGCCCTGCTGCCACGGGGCCTTTTCACACACTGTTCCCTTTGACTAGAATATTATTCTCTCCCTTCCACTGACGCTTTGTCTAATAAACTCTCAACTTCTAATCCTGCTTCAGAGGAGCCCAAGTCCCCCAGCCTAGAAAGTCTTCCAAGCTCTACTCCAGACATCAGAACCATGGTGTTGAATCATGCCGCCACCCCAAAATATCCATAAATCCCAGCCTCTGGACCCTCAGAATGTGACTTCATTTAGAAATAGGACTGTTACAGAATGGATAAAGAAAATGGGGTACATATACACAATGGAGATGTATTCAGTCATAAAGAAGAATGAAATCATGTCATTTGCAGGAAAATGGATGGAACTTAAGAACATGAAGTAAATTAAGCCAGACTCAGAAAGTCGAGGGTTTTCTCTCCTATGTTTTCTCTCCTATGTGGAAGCTAGAGAGGAAAATAGAAAGAAAAGGATGGAGGGGATCTTATGAAAATCGAAAGATCAGTCAAGTAGAGGAAAAGGACTGGGGGAAGGAGGAGGAAAAGAAAAGGGAAAATACTGGGGAGAGATATCGGCCAAATTACATTGTTGTATTATGTACACACGCAAATAGGCCACAGCTGATCCCATCATTGTGTATGACTACAAATCACCAATAAAAATAAATAAGGCTGTTCCAGGCATAGTTCAGAGGAGGCTAGACAAGAGTCATTGGGCACGTGATGGAACAGGACTGGTGTCCCTAAGGAAGGAAAAGCCCGGACAGAGGCAGACACAGAGGGGAGCGGTGCAGAGGCTCAGGTGACCAAGGGCAGGGGCTACCAGCAAGGAGGGAGCACCGTGGAGCCTGAGACCACCGGGAGCTGGAGAGGCAAACAGGACCATCTCCAGGCTTTGGGGAAATAGCACTGCTTATGCTGACTTCAGCCTCAGCCTGCAGGACGGAGAGAAGACCTAGCTGTCACTCCGACATGCAGTCTGTGGTACTCTGCTATGGAAGCCCCAGGACACCCATGGTCCTCTCCTTCTGAGTACTTGTTACACATTATAATCAGACACTTGCTATCGAGAATTTTTATTGATTTTGATTCCCCTTAGATGATTAGTTGCAGGTCAGAAAACAGCAGAGTCATCCTTGACTCTTCCAATCACTCTGTCCCTATCCAAACCTCATCTCCGTCCTCATCGGAAAACGCTGCTTCCAAGATATCCTCCATGCAGCCACAGGTCACCACCTATGTCACTCCTGGCCCGAGCTACCACCATAACCTTTGGGGCACTGATGTCACCCCAACAGGCCTCGCTGCTTCGGCACTCCCTGCCGAGAAGCCACAGCCCTGGGGTGGTCCTCCTGCAGAAGCCAGAACATGCCATCCTTGTGCTCAAAACTCTGAATCTCTGCCCAAGGACTTCAGAGTAAAAGACAAACACCTCCAGAGACCTGGGCCTCCTGTTATCTCTGAGTCCACGTGTCCCCCAGGCTCACAGTCTCCACCCCACAGCCTCTTGCTCCCCGGTGCCAATGCTGAGCAGGCTGCCACCCCGGCCTGCCCTTGGTCTGTCCCTCCGCTGCACACTCTCCTCAGCTGCTTGGCTCCCGCTGATCTTCAGGCCAAGTCTGAGCTCAGTCAAGCCTGACCTGACCACCCTTCATCAGCTATGTCCCCAGGCTAGCCCTACTCACCCACCCTGGCACCAGTTGGCTCCTCGACCCTCTCTTCCTAGCACCTGGCACCTTCTACCATCTTATAAAAGTGGCATTATGTGACATCCCTCACTCTGATCGGCCTCCCCACTGGAATGCAGGCTTCCAGACAGCAAGCATCTCTAGTCCCTGAGGAATCTGAGCACCGAGGACAGGGCCCTGTGTATAGCATGTCCCCACAAGCATCTGTTAAATGATCAGGACTGCTCTTCTTGCTCATCTGTGCCTCGCCCCTTGGACTTATCACAAAGCCCAGCATGTGACAGGGTCCAGGTGTGGGTTTTCATGATGAAGAGGAAATGAAAGAAGCCGCTCTTCCTCTCCTTCCTCCCCACCTTGACTCTCTGCTTGCACAGTGTTGGTTATGTCCATGGGGTGTTAACAGTGGCCTACTTGCCCAGCTGCCAACTATCATGACCAAGGGCCAGCTGGCCCGCTGACTGGCTTGTGGCTGGGCAAGTCACCTAGAGGGCCGAGTCCCACAAGGCACCATTCTGATGGCCCAGGGTGGTTGTAACAAGAAGTGGACACACATTCTCTGTGGTGTCACTGCTGACCCACCTCAGACACCTGGGGCCATGCCAGGATGTGGGCTCAGAAGGCACAAGGGGCAGCTCAAGCCAGTGGTCAGAGAGCTAAGTCCCTGAGGGAGGCCATGATCTGGGGAAGAAGTTGAACCCCCCCAGGGGCCGGAGTCTACAGCAGAAGGGGCACTGGGCTTATGTGCAGCCAGGACACTTGCTCGAATCTTAGCTTAGTGGCTACGGGAGAGGACAGTCCCTTAGCCACAGACTTGGGCTTCCTCATCTCTAAAACAGGGCTTTTCCTCTGAGGATACTGAAGACTAAATGAAATACTAATTTCATGACATTCAATGACATATTAAAGAAAAATTCCATGGCAAGCAAAACAGGGGCTGTGCCTGGACCAGACACGGTGGCTCCCTCACAGTGTGACCACAGGTCGAGGCCCTGGTACTGGGGGGCCCGTGGACCTCCACCGCACTCTCCCAGCAGCTCCTTTGTTCACAATGGAAGTTTCTTGAAGAACAAGAGCAGTACACTTTCATCATTTTGGTAAACACACATCTTTTAATTTTCCAGAGCAGTCCTAATTTTAAACATTTGGTCCTGCTATTCTCATAAAAAATCCAAATATCAAAAATTCCAGGGTTTTGGCACCCAAACTGTCTCCCAAGACTGCGGCTTGAAGCCAGAGGCAGAACAAAGGCCCTTTATCGGAACAGGCACAACATTCTCAGACTCAGAAACTATTGCCACTGCTTTGCCTCTGCAGCACCCTGCACCTGCTAGCCCCTTCAGAAGGACTTGCTGAGTCACAGCGAGGTTTGTGCAGCCAGAAACCAAATGGAGGGGGACTCAGAGAATCAGGAAGGTCTGGAGCTACGGGCAGGCTTTAGGGTCAAGAACTCGGAACAGGGTCCAGCTTCAGGCAGGCACAGGACCTGCTGGGGTGAAGCCCGAGAAAATGAGCTCCAGGTTCTTCCCACCAGGTGAGATATGGTCTTCTCCTTGGCCAGAGTGGGGCCCCAGGTACAGCAGGGCCTTGTGTGGGATGAGCACAGGCACATAAACCTCAACACCAAGATAAAACTCTTGGTGGTTCCATATTCTGAAACTGAGTTCCTGTCTTCCAGGGGTGAGGATCCAGGAAGCCACAGGCATGGGCCATATTCAAGACCTATACCTCATTTCTGGTAAAAGGGGATCAGAATGCTAAAATTGGGTCCCAACACCAGGGTCTAGATGCTCTGTGGATGTCCTTCAAAGGAAGGACCAGAGAGAAGCCATGCTCATTCCGGGAGTGGAGGGGACAGGGTGCTGACAGGTGTTCCTATTATATCCAGACAGCTCAGGAAAGAGGGACAAGGGTGAGCTCCTCTCAGGGACCAAACTGAGCCTTTTCTAACACTAGAAATGTGGGCCACCAAGTGTCCAGTGTTGAAGTCAGGCCATCACAAAGACAACCAGAGGTGGGAATGTGGGTGCCACCTTGTCTTGGGACTGTGAGCACTGGCCTTTTCCTCCCAGCTCTGATCCAAGCACTAGCTTTCTTGCTTTCTCAGCTGTTGGCAGGAACCCTAGTGATACCCACCCCCAGGCACTTGCTCTCAGGGTTCATTTGCTTCTGCCCGTGGGTCAGGCTCTCCTTACCATAACTTTGAAGACTTACAAGTGAAACAGAAGCCCAGCCCCTCAAAACAGCCAGGGCTGGAAGCTCAGCGACCTCCAGCTAAGGAAGCATCCAGCACCCTAACAGTGGTGAGACACATCACTGAGCAGGGGTGCTGCCTCAAAACCCCCTTCCTTAGAGTACGAGCATGGGAAACCTTTCAGGGTCCTCAAAGGATGTTCTGGGGATGGGACAGGTGAAGAGCTGCCATTGAAGACCTATCTAAATACCAGTTACCTCTTAAGACTAACTGCAAGCAATTTAGCAGTAATTGCCAATGTGCGCTCCTGGAGACTCAGAATGTTAATTTCTAATCTGTCTGTGGCTTCCAGAGCAGAAGAGACCATTGATGTTTTCTAAGTGAGATCAAGCCTCTCAGGATTGAGTATAGAAGGGTCCAGGGTACATTGAAAGAGTAATCAGAGGGAGAGGACAGCCCTCATGTTCCTGCTGCCTGACTCTGTCCTCAAATTCCTGGAAAATCTATCTTGCCCTGATGTATGAGTAAAGTGTAGACGTTGGTTTCTTCTCTAAGCTTATATTATTACATTAACGTAAGTAAAAGTCTGCTTGGAAAAAAGAAAGCTAGAAGCTGAGCTAGGAGGATTCTTTCAAAGTCCTCTGCTTAAAATGTGGACAAAAGAGGCAGGTGCTTCTGCTATACTGTGGCAGATGCACTCCAGTAAAAGGTCACAGTCTGCAATATCTTGCACCCCAAAAACCAAGTCCATGGAGAAAACCAGGTTCTAGGCAGACCATTCAAAAATCTATGCAGCTCCATAATCAGAAGATTCAAAAACAATTAATTCTAAAAATGTTAGCACCGTTTAGACAGGTTGAATTGCTAAAAATAAAATTAATGCAGTTGTAATGATAGGATTTGACCTAAGACGAGCAAACACACGGTATAGGTAGGTGTTGGAAGCGGGCAGAAGGCAGAGTGGAGCTGCTGAGCTGCAGAGGCGAGGCCAGCTCAAAGTAACTGAGCAATGAGGCAGCACACAGCCACCTTGAGACGGAGGAGCACGAGGGAGGAGCGCCCTGCAGGACCACGCTCCCTGCAGCCTTTGCCCGCACCCAGGCTGGCGCATTCCACGGTCAGGGGCTGGGACTTGGTCCCACCAACGTTACTGCACACTGGGCCCTCATTATCCACAAGTTCTGCACCTGCAGATTCAACCAACCATGAATCAAAGTCTTACTGAATCGGTATTTGTGTCTATGCTGAACAGGTTCGAATCTCTTATCATTACTCCTTAAACGATGCAGAATAACAACTATGGACACAACATTTATACTGTATTAGGCATTGCAAGTCATCTAGGGAGGATTTAAAATATATGGGAGGATTTGGTGGTTTACGCGCAAGCACTGCCGTTATTTTTATATAAGGGACTTGAGCAGCTGTGGATTTTGGTATCCAGGGGGTGGGGGGCTGGAACCAAACCTCACAGATGTCAAAGGATGGCTATACTGGCAAAAATCACACGTGAATCAATGCTACTTCTGTGTGTCATAATGACATCATTCCTGCATCTGCCAATCACATAGAAGGTGTGAGTGACAGCTGACCCGCTTCCTTCTAGACACCTCCACCATAGCTATGGAAGCCATAAGTACTGCAGCAATTGTCCAGATGCCTGTATGAAGTACATGTGCAGACACTGCATGAATTCCATGCAGGAAGATACAAGACAGCAGGATATATGTTATTGGCAAGAGGCTCATCACCTAGCAAGGGGACAGATGAGCAAATCTACATGAGCTCCCTGACAGAAAAAAGAGGAGCACAGCCAAGTCATCACTCCAGATGTTTTAGCATGAACACCCCAGCTGCCACTGTGGGAGGCAGCTTTATGGCATTGTCAGGGGCAAGAAATGGAGGTTTCGAGCTTCTGGGATTCATAATCCACCTCTCTTGGGAAATCGAGCTGAATCACTTGAGCTCCCTGTCTGTTTTGTGTAAAACAGAGAATAATAATGGCCCCTGTCCCTCCTGTTGAGGAATAAATAAAGCCATGTGTGTCAGGCACTGAGCACAGTGTGGACACCTCTCAGGGTCTGCTCTCCCTCTGCCACCAACTGAAGCCTCTGAAAGGTGGGCAGTCCGCAGGGGCTTTCTTCCTTGAATTTTCTGTGCCTAGCCAGAGGAGGCACTCTGCAAGGGTCCCCTGAGGGTATGAATGAGGCCTCTGAGGGACAAGTCTCTTTCTTTACTCTTCTTTGTCTTCACAATACCAGGACAGAGTCAGAAGTGAGACCTGTGCTTTCCAGATGGTGATGCCAAGTCTCCAAGGAGGTGGCCATCTCACTAAAGCCACTCAGCTAACTCAAGCCTCCCAGCCTGGGACCCTGTGTACTCCAGCCTGGACTGTGGCCACCATGTGCCCAGAGAGCCCAGGGCCAGCACAGGGCTGCATTCAACCTGCTCACGTCCCACATGCACTAGAATATGTATTTAAATATGACTTCTAATTCTGACACCTTGCTGTTTCTCGCACTTAAAATCCCATTAGCTTGACACGCCTACAAAATACTCATATGTGAGACAAGATGTAGTTATTTTTAAGTTGCATTTGAAACCGTTATGTGTGGGGAGATGTATTTTTGGAGTTGACTTTAATTGTGCACCTGCGGCAGCGGAATCACGAAGCTTATGGAGCTGACTCTGGGAGGTTCAAACTCAAGCGGGGGCCCAACCTAGTCTATTTGCTGTAGGGGTGGGTATCAAAACCTGCTGCAGGCCCGTTTCCACACTCTGGGGTCAACATCAGGTAGCAAAGGTGGTGTCCAGAGGCTGAGGGATGGCTGGCCCCACTCTGGCCATTAAAGCAATACATTCACACTCTGAGAGCAGGTCTCAAGATACTCTTGTGAGGGGACATCAGGGTAAAGAACCTACCACTGAAGAGAAGAATCCCCATAAAGACAAATGTGATTTTCAGCTACCCTGGCGGAAAGCAGGCGAGTGGGCTCTGCTCACTCACTCGCGGCGGGAGCCTGGTTGCTCCCTGGGTTCTGCCTCCCATGCATGAAGGATAAAAAAGGTGGTAAGATGGCCAGGAAATGAGAACAGGACACCATGCACCAGGGGCCTGCTGCACAGCCCAGGGAGGTGGGCAGTGAGCAAACACTGTCCACGTCGGCCAGAGACATTTTTTGTGTTCCTTGTGCGCTGCAGGTACTGTTTGGGGGCACCTGGGAAGCAAGGAGCAGAAGACAGGCCCCTCTCACATGGGGCTTCCACGCAAGGAAGATGGCTCAGGTAACACCATAAAGGAACATTCAGAGAGGGCTGCATCACACAGAGGAACCGAGAGGGCTCGGGCACCCAGGGCCTAGCTGGGAGTTTGTTCAAAGTGCAGCTGAGAGCCACCAGGGGTGTTCAGTAGAGGAACAAGGTGACCCAGCAAACACTTCAGGATCATCATCACCAGTTTCACTACTCAGTCAATCCAGTGGATGCTCAGAAGGCTCAGTTTTCTGCTGAGGTGACTGAGGATCAGAGCCAAGAGGTGATTGTTCCAAGGTCTCCACGGCACGAAACATCCAGCATGCCTGACTATGGCTCCCTTGCTGCCATGCTCTGCCCATCCAGTCTGCTAGTGGACCCCCACCTGGAAGGACTCAGCACCCTACCTTCTCACTCCATACCCTACCAGTTTAGGATCAACAGAGCCTTGCAATTGTTGACAGACAGCATGGATAAATGTGAACTGTTTTTTTTAAAGGATAACATCATTTATAGAGAAAGCATTTAAAGCATCAGATAACAACCCTGCCTCCCCCATCAATGCACAAAAGAGCCCCATGCTCCCATGTGGATCTAGCCATGCTTGGGCTTGACTCTGGTTCTCTTCTGGAGGCACCCTAGTGTGCCTGGGACACTTAGGGATCTAGAGCAGTAACTTCTCGTCAAACTCTTTTGAGAGTTCATGTATAAGACACGGGAGGTTTTTTGCAGTTTCCAGTTGTATATATCCAAAAGTTTCTTAATGGCTTTTAAAAAAAAGAGTATTTCTAAAACAATCTGGATGGGGTCCAGTGTGGGACCTAGCCTAGGGGAGCAGAAGCTCAGCTCAGAAAACCCCAAGTCCCTGCACTCCCCAGGAAGGGACCTCCGGCACAGCAGTGATATCTAGCTCACTTACAATGATCACAGGGGTCCACACTGCCACTTAGAAGCCATTAGCCTGAGTGTAGCAGGGATGGAAGGACCTAAGTGAGACCGTGCAAGTGTGCAAAGGGTTTGGAAAACACAGTTACAGAGAGGAAGGGGAAAGAGAAATAAAATATGGCACAGGAGAGAGCAACATGAGTCAGGACAGATCGAAGGCCACATTGAGAAGGGCTGACCAGGAGAAGCTGGGGTGGAGGAATGGCACCGGACAGAGGTGGGCAAAATAATGTCCCCCAAGAGGCTTATGTCCTAGCATACATGTCAGGATATGTGGCAAAGAGGAATGGAGACTACAGATGGGATTCAGGTTGCATAAGGTGGGGAGATGGTCCTGGGGCATTGGGGCAGGCCCAGAATAATCAACAGTGTCCTCAAAAGTGAAACAGAAGAGAGAACCAGAGAGACAGCAGCACCAAAGGACTCGCCTGCCCTGCTGGCTTTGAAGAAGGGAAGGCTGCAAGCCAGGAGCAGGATCACCTCTAGGTGCTGGAAAAGGGAAGGAAACGGATGCTCCCTGGAGCCTCAAGAAAGAACCAGCCCTGCCCACACCTGGACTCAGCCCAGTGAGACCCCCAACTCGCCAGCCTGTGAGACAATAAATGTGTGTTGTCACAGAGGCCACGTTCATGTTGTTGTTACAGCAGTCACGGGCTCAATGGGAATTTCTACCGTGAGGCAGGCGGAGGCAAAGGGGTTGCAGGCAGAGGAACCACCTGAGGGAAGACCTGGAGCCAAGAACTGTGTGGTGAGTACAGTGTGTGGGGTGGTCACTTGAGAGGGACACTAGACAGTATCGAGGGCCAAGGTCACAGTGGTCCTGGAGCCTCAGGAGAAAAAGCCAGACATGATGCACCTAGCCCCAGGAAGCACTAAGGATTTGACGTGGGGGACCTTCTAGGTCACTGAACAGCCCGGAGGAGCTGGTCATGGTGGAGATGAGAAGAGACTGGCAGGGAGCCTAGGAGGACCAGTGCCATTGCCTCCTTGCCCCACGCCTCAGCAATGAGCAGGCCTTCAGGCCTCTTTCGCCCTGCTCCAGCCCCTCTCAGATGGAGGGCATGCAGAGGGACCTGCTCAGGAGGGAAGCAGACCTTGGTCTAGGTGCCAGCAACCTCACTTCTACTAAAGGCCGTCTTTGAAGAAGACACGCCCTCTCTGCGTCTCAGCGTGCTCTCTGCACAGTGAGAATTATGCAGCAATGCCACATTTGTCCTGAGAGGTGGGCTGGCACATTTTAAATGCCATGCACGGTGTCCAACCCAAGCTCAGTGAGCCCTCGCCATGTCTGTGACCAGAGCGATCAAAGGTGGAAGCAGATAGCACTGGAAGGGCTGGTACCTGGATGTTGAGTCTCCCCCGATGCGCTCCCAGGCCATAGCGCTTCACCGTGGAGGCATGGAGCTGGAAGTCTGTGATCTTTAAGGTCTCCAGACCAAGAGGTGGGCAACCTGGAAAGAACAAGGTGCGTTAGAAACAAGGCCAGATGCTGCAAGAAATGTTTCTGGTTTCCTGAAAGTGGTCATGTGCTTTTCCTTTCCTCCTGAGCCCCAGCCACTGGCACACCTGAGTTTCCAGACAGATATGGTCACTGCCAACTGTCAACACTGTCTCCTGCCGGCACCTGTTTTCTGGTGCTTGGGCTCTGGTACTCGTTCCCTATGGTTGTCCTTGCTGCTGTCTGTGGCTGTTCCCAATTAAGGGCCCTTCCACAAGGTGACTTAGCCATGGAGTGGCAGTGAGTAACAATTTCAGAACAATCCCATGGTTGAGCTCTGCAAATTAATCACAAGTTGCTGATTTTGCTTCAGTAACTGTGGCCTCTGCGTTGTGCATGCTAATGCAAAGAGCCTCGTAAATAGAAAGAACCTATTGTCTTCTGTTCTTGGCAAAACTGACAACTTTGAGAACAGCTACTAAACACAGTTTGCCCCTGGAATAAAACTCCAGTGCTCGGGCAGGCTCCAGGTACTAACAGCAGCAGGGGCCGAGCACAGGTGTCCCACGTCTGGACTGTCGTTCTTACCTGCAGAGCACCTGGTGGCTGTCATCCTGCCAGGCTCTCCAGCCCCCTGAGACCAGCAGGTTTTTTTCTGATGGGACTCCTCCTGGATGTGCAGGTGTCCCATGTCCCCGGGGATTCCCTGGGATCCTGGGGCATCTCCTGCTCAGTCATGACCCATACGACTGCTTGCGCTTGGTGTTCTCACCTACAGACCTTCCACTGTGCTGGAATCCAAGTCTCTAAGTGATGCCTCCACCTTAGCATCTGACTTGGAGAAAGCCCACAGAACTCCCAAGTAGAAGTAAACAAACCTCTCTCTCCCAGAAGTATTGAACAACCCCAAATGTAACAGGGTAAATGCAGTCATGTAGGTCACCACTGAGAAGGAGGTGTCCCAGGATCCTAGGGCCCTCCAGTTGTCCTGTACATCCAGGACAACTCTCCCCAGGAAAAGGCTGCTGGTCTCAGGAGGCTACAGATCCAGCAGGCGTTCTGCAGGCACTTGCCAGCCAGGATCCCAGACACCATCAGTCCTTCCCTTGAGTTTTCAGAAAAAGAAACCAAGGCCCTGAGAGCTGAGGTGCATCACCAGAGACCAGCCTGCTGGCAGCAGAGCTGGAGAGCAGAGCATGTCAGCTCCAGGCTGCCACATGATGCCACCCGGCTCCCAGGCCCTGCCCATACCCTCTGGGAGGAGGCCCTCTGGACCAGGAACTGTCCATTAGCCATCCATGCTGTGCATGAGGGCAGAGGCACAGGGCTTTGCCATGGCGAGGAGCAGGGGCCAGCAGGTGAGTTGCTGCTGTCCACCTGCTGGACGCTGCAGGAGGACAGGGCAGCTTCAGGTGAGCACTGGTGCTCTGAATGGCTTCTCTGAGAGGGTCCTGCAGCCAGGGGGGTATGAGTGGGGGAGACATGAGCAGGGGCGACACATGATGGGGGTCCTGCAGTGAACCCGAGAGAGGCACGCAGGGGTGAGCAGTGGCCCACGCAGCAGGAGGAGCCAGGCACACGGGGAGGGAGCGCCACACGGTGAGCCAGGGAGGCCGTGCCACAAGGATGTCCACGCAGCAAGTACCCCAACCACCAAGGCTGACCTCTCAGAGGGTAATCTAGTCGCCACAGCCCCCTCCCTCACTAGGCTTTGCCCTCCCACCTTCAGGCTAGAGGTATGTGGGTCTGGTAAACGTGGACGGCAAGTCCTTGGTCCCAAATGTTAACCAAGTACTTCAGAGGTGAGCCTCTGGGGAAATGACAGGCTTACAAGGGCTCTGACCTCACTGGGGGATTGATCCATGATGGATTCGTAGCTGAATGGACTCCTGGGAGGGGGTACAAACTGCTGGCGAGAGCTGGGGGAAGGGAGTGAGTCCCTGGAGGCGTGCCCTTGGGGATATGGCTTACCCCAGCTGCTTCCTCTCTGCTTCCCAGCAGCCAGGAGGTAAGCACTTTCCTCCACCACACCCTCTCACCAGCATGTCCTGCCTCATCTCAGGCCCAGAAACAATGAAACCAAAGATGTGCTGCACTCTGGACATCAGACTCCAGACACAGCGGGGGACAAATGCTAACAGCACAAAGCCTAACTCTGGAGCAAGGGCAGCCACGCAAAATCCACAGCAGGGATGAATGGGCTTCAAGGACACCTCTGTGTCTTCAAAACCAGAAATCCAGGAGAACAAGGGGAGACACACTGCATCCCCAGCTGGCTCTGTGACTTCTGGGAGAGGAGCAAGGGCAGTCATCAAACTAACAAGACTTCTCATCGGTAGTTCCTGCATCCAAGGCTTGAGAACAAATCAATTAGAATCTGGGCTTCCTCACCAACTACCTACCAATTCACAGTCAAGCAATTAGGGGCATTTTAGACATGTGAGTACTTGGAAAATTATCCCCCCGCACCATAAGCATAGACTTTTATGAGAACTGTTGGGATAATGTGCCAGGGACAAGCAGACACATAGGCACAAAAACCCTGGGGACAGCAAGGCGTGAGGACCCTGACAGCCAAAGGACTCCAAACACAACACAGAGTTGGAACAAGAACTTAGAATTCCTTTGGCTTTAAATTCTCAAAGAAACATCTGGTCCTTGCCCAAGAACCTGTCAATCACAATACCACCTTTCAACAACGAGGCCTTTCCTTCAGCCTTTGGGACACAGTGCTGAGGAAGACAGGCACATTAATGATCAAGCAGGATGAAGGAGAAAAAAAAGTGTTTCACAGCAATTTAAACATCTATAAGCAGAAAGCAAAACACAAATCTTGGATGGAACTGTAACATATTTGTATTATTATGTCAAGCCATGAGATAATTACTAGGCTTAAAGAATGTTTGAAATAAATGAGATTCTCTCATTCACAGCAATTTACCCCTCGTCAGTACTCTGCTAAGCTCCCAGCCAGGCTGCAGAAGAGCCCTGGCCCAGCACCAGGACCTGGCTCTCCAGCAGATCTGGGCAGCACCACCACACTGTCCTCAGGCAAGCTTCCCCACCATCTAGAAAAACAAGCAGTCATGTCTTTTACCATCAAATCACGTTTCCATTGCTTCTAGGAAGAAAAAGGCTCTAATCCTGAGAAGCATGTGGTCGAACAGAACACAGGGAAAGGCGTGAACAAACATTTCAGGAATATATTAATTAAAGATCTGAGATGTGTCACCATATGGAGGAAAGGAGAGTGACAGTCATCAAAGATGAACATACTTTCTCTTAAAGCAAGTGGGGCTTTCTCAGAACACCTATGCTGAGTGGGCTGCCAACTCCCAGCCCTGGGCTCCATTCCCTGGGAGGCGAAGATAGGCACCTGCCTAACCCCCCCGCTTACCCCATGCTTCATTAGACCTGTCCCTTGCTGGCATCCTCTGTACTGAAGACACTTTGCAAACTGGATATCACCATGCAGGTGGACATCCATTAGTCCTCGTGGTCCCTATCACCACACGAGTCACCATGTGTGCACATCAGATCTTGAGCCAGCTGGGCACATGCATTGTCTTTAATGTCATGGAGGTTTATGTGACCCAGAAGTTACAGGGCAGTCAGAACATGGCACATAGTCCTGAACTGAGGACACCAATCCCAATACTCCATTCCCAATATCTCAACTCTCCTAGGGTGTAGTCAGGTTGGAAGGAAAGCTATTATATGAGGGCTGAGTCAGGAGAAATAGTTGAAAGGGTGGTGATTTGGGGGCAATGGGGCTAATGTGCAAGCAACCACCAGGCCCTCTGGAAGTTTCCTCACTGATTCATAAGAATGAATCTTCATAGTGACCACGAGACATGTGCATATCATTCCATTCCTAACAGGAACAAATGGAAACTCAAGGAGGCTAAGTTGAGCTAAGCAGCTAAGTGTCTGAGTTAGAATCTGAAAATCAAGTGTGATGTTAAGATCCCATATAGTTTTATGCCACCTCTGTTTGATTTGAAAACTCCAAACTACACTATAAATGCCAGTTGCTCGGTTGTCATTGGGTCACACCAGGAAAGGGGACTGGAACTGGGATGGTTGTCACCAAACTGGCAGAGAGGAGCTCAGAGTCCTGGTCCTTGCAGCCTGCGGTGGCTGCCTGCTGGAAACAGCAGGGAATTTCTAGGGGCAACAGCCAGGCTCTCAGTCACAATCCCCAGCGCTCCTGGACTTTTGCTTTCATTGTTGTCTACAAATGGACAGCTTTGATTTATGAGATTCTTTCCTTTGCCTTTCTAAACTTGGCATTCTCTTTGACAAATGAGGAGCATAGAGGCAGCTTCCTGGTGCATGAGACGGCATTTGAGTGGCTCCTGTCTGTCTCAGACACCACTGGGTGGAGCACAGGCCTCTTAAAGTGTTGGGAAATCTCTGAGCTAGTCTTGGTCTTAATTTTAATGGAGACACATGAATGTAAAAGGACATCTTGTCACCAGAAGAAAACGTAGACAAAGTCTTCAACATCTTAGGGGAGGCAAGAAATATTTAAATGAAGAAAAAAGCACTAATCATAATGACTTTTTTAATTTAAAATTCACATTTTAAATTTAAGAACATCTTTTATTCAAAAGACACAATTGCTAGAGTGGGAAGGTAACCAAGGCATGGGAGAAGATACTTTCAATGCTCATATCTACAGCATTTTTTAGGAAAAGCAAATAACAACAACAAAAATTCTCCTATAAATGAGCAAATGAGCAAAAGATCTGGATGGGTATTCACAAAAGAAGTCAGCCATTAGTCATCAGGAAAATGCAAATTAAGACCACCATGGGATATCAGTACACACCTCCAATACAAATAAAATCTTAAAAACTGATAATGCTAAATGTGGGCCTCCAAAGAAAAGAAGCAATTGGACTCTCATTCACTGCTGGTGGGAGTGTTAACTGGTGTAATCAATTAGAAAAAATCTCTAGCAGTACTTACTAGAGATAAATACTCATACCCTAGGATGCAGAAATTCCACTGGAGGAATTATCCAACATAAACGCATTCACACATGCACCTACACAAAAATGATCCTAACTGCACTACGTGTAATAGCCCAAAACTGAAAACAACCCCAATGTCCATCAATATGGAAATAAACGAAAAGCTCAGTCCTGCAAGAGAATACCGTAAATCAATGTACAGCAGTAGGGGTAAATCTCAAAAACACAAAACCGAGCAAAAGAAGCCAGGCTCAAGAGTATACGATGAATATTGCCAAGTTCAACCAGGCAGGTCATCTCTAATGGTGGCAATCTTTGAGGAGAAGCCAGGGAGTGCCAGGCTGAGGCAGCGGGAGACCCCAGAGGTTCTGCCTGTGCCCTCCTTCTTCCAAGCCGTAGCTGAATGGCTTATCCACACCATTTGCGAATGGGGTCTATGACAATTCATTTTTATCATGATTCCACATGATTTCTATACTTTTCTGTATACATGCTAGATTTCAACCAATTTTAAAAAGGTCTTAGCTTTTACTGACAACATCATACTGATTCCAGACTAAGCCTGTTTATCCAGTTCAGAAGACATAAAAGAGAACTATACTGAGTGTAAAAAAAAATAAAAGCCTATCTCGAGAGCTATATACTGTATGATTCCCTATATGTAATTGTCTTAAAACTAACAAACAAAAAAATGATAGAGAAGAAAACAGCTCAGTGGTTGCAGGAGTTAGGGACTGGGTGAGGGCGTGCGGCTACCAAGCAGCAGCACAAGGGTGCTTTGGCGGGACGGCGGTCCCGTGACCCTTCCCATGACCCTGCCCAGGACCGCACTCACGCACACCTGCACACATATAGCTGATGCAGGCAGGGCTTGCTCTGTGGCTTGTACCAAGCCGATTTCTCAGTCTTGTCATTGCACCACAGTTATGCACAATGTCAGCACCGGAGGGGAGAGCAAAGACTGCATGGATCCTTCTCCCTGAACGTCTTGCTGCAACTTCCTGTGGTTCTATAATTCTTTCAGGGGGACAAAAAAGTTGCATGTTTTTTTTTTTTCCTTTTTAAAAAAAATTTAAAAGAAAAAACTCACTCGCAGTATGTTCAGGATTATTTAATATATCTCATAAAACCACCAGTTGTTCACAGACTTGGGGAATTCTTGTTTAAAATTTTGCAACCTCTCCCAAACTTGCCCTAAAAACACATGAAGAAACAAAATAGAAAAGTCTCCAGACAATGCTTCAACCTAATGCCAGATGTGGACTAATAGTCCCCACGTGTGAGTCAGATGGAGACAGTTAAGGGGAAAACAGGGCTTCCCAAAGGAGGGACAAAAAAACCCTTTCATCCCTCTCTTACTATGAGTGCCTCCAGCAAATCCAGAGTCTGCAGCAACTAGAAAATTAGACACTGTCTACGAAGCCCATATGTGGCTTTCTGGAATGGCCAGGAGCTTACCTCTCCACCCAGGCAATTTTCTATAATTTCAATCCGCATCAGAAATTCTCAGAAAACAGCTGGACAGAAAGTAGGGGGAAGGCAATGCTCACAAATGAAGGCAAGAAGAAACTGTAACAAAAATGCAGGTGGTTACAGTTCTATCCCATCAGATCGTCTAAGAGTCAGCAGTGGGAAATGAACTTGGCGTCCCAGAAGAAGAAAAGATAAAAGGCTGCTAGAAACAAGGATCTGAATTGTACTGGGGACTGGGTGGGGGGCGGACCTGGACATCTGTAGATCTGAGAAAAGGCTTAGACTGCCTCCCGATGGAGAAAATTTGACTGGCTCTTGCTGCATTCAAAGATAAGTAAAGAACAAACATCAATGTGCAGTCATGGGGAATAAAAACGTCTCAAAAGACGACGAAAAGAGTACACCATCCAAAGGACTCAGAGAAACAATGCAGCTTTGAAAGTGATTTGGTCTAACAGTCAGAAAAATACTTTTCCCGGAAATTATTACTCCTAACTATAGCCCAAGAGACATGGCCTTTACTTAACAACATCAACAAAAAATGATATGATGAAGTTAAAAAATAAAAAGGCATTTTTTACATATTAAAAATGACACATGTAAGGAAAACTAAATATGTAAAAGTAAAAGCTAAACCCAAAAGGAAAAATCTACTCTTTCTGAAATGGGATCTTCACCAATGCAGCAAAGAAAAATAAATAAAAGATTCAAGAAATGGAAAGAAAAATCAAAATTGACATTATTTAACATATATTATGATTTTGCATCCAAATCCAAAATAATGTATTTTTATAAATAGTAACAGTTTAGTAAGGTTGCTGGATATAAAATCAACATACAAAAATCAACTATATGTCTGTATTTCAGCAATAAAGAGTTGAAAAATTCAAATTAAAAGCATCACAGAATAGCAAGTATCTAAGAATAAATCTATTAAAATATGTGCATGACCTGTAGAAAAAAATTATGAGCAATAGTGAAGAAGATTTAACAACTGAAGAGATATACCATGTTCATGGATTAAAAGATTCAATGTTATAAATGTTTATTCTCCCCAAATTGATTTGTGAAATTAATGAAATTTTAACCAAAATTCCAAGAGTTTTTGTAGAATTTAACTAGATGACATAAGTGTATGTGTGTCTGGTCTACATACATGTGCACATAATGGGTCAAGAATAACTAAAAGAAGGAGGAGGAGGGCTGGGGTTATGGCGCAGTGGTAGCGTGCTCGCCTAGCATGCGGGAGGCACTGGGTTCAATCCTCAGCACCACATAAAAATAAAATAAAGATATTGTGTCCACCTACAACTAAAAAATAAAAAATATTTAAAAAAAAAAAAAAGAAGGAGGAGGAGCAGGAGGAGACAAAGAAGAAGAGGAGAAAGGAGAAGGAGGAGAGGGAGAAGAATAAGAAGAGGAGGAGGGAAACTCTACCAGATATCAAGATTTGTTAGAAAGCTATAGTAATAAAATGATTGAGGTATTTCATGCATAGGTAGAAAAATGAAGTAGTAGCTGGGCGCAGTGGCACACACCTGTGATCCCAGCACTTTGAGAGGCTGAGACAGGAGAATTGTAAGTCCAAAGCCAGCCTCAGCAACGGCAAGGTGCTAAGCAACTCAGTGAGACCCTGTCTCTACATAAAACACAAAATAGGGCTGGGGATGTGGCTCAGTGGTCAAGTGCTCCTGAGTTCAATCCCTGGTACCAAAATAAAGAAAGAAAGAAAAGAAAGAAAAATGAAGCACTGATCAATGAAGTAATGAAACAGTCATAGATAAATGGACACTTGACATCCAACAGACAGAGGCAGCACTTTGGAGAATCATCTTCCTGTTGGAGTACTACCTTGTTCCACTCATGTTGCTCTACCAGCATACCACAGATCATGTGGCTTATAAGCAACAGAAATTTTTTTCTCACATTTCTGGAGGCTGGGAAGTCTAAGTTCAAGCCATACCTTCAGGAAAGTCAGATAGAGCCTACTCTCCTGCGTTGTATGGCCCATGAGCTAAGAATGGAGTTTATATTTTCAAGGGTTACATTTTAGATGGTTATATAAGTTCTTACATAATATCCTCAATTTTGCCTCTTAACCAATAACATATTTACAATTTGATATTTTATAAAAGTTTTCTGATATCTCTTCCAAGAAATAAAAAAAAACCCAAGATAGCAATCAAAATCAGCAATCAACGTTTGCTGAGAACTTCGTGTGTCCTGTGTGTGCTACACTCGGCAGACATTGTATAATCTTCACAAGATGCCACTAAAGGGGATATTATCTCCACTTTACAGAGGCAGAAACTGAGCCATAGAAAAGTTAATAACTTCTCCAGAATCTCAGAGCCAAGAAGTGTAGAACCCAATCCCAAAGTTGTCCTCTCAACCACCTGCTCAGTTGCTGGTCCAAGTCCCTAGAGAAAGGATATATGAGCAGAGGCTTAAATCACAAGACATCTGTGAGAAACACACTTCCATCTGGCTGGAAAAAGGGAAGCAAAGGCCAGAAACGGTCCAGCTATTGCCAAGTAGAAAACCATTTTGCAAGATATACATGGTAAATGACATGGCATATGGTAATTTCACTACAACACTGTTTATAGTAGCAAAAGATTGGAAACAACTGAAATGTCCATCATTGGATGATTAAATGATGGAATATCCAAATGATGGAACACTAAACAATCAAGGATATTCTTTATCTCTGTTGTATGAGTCAGATATTGCTGTGTAACAAACAGTTAAACACTCCGAATGGCACACAACAAGGATTTCTTTCTCAGATGCCTTGTTGATCAGCCGGGCTCAACTCAATGGCTCTAGTCTACAGGTTGGACCCACATCTGTTGCACTCACTGCTCAGCCTCCTTGGACCAGTGACATAAGTGTGTACATCCGGAAACAAGCAAAACCTCTTAAGCCCTCAGCTCAGCACTGGCACATGGTCACCTCTCCTCATTCTATTGGCCTAAACAAGCCCATGGACCAGCCCAAAGTCAAGAGGCTTTTGCCTCTTAAGAAGGGAACTGAAAAATTATATGGCAAAGAGTGTGGATGTAGAGAGAGGTGAAGTAGACCAATAATTTAACCACCCTTGTATATTATTATAGAACAAAATCTGGAATGCATATAGGGCCCTGACACAGCTGATGCTGCTCTTTAGTTCTAGTGACAGCCAGACTCCTGTTCCCTCTCACACCAAAAACCTCCCCAAGGTGACTTCCACAATATTTCAAGGCCATCCACCACACAACCTGTGGGTAAGATCTGCACTGACAACCACCTTGGACATGACATAGTGGACATCTGCACTGCCCACCACAATGAACTTGATGTAGTGCACATCTACAGTGTCCATCATCCTAAACTTGATATGGTGGGTACTGGCACTGCCCACCATCTGAAACTTGATTTAGTGGCCATCTGTACTGTCTACCACCTTAAATTTGCACCTTGAATTTGTCTACCACCTTGACATCTGCACTGCTCCCACCTTCTGCCACATCTCCATCAAGACCCTTGGGTATGAGCTGAGGAGATGCTGAGAGGAGGTGGACTCTGTCCTGAGAATGCCCACCTATCTACCTGAGACCCTGTCATGCTCAACACCACCTCACAGGTGCTGCTGCCTGACTCCAGGCCTGTTTCTAACTGCTAGGCCACCTGCCCCACACCCCCCCACAGCACTGTTGTCTGGCTCTGTTTCACAGCTGCACATGAGGGACCTCCCAGCTGCTCTTCCCCTCCCAGGTTCTCCTCAATTTTGTTTTTTTAACAGAAGAATTTTCACAGACTAAAATCACATGTAGGACATCAGAGCTACAGTGGCTGCCTTAGAAGTGAGTGATCCCATCCTAACAGAACCAGGAGGCCGAGTCGGGAAAATAATCCCAAATGAGCCAGGGGCGGGGGTGGGGGTGGCAGAAAGGAGGCAACTTCAGGCATCAGTGAGAAAGAGAAAGAGAAAGAACGGGAGAAAATGGGCCTTCAAAAATCTTTCTGAAAATGTCTCCCCAAATTTTAATAACTTCCAATTCTGAGAATGGAGAGCTAAGATCAAACCAATCCTTCTGCTGAAGCTACTAGAAAATCTGTACCAGATGTATTTGAAAGCATTAGAATAAACAGGGTAGTGAAGAACAGCCTGGCCCAGCTCTTAACAACAGCCAGAACGAGGGTGCTACCAAGGCCCAAGCTCAAAGCTGCCTCGACCCTGTGGCCTCTGCGAGCCTGAAGAACAGCAGGCATTTTATCAACCTGCTTGGATGGAAGGACTGTAAGTCAGCACCCAAGGCCCACTCAAGCTGAGGCCACCACCACCCAGTTAGTTAAGACTCCAAAGGGCCCAGCATCCTGTGAGCCCCAGAAACACACAGCCCCCATACTACACTGGGTCCTCAACACACCCTCCCAACAGACTAGTTCTCTCAGTGGATGAAGAGTACAGAGCCACCTGCCCGCTTCATGATGGAATGGACTTTTTCTTTGGTAGGTGACTGCAGAGGTCCATTTATTATTGACTTCTGTTTTTTATTTTATAATGTTAGTCCCACCTGTGGGTTGATGGTGGGTTCTTAGAAACACAGCTCCAAATCCCACATTGTGCCTGGGGGTATGTGCAATTCCCTTTCTGACAGCTCACCATGTGACAGTTTATGGGTTCACATGGCATCTGAAAATGAGTCCTGCCTCTGTGAGGTGTTCTGCTTATTTTAAGCAGCGATATTGCTAAGCAAATGTCTAGCATCAGAGAACTTTGGGTTCAAATCTGTTTGTCAACTGTAAGCTGCATAACACAAGTCTCATATTCCTCATTTGCAAAATATGGATGACAGCAATGATAATAACACCCACAATGCTCAGAAAGGCGCTGCGAGATGTCAAATACTAGGCCAAGTACCTGGCAATCACTTAAGTATTTAACAAACGCTGCTATTGCTAGTATTAGCAGAAAGGTGATACCGGATATCACAGTTCAAAATAATACAGAGGCAATAACAGTAATAGGATAGTTAATCATAGT
Organism: Xerus rutilus; assembly: GCA_028644305.1. NCBI lineage: Eukaryota > Metazoa > Chordata > Mammalia > Rodentia > Sciuridae > Xerus > Xerus rutilus. The sequence goes on along the minus strand of CM053404.1, from coordinate 6,657,550 downwards.
AAATACTCAGCTAGTGGACAAGAGCTAGGCCATGAGTCTAAAATTAACTCCTTGGAACATCCTACGCTAAGTCATTACGGGACTGGTGTTTTCACCTGGTGCCAGGTGCCAGGCCGCGCACACTGCACGCATGCTTTCAAAATGGAAGACTTGCTCTCTGATTCCAGGGCCCCTCAGTCAGGCTGGGAGGCAAGAAGTGCACATCCAGGGCTGTGGGCAGCTAAGAGGTCCCACAAGATAGGAGGCAATATCTTGGGGAGGGGAAGGGGCAGGGATGGCACCAAGGGCCCCAGGAGAGTCCGAAATTACTTGCATGAACTGATGGGGAAAATCGGGCTGGGGGCTCTGGCTCTGCTGTGAGTGTTCTCAGTCCTGCTCGGTGCCTAAGAACGCATGGCAGGCCCTGGCAGCCCCACGCCCAGGGCATCCGTGGTCAGGCTGCAGCACCGAAGGCCTGTGCCTGCCCTGCACAGGCCGCCATGGGGAGGGGCTCTCCCAGAGGCTCACTTACTCTCTCTGACAACTTCTCCAGGCTCGGGGACACTGTGGTCACCATTGGCAGCCTTGTCGGGACTCTTGCTTCTCCTGCCTTTTCTGTTGCTATTTTTACCTAAAAAGAGAAAAAAGAGAAAGATTCCTTTACTTCCACCTGAGGGTGTCAGAGCCCACCGTCCTCTCCTGCACGTCAGCCATCTCCAGCTCTGTGCCCCTGCCCCCAGAGACAGTGCCTTGGACTCTAGGGCGTCTTGTAGTTGAAGGAAAGAAAGTGTGTTAAACACACTCCTAATAAAAGCTAGGCACACCTGCACACTGGTATTAGTATAAGACTGCACGATGCTCGTGACCCTCCCTGAGACCCTGGCAGGCCACACCCAGCTGCTGGAACTGGAAGTGGAACCCTGCAGTTCTGGCTCCAGCATTTTTCCCCACACTAGGCGTCTCCCACTTAAATCTCTCCAAGACCCTGGCTTGGGAGCCTGCAGGTAATCACGCTGCCCACCAACTGGAAAGCCATCTTGCCGTGGCCTAGGAAGCCCGCGGGCGGTGCTCCTGCTTCTCCTCACACTGTGCTCCACTCTGCTCCAAACTGGCCCCCTGGCCCCTTCAGCTCATGCTCCTCCCCACCAGGACTCTGCACGTGCCGTTCCGCCTCCTGGAGTGCCCTCCCTTTACTCTTGGACTAGTTAGTTCCCGCATACTCTGAAAGTCTCAGCGTTAGCCGTTAGCCTCGTCTCCTTAAGCTGGCTCTCCTGACCTCTCCACCTAAATCCAGCCCTCCTTTGATGGGCTCTGATGGCTTCTGTTGTGGAGGATCCAGTTGCCTCTAGGCAGAGCCTGAGGTAGGAGTTTGGGTGCATGTGAGTTCCAAGGAAGAGAGGCAGGGGGAGAAGCAAGGTGAGGCCAGACAAGTGGCTAAGCAAGGCTGTGGTCTCGGCCGGAGACTGGCTTGGCTGGTCACCCAGGAGCTCTGGAGCAGAAGCCACACACACAGTTGTCCCCACCTGAGACAAGAGGCTGCCTCTGGCTACAGAGTGACATCTGGGAAACGGGAGATGCAGCCTTCCACTGGCATTTCTCCAGGAAGGGAAGAGATGTGAGCAACCAAAGCCCAGACCCGCAGCCCCTAGTGAGGGTGTACCTTTGTGGGAAAAACTACATGGGGGCTCCAACAACCTCCTGCACAGCTCCACACACCTGTCCTGTGTGCATCATCACAGTGGCACTGTGACGTGTCTGCTCAGAAGGGCAGGGGCAACATCTGCCTCTGCTCTACTGCCAGAGTCTATGATGAATGAATGAATGAACAGTCAAACGGACAAAAGCAAAAGGAACGCAGATCCATGAGGAAAGACACTCAAAGAGTAAGAGTCTCTTACTTTAAAGAGACTTTAAACTACAAGCTAAAATATCAGAAGCAGCTTGTGGCTCATGCCAATTAGTAAAGCCTATTTCAGATTACTGGTCCCCTGCTTCCCAAGAAAACCCTAGATCTTCAAGAAATGCCAAGGTACATTGGGCCCAACCAGGGGGAATACCCTTTTGCTATATCCTTGGGTGGCGCCCACTGGGAATAGCTCTCATTTCTCATGCACGCTGCAACAAATCACAAAATTGGCTATGCCCGTTAGGGTCCAGAAGCCAGAAAACTGGCACTTCATAATGGCTGGAAGAGGACCGACCCAGAGACCTGGTCACACTCAGCATCTGCTCAGTGCCACCCCTGCAGCGGTCCTGATTCTGTGGGTGGAAGTGTCATGGCCAGTGTCCACCACAGACAAGATGGCCACTTCCAAAAGAGCTTGATAGGCACCGTGCAAAAAAAGACCTTGGTTATTCAGGAAAATCAGCAGCACAGCTGTTGATGATGCTGAGTCTGATGTGGGAGGAAGGGGAGGTGTTCTACCAAAAATAAAGGTTGACAAGATGTGACCAACATGTGGGGACAGGGGCCTCAGGGGTAGTGGCAAATAGCACTGAAATCACAGCTGGGAGGGTCCAGCCACCTTCTCTGGAGACTAGCAGTGGTCAGGAGCACTATCCTAAGGGCCTGGCTCCAGTGTGGGGTCCTGCCCCATCCACCCTGTACAGCCAGCATGTCCAGGGGCATGTCTTACTTCATCTGGGCTTATCTTCAGCAGAAGACACAGTGCCACTGCAGAGGAAACTCCAGGGAGGAAACAAAGCCACTTGGGTGACCCATGGTCACCCTCAAACAAAAGAAGGCTTCTATCTTTTCATGGCCAACTTCTTCCCTGAGCCCCACACGTCCGTCACAAAGCACTGTTCCAGGCGTTAACAGCTAACACGTGTGGGGCGATGCACAATTCACAAGGCATTCTCCCAGTGACTCTGGCCCTCAACCTTGGCAAAGACCCACAGAGGGCAGGAAGCTTATAATGAATATCATTTTACAGATGAGGACACTGAGGCTCAGCAGGAGGAAGAGGTCTGCCCAAGGTCACTAACAGAGCCAGGAGGTGACAGAGCAGGAGACTGACTCCAAACCTGAGCCCTTCCCAGCTGGCTTGCAGACTCCCTTCCATAGTCCCCTCCTCTCCTAGAAGAAGAAGGGCAACATATGGTCTATACAGATGAAAGAAGAAAGTGAGGTGGAAATAGTCTTCAGAGAAGGAGCCAGAATCAAATCAACATCTCCATCTGGGCCGCGTGACAACACAGAATTCCTTAAAAGTAGCAAACTGAAGTGCCAGTGCAGGCCACATGTTCTATTCTGGTCCACAGTGATAAATATACTTCATCTGGCTTAATAGGAAACTATTTTTCCCTTCTCTAAACAAGGAGCTTACAGTAGCAACCCCCAGAAACTGAAAATCCTTCGCTGTGCTGCAGCTTCGCCATTCCCCAGGAAATTCCAGCCCCAGCGGGCTCTGCATTCCCTCTGAAGGACAAACCTGGCCCAGGGCTTTGAGGTCCCTGTCTGCTTCTTGTTAAGGAACCCCCTTGAGGAGAAAAACCCAACCAAACGGGTTCTCGGGAGCTCCCAGAAATGCAGGCTCGAGGCCTCAGGCAGACAATAACCAGAGTTCTCCGGCTCACTGCAAAGGCGCACACCTGCGCAGGCCCCTCCCGGGGAGGGCCAGGGCGACTCGGCAGGTGCACACACAGCCTCGAGGACAGTGGCTAAATATTCCTAGATATCCCTGCTCCACATGAATGTGAGCAGAATGGGAGCAGGAAACAGAGGGAACAGCCTCGGCCCCCATTCCTTTCTGAAAACAGGCAGCTCCCAGAGGAAACAAGGATCCCCAGGGGATCACATGAATCCTGAGAGGCGGCTCAGTGGTTGAAGGATATGTTCCCTTCCAGTCACTGGTGACGTCTGTGGTCTGGCAGGGAGGAGATGCTGTGGGGACAGGGAGACACCCCTGGAATTTCTTAAGTATGTTTATCAGGACCAGACCAAACCCAAGCAATTGGGTAACCAATCAAACAGCCCCTCCACTCCTCCTCTCTCTCTCTCCTCTCTCTCTCTCTGCTGTGTCTTCCCTGAGAACTAGCCTGGTTGGTCCCTGCCCCTAGGGTCCAGCCTGTCATGCAGGAGGCTGTCTCCACCAGACCCAGGGCATAAGAGACAGTGGGGTCAGCCAGGGCCACAGGGCCTTTGTGGTTACCACTCCCACCCTCTATGCAGCCAGCAGCCCCTTCCTGACTATAACCAGATGGAGTTCCTTACTTTTAATTTAAGGAGACATGGTGGTAGCAGCAGCAGGTAGGCGCAGGCGGGCACGGGCGGGCACTATGCAGTACCTGCCTGTCCCAGTTTGTGTTCTGCCTGAACAGAGTTGGAGGCAAGAAGGCCTGGAGAGCAGGACTGTATCTGGGAGGTGACTTTAGGTAGCACAGTGAAAATACAATGGGGCTGAGGGGAAGGACATACTAACAACCCAGGGATGTGACTGGCAGGACCCCTGAGGCACAACCTGGCTAGGGACTTGAGGAACAGAGGAGACATGCCACTGAGCACCTTCCAGAGCCTGGCAGGCTGGACATAGACCCTCCAACTTCACACTCCTGAAGTGTGAGGGTACTACTGTCTCTACAGTGAGAAATCGAGGTTTGGAGATGTCACAGGCTCCTGTAAGTGGCAGAGCCAGACTCTGGTGCCAGTCATCTGAGTCCTGGGGTCACCTCACATGCCTTGCATGGACCAGGTATTCCATACAAATATGCAACATCAGAGGCTCAAATTTAAAGGTGTTCTATGTCATGATGTGATGCCCAATGCATAGCCAGTTGGCTGCCAGCCAGGTGGGGAAGCCAGTCCTTTCCCAGAGCCAGCCAAAGAAACCCTAATTCATGGGTTTCATGACCACAGAGCAGAAGCCACAGTGGCAAGGACTGCAGCAGGCCACAGAGAGCTAAACCTCTCATTGCTGGCAATGCCCAGCCTGGGTGCTCAGGCTCCCCAGACCCCAAGGGACATCCAGAGGGTGCTCCACCTCAGTCCAGGCTCCAAGGCCAAGATGCCTTCACCCCAGCACTGAAGGCACAAACCACCATGAAACCCGGCAGCCGTGGACCTTGAGGCACCCAGGGAAACACGAACCACAGCATGCAAGCCAGCTTCCCCAACTCTGGAAGGGTCCCCCACCCTTTATTATCCAAGCCCGAGTCCTTATTTCTGGAACCACGAGCACAGGCAGGAGGGAATGTGCCAATGCTGAGTTGACTTTGGAGAACATTTTGGAAAGGGCGGTGGTGCCTTAGAAAGCTGATTTTTTTGAACATGTCCTTTCCCTTGAAGTTTTGTAGGAAGTTGCCCTGGACAAAACACACTTAGGATTTAACTCAGAGTGAGCCTGGAGGTTTGCTTATTAGTTGTCTGGGTGCTATAATAGCATCGTGGTGATACTGAAATATTTACAAACACATTCTCCTAATCCTCGCACTCCAGCTTTGCCCAAGAGAAGACATTTCCATCCAAAGGCCAAACTGCACAATTCCGGGGAAGAGATGAAGCAAAGCTGAGAAATGAAGCCCCCTCTCCACCAACCGGCGGCAGCGCACACAACAGAAAGGCCTTTGTTGACGATCACATGTGCTCAGATAACAACTCTGGCAATTTCCCCCGCAGCTGAGACACAACACAGTACAAAATACAGACCGGATGATTCTGGGCACAGACATACGAGCAAACATGGCTCATTGCCCACTCTGCAAATTCCACAGGCTCGAGACGACAGTGGCGGTGCGGGTTTGTGTGTACTCTAACAGCCAGGCAGCCTCACCGCTGCCTGAAGAAAACTGCAAGCAAAGGGACAAGCAGGAATCCAGATGTAAATGCTACATCTCTGAGCCTACTTCTAAGCCAAGGTGCCCTGGAGGAGGAAAAAAGTTTTTCAATCACTTTTCCGTAGTCTTGTTTATTATTTTGTTTCTTATTGCTAAGTGGAAGGGGTGAGTTATGTAACTATGGTTTATTACTCTGTGCCATCTTATTCTATAAAAAGAGTAAGGCCAATAACCAAAGTCATCAATTTGGAGATGTCATGCAAAGTTAGCACACCCCAAATCCACTGGCATGCCCACCAGGGAGGCCCAGGACCATGCAGACCAGGGTCCCGAGACTCCCTCATGGGGCCCCAAAGCATTTCAGCTGCAGGGATCTGGAAACTGTGGAGTTCAACTTGAAGCAGCTGAATAAATAGAACTAGAGAGAGAAGCAGGTTGTCAAGTCTGTGTGAGGAAGAACATTCTAGCAACCAGTACTGTTCATCCAGTGAACCAGCAGCCTCCAGATAGTGAGAGCCTGTCTGTGTGCAGGGACTGTGCATCCCCCTGTCAGAGTCCTGCCCCCAGAGGACCATTTAGGCTCCTCTAAGTTCTAACATTCAGGAATGAGCTGAGGTTCACAAGGAGGACCTCAGAAATTCTATGATACCAAAGTCCACCACAAACAAAAAAACGGATTTCATGATCCCATATCCTCAAGGGGACACGTACTCACAAGCATAGTAAAGACTAGTGAAATGTGACATTGTAATCTGGTTAACATTGTTTTCAAATGTCATTTTCCTGTTTTCATACTGTATACAGCAGTGTCTCTCAAACCCCTGGGGATGTTTGGCAATGCCTAGAGACATCTACGGCCGTGACAATGACAACTGGGAGAGGGTGCTACTGGCACCCAGCGAGTTGAGGCCAGGGGTGCTGCCAACATCCTCCAAACACAGGGCACCAACCCCCTCAGACCTACACACAGTTTGTCCAAGATGCTGTGAAACCCGTTAGCTCACCATCCTCGGTGGCCACTGCAGGGTGGGGAGGTGGGATCTCAGTGTGCTGTTTAATTATTTTAAACTAAAATTATTTTAAACTAAAAACTTAAATGTTTTCAAAGATTTCATCCCAATCTGGATATCAGAATTAATGCAGTATAAGTAGAGTAATCCTTATCCAAAATGCCGGGGACCAGAAGTGCTTCAAGCTTTGGAATTTCTTGAATAACATTTACATATACCTGATATATCTTGGAGATATATCTTGGAGATGGGAATCAAATCTGAACACAATATTCATTAATGTTTATGCACCTTATACACATAGCCTAAAGGCAATTTTACACATTTTTAACAGTTTTGTATATGAACCAGTTTCATGGTGTGGAAATTTCCATGGTACCACCTCAACTCCCAGCCTGTGCTTGGTACCCAGCATGCAATATCCCCCCAGTGCAGGCGTTAAGCCTGCAGGCTGGGGCCCTGTGTTCCTTCCTCATTAAGAATCTTTCCAAGATAAAATGGCAGCCTGCTTACAAAATAGCCCACTGAAGAGATGCACGCTCCTATGGCATCATGAGAAGTGTCCATGTCAAGGCACCACTTGAAGTGGGAAATGATCTTTTCCTAGCACAGTTTAACTGCACAAAACTGACTCCCTTAATCTAGGTCATTCTTAAATCTGTCTGTCCCACTACTCAAGGTGCAGGTCTATTGTGCAAACACCAAAATTTTTAAAAATGAAAATTAAAAAAATAAAACCAGGCACTAAATAAAAATGTGAAATAAGAGTCCCAACACCTGGATGACCCTAGTGGACAGGAGTTCTAGAAAGCCCCATGTAATTCATTTGAAAGAGCAGAAAGCTTGGAAGCAGCTCCCTGGCAAGCCAGCTTCTTGAGATAGTTTGGAATTCTTCAGGTTTTGGGTTTGGGGGACCTTGTCTGGGTGGATGCCAGAGGTGCATTTCCTGCAGGAGCCAGGGTTAGCTATTCAATAGGAATAAACAGCTTCTTGCCCCACGGTCAATCTCTATCTGCAAATGGCTTTGCAAAAGCAAATGACTTATTTCTTGCAGATCACGGTGCATGCTGATTTCTCCTTCAGAGACCCCATTCCAGGCTAGCAAGTGCTTTGCTCAAAGGACAAAGGAGAGCTACCTCTTCATCCGACTCCACAGACACACTAGCCATTGAACACTGCTGAGGGCAGGCTGTAACTTTCTGAGCTGTTTTCTTTAGTGGAGATAGCTGTCTCAGGAATGATGGCTAGTCATTAGAAAGAGTCCCCCAAAAAGAAACTAGCTCACTAGACAGGCCCTACACATTAGCACTGCCCAAGCTCCCTTATTTATTTCTTTGATACTCCACACCTCTACTTCTATTTTCTCCAAGTCCCCCAATTTCTATGCCTCATACTTTCTATCCCTAGGGTCTCCCCAGCACCTGGTGCTGAGCAAGTTTTTAGGAAGCATCTGTGGAATGAAAGAAGGGTTCTCAGGAGGGTGAGCACACCTGCAAGCTGCAGGTGCACTGGAAGTTGTAGACAAAAGATTTCTGCAGCACTGGACAGAGTCAAGGGGAGCAGCAGGTGCCACTCTGCCTCTCTGCAGGTGAAGAAGCTAAGGCTCAGGAAGCAGAGCCAGGAACCCCACATGCCCCAGTTGGTGAGCCCAAGACCTGGCTAGTAAGCATCTAGAGCTTCATCTACCTTTCCTCTACCGCCACCCTAACTACCAGCAGCTAGCCGTGCTGAACACATGGCAGACAGGAAAAAACAACAATTCAAGCAAATTTGACTCCAACCATCAAACCAGAGGCCTGAGTATCAAGCACAGGAGAAGGACTTTCAAATCTCCCAGGTCAGCAAGTGACACTGAGCAAGTAACTTCAACTGTCAGTGCGACCAGTTCCTCAGTAATCTAGCAAGGACATCCACCCTCCAGAGCCACAGAAGAAACTATAGGAGTCAGGTGCAAATAAAGACCAGTCAGTCAATATCCTGCAAGTGGGAGCCTCTCTGTCCACTCCTGTTAGCAGCCACGGTGGCTGTTACACATCTTCCTTCCCATAACTCCTTGGAAAGAGTGGGAAATCTGGATGATTCAGTTCAAGGTCACACAACTCACCTGTGCAATATGGCGGGGCCTCATGTGTGTGTCAAGAGGGTTCTCAGACAGGACACCCTCTCAAGAGTGTCTCGACCACTATTTCTCTGTTGCCCTCACTGGTGACTTTCAAGAGCAGTTTAACCAAACAAAGGTGTCATCTTCTATGGCCGGAGCTCTTTGATAGTGTCCCTGTGCTTCACATAAAGCTATTGCAAGGCTGGAGAATATGGTCACAAGCCTGATCACTCCCCATTGCTAAAATACTAAGCCCACAGCATATGCAATGCGCAGGGACCACAGGAAAGAACAATTAAGAGAAAGTCCCACTTCACAAGGTTAGTGCAATAAACCAAGGGGAAGTCATTTCCCCAAGACAAGGCTGGCAGAAACAGGAGGGATTTGAGAGTGGTGTGAGGGATGGATGGAAACAGCCCACCCCAGGCTGCCCGCCACCAGAGCTTTCCAGATCTCAGCCAGCTTGGCCTCCTCACCTTAGTATATCTAGGCCACTGGGTCTTAAGCCACACAGTGTACCCAGCTGAGGCTGTATGGGCCACTTTGCCCCAAGGGAGTGGAGGATTCAAAGGACCCACTGACAAGAGGAGGAGGGACACAGGCCGGGTAAAGGCCCTCTGGCAGAGCTTTCCACAGAGGACCATCTGCCAAAACAGGCCAGTCATTCACGTGGCCAGAAAGGAAATTCACTCTCAAGAAAATGCTGCCTGTGAAGACTGAGTAGAAGGCAGAGGAGGAGGAAGTGCCCAGCAGAAAGATCCTTTGCCCCGCGGGAATGTCAAGCTTGGGGCCACAAGGGTCCTGGCTCCCTAAGGCAGCTTCTCGACTGCTGAGCTCTCGCCCCACCTGAAGAAACAGAGCGGGGATGAGCATCGCAGCTCAGTGTGGGGGGTTCGGAGCGCCGAGGCAGATGAAGTCCCCAGGGAGGCGTGGGCACCACAGGAGGCTGGCCGGGAGCCAGTGTCCCCTGGAGGAGAGCGACGGCGGGCGCCCCCTCCGGCCGCCCAGCGCAAAAAGTTACCTGGTGGAGGTGGAGGCGACTCTGCGGCTAACTTTTCCCTTTGGGGCGCTTTCTTGGGCTTAGTGGCCCTGGTGGGCGGCCTGGGTTGGGGCGGGCGCGGCTCCCACGCCTCCTCCCCTGGCCCCTCGGGCAGCGGCGGCGAGAAGGGCTGGGGCTCGGGCTCCGGGCGCTGGTTGTGGGGCTCCCGGCTCCAGAGCTCCTGCACGGAATAGTCGGGGTCCTCGAGGGTCGCGCCCTGGGCTTCGACCCCAGCCAGGGCCCTCACGGCCAGGAGGGCCAGGGCCAGCGCGGGCCAGGCGACCCCCTGGCGAGCCATGCCCGCTCCGCCCCGCGCCCTGGGCAGGGTCCCGGTCACCGGAGCGCCTGCGGGCCGCGGGCGGACGAGGCGCGGGGCAGGAGCGCGGGCGCTGCAGCGGGCGCGGGGCGCGGGAGGCGGCGGCAGGGCGGGTGTGACCGGCCCTCCGGGCGGGGCCGGGCTGGGCGGCGCGGGGCGGGAGCAGGGGCTCGTCCCGCCCTCCTCCTGCCCCCGCGTCCGCAGACCCACCCTACCCGCCCCGCCATCCGGCAGGTGTTGGAATTCCTGCCGGCCGGGGACTGTCGCCGACCTTTCTCCTCCACCACCCTGGCCAGCATGCTGCCCCGCTGGGCGCCCCTTTCCCCGGGAGTCCGGAGTTCCGTGTTGGAAGGAAACTTCCAGACATCTCCTCTACCCCTTCCTTTTACAGGTGGAGAAATGTGACTCCAGAGGAGACCAGACTGGTCCATGGTGCTAATGCAGATAGAGCCCAAAGCCTGGCCTCTGCCCTCCTGCCCCACCTGGCCCACCCTGTGCACCAGACCTGCATTCCCACCAGCAAGGATCCAGTAAACCTCCCTCTGGGCAGCGCCTAGTGACCCTGGAGGGCTGTTGCTCTCTCCCATATAACACTGTAACTCTGTTACAGAGAGAATGGAGTCACCTCAAGGGCACCATCCCAGAGTCAGAGAGGACATTTGTTAGTCCTGAGAGCAGGCCCGCCCAGAGTATCCTGCACTGCCTCCCTTCCAGAAAGTATTTCTCACCTTGGACAACTGTGTGCAGCTTTTTCTTACATGGAGAGGGACCCCACCGTCCTTTGGTTTCTACTCTCCAGACTTGGGGTGTTTGGAGAAACAGAAACTGCTTTGGGTTTCTATTCCTACCTCAAAAAATTCCAACAAACTTCTTGACTTAAAACAACACCTGCTGATTATCTGGAAACTGCAGGTCAGCAGCCTGACTTGAGTGTCTCTGGTTGAAGTCCAGGTGTGGGCAGGGGTGGAGTTCTCCGGGAGCCCTGGAGGAGAATCTGCCTCTGAGCCCACTCAGGGTAGCTGAAGCCGGTCGGTTTTGGCAGTTGTTGGACAGGGGTCCTGTCTGCTTGCTGGCTATGGAGGCCAGACTTCACTGCTGTTGAATGTCTGTATCCCTTCCACGGCTGTCCACAGCTCCTACAGGCCTGTCTTATCCCTGCACGTGGGCCTGAGCCTCAGAGCCAGTACTGGCACATCAAATCCTCCCCATGGCTTCAAATCTTCTGCTTCTGCACGTCTTTCCTCCTTGCAGTGGGAGAAATTCTTCACTTCAAAGGGTTTATGGGATTAAAGCGGCCCACTAGTAATCCAGGACCACTACCCTCTCTCTTCTGTCTGCACCTTTCATTCTGTAACTTAGTCACAGGTTGTAGAGATTCAGGAACAGACATCTTTGATGGCCACTATGGGGACAGATGATCCTCTAGCCTTGGGTTGGGCTCTCACCTTCCCAGTCCCTTTTGGCCTGGGATGTGATTCCAAGATGCCACTGAGCTGAATCTGGACACCAGGGCAAGGCCTCCACCTTCCCCAGGGAGTGTGGGGAGTCACATTTCTGAGCCTCACAGTGGGCAGAGCTTGGGCCAGGACAGTTGCCGTACTCTGCCCAGGCCCCTCTTGCCACCTCATTTTCCCTCATTGCCCCCACCTAAGCCACCAACTAGGCCATTTTGGGGGGGAGTCTTCTAGGCTTCTAGGTCACAGTCCAAAGCAGAATGGCCAGAGTGAGAGGGGAGACGAGGCTGAGAGGCAGGGCCTGTTGGAAACACCACGGTTTGTGGACCTGGCTGTCAAATCTCCGGGACGTTCTGGAATGAATCTAGCAGATTTCCAGAGAGGGAAGGAGAGTCCCTCTCCCTCCCCTGATGTTCCAAGCAGCCTGGGATGGGCTGGATCCCACCCGCTGTCCTCCATAATATGTCCCCAGGGCTCACTCACAGGCGCTGTTTTATCTGAAGCCAGCTACTCCAGACAAGAGGACAGGTCAGCATGGGGCTTCAGTGGCAAAACAGAAAGAGGCTCTGGCAATGAGCCACATACCTGGAGGTCCCAGATAGCCTGGAAGCCCTCTGAAAGGGGCTTCAGAGGTTGTCCAGGACAAGCGTGTGCCTCATCAGAGCCCTAGGGCTTGCTAAGCATGCAGACAGATGCCAAGCCCACCCAGACCTGCAGAACCTCCTAGGGCTGGGCTCAGGACAGCACTCCCACATCTATAAAACGCCTCTGCTAACTCACAGAGTCACATTTTACAGAGGAGGCTGAGGGCCCGGACCCACGTCAGGTCGCCAAGGTCAGGAGGAAACCCTGCTTTGTCCGGTAGTTCAGAGTCAGGCTGAGTAAATCTCGGCAGCCCCAAATCCATGAGTTCTGAAAACATTGTGCTTCTTTCCTGGCACTTCTAAGGTAAATAATAGAACACAAACCTGTACTGCAGAGTCTGGGAAGCATCCAGAGAATGTCCTCAAGTGTGATTCTCAGCACATCCCCGGAATCAGGAAACAGTCCCCCTCAGTGGCTGTTCTCCTGGCTAATGCCTGTTTGTTTTCCCTGGAGAGACACATAATTAAAGCAAGCAGAACAAACAGAATGAGAATTGATTGCAGCATGCCGATTCTCTGGGGACTGCAGTCCATGGGAGTTCCTAGAGCACCCTTTGTCTACCTCTCTCTGGGGCTGCATGCCTGGAGATTTGTGGGAACAGAGTTCACAAAGTGTAGGAAGAGAAGGTGGCAAAGCTGAATTCATTTTCCTAGTCTCCGAGCCTCTTCCTGGCTGCCCAGGAAGGGCACTGCATTCTTCTGCTTCCCCAACGAAGCCTTCCCAGGTCACCTTTGTGTCCCATCTATCCTTTAGTCTCTGCTATTGTTCACCTATCAAAAGTCCCAGGGCCTCTTATTCAACTTATTCTTCAACTCACCTCTCCCCCTGTTCCTCCTACCACTCTTTTAGTTCAACGTTCAGAACTACGAGGCCCGTGCTAGATTATTGGCGTATTGCTCACTGAGTGTCCTTGCTCCTGCCTCTCTGGCTTGTAGTTCACCCTGCACTCAAGGCTCCCAGCTACTCTCCATGTACAATATCACCTCCTCCTAACAAGCCCACACAAGTCCAGTCTTTCTGCTTCTCTCCCCTTCTGGCAGGCAATGACGGTCGTGCATACACTCCATGGCCTCCTGCACAGCATTTATAAATGCTTTTCAAAGTAGCAATTGTTATAATCTAATATTATATCCCCCAAGAAACCAACAGAGTTCAAGAAAGAAAATCTTTAGTAACTCCTTGTTGGCTAAGGTCTTCCATGGCATCCAAGAGTGCTGCTTTTTTTGACATTTCTGTTCCCAACCTAATAATGTGTCTGTTTAACTTTAGTCTTGGACCCTACCCAAAGGGCTGTGAGCATCTCTTTAAAGCATAAGTGAGTTAATGCTGAGGATTCTGGATGATAGTCATGCTATAAAACCAGACACTCCCACTGGGAGCAGCAGTTGGGCAGAGGGGAGCCAAGATGGCAGCTCAGATCCCCAGTTTCTGAGTTCCTAAAACAGTGCTCAAAGGCAAGCCATTGTTTGCTCCTCTAGAGAATCCACTAATGCATTTCTGTTAAGCATGATAAGCCAATGTTTGTCTGTTCATTCATTCCTTAGACTTGGGATGGTGTTAAGCCAGTTTCTGTTATACAACATAAATCTGTGCTTGTCAAATAATCCTCAAACACCTTACACAGCTAATAATCGTTCAAATATTTATGAGGCCCACAGAGGAAATTTATGTTAAGCTGCTTGACGAGAAACAAGAACGTATGCAGGTTCAAGGAACATTCTGTTGAAACAAATATTGCCAAGACATCAACACTTTCAGAGCATTTTTCATAACGGACTTTCGCACCTGCTCATTTCCCTAATTATCCCTGAAGCTTTACACTTCCAGAGAGAGAACCAAAATGGAATTTTTTTGAAAGATCAGTAATTTGAAAAATTAGCTTCTATATAAAGAAAAATACATACTCAGGCACAGCCATTTCTAAAAATATAGTCTAGAGATGGATGCTCAGAGAGAGATATCGAGTTGTTATGGCAACTATGATTATAATTACAAAGCTGGAGGGTTTTCCCGTTCATTACTATGTTGAGATGTGGTGATTTAAATGGCAGCGTCCTTTGTAATGTCCTCAATCTCATTACTACATAATTACCCATTTCATATTTAATCTTCGTTGTGTTTGCTCTTAATCCTGTGCCCTGTGGAGATGGTGTCTTTTGACAAGACTTATTCTTAGTTCATGGGTCCCCTTTGCACCTCAGCTCCTCTCCTCTACTCCATTGCCCCTACTCTGTGATTTCATTTGACCTTTCAGTTTGACCTTTGGGGAGGCTTGCTTGGGCATGAGCTAGTCCATTGGTAAACAAGAAGACACTGTTGTGAAAGTTGTTAAGAAACCACTCCAACAGGCACGTAGGGCGAGAATAGCCAGAGCCTGCTGGGCATCCTAGGTCATCCAGAATTTCTTGATCAGCTACTGTATGCAGAGTTTTTTTACAGCATCAATGATGCTTCACCTCTGCATTGGCTTTCTGTGTGCACCCCTGGGTTGCCAACCCTCTTGCCCTCCTGTATGCTAGAGACGCCCCCTTGAGGACTGAGGGCCGGTGTCCTCGGGTTTTTGATTGGCATTGGCCAATGGGAGGTGCCAGCAGGAAGTAGGAAGATGAGAGGAAGGAGAGGTTTGGGTATTTCTTCCCCTTGAGCCCCACTCTTTCACATTCCTGCTCCTGGGGACCTGCCTGTGCTGCATTTATTCTTTTCTCTGGAGTCCTCTTTCCCAGCCCCAGCTTTGCAAGCCAGTGGGTGGTAATGACTTCCTGCACGCCTGAGCCTGCAGAAAGTAGGCTCTGGTACTTCATTATCCCCCACGTGTGCCCGCATCCCTGCCCACACCTCTGTGCTCAGTCATCTGTGTGTGCCACTCTTTCCTGCTGCTCCCTGCTGACTGATACACTCCTCCAAAGCCTGAAAGAGGAGAATAATTCTCCTCTGTCTTGCAGCTGAGGAAGCTAGAATAGTTAAGTCACTTGCTAAAGGACACCTAATTCACAAGCCGCAGAGCTGAATGAACCTCCGACTGTTTGGGTCCAGAACCACTGTCCCAATGTGTATGCTGCAGCTCAGGCCAAGGAAATCCTAGCCTACACATGACCCAAGATGCATTCAGGCAGAGCAGCAGAGTGAAAGTGGAGCATGAGCCCTCCACAGTGGTCACCAGCGTGGGTGGCTTTAGACCCCAGCATATCTCTAGCCCCTCCTTTTAACAAAATTCCTTAAGGTCTAAGTCCCTCCGAGTTAAAAATTCTGGGGCTGTTCCTATTGTCACTGAATGCACAAAGCCCAAGAGAAAAGAAGCAGTAATCCCTTTGGAGTCTCCATTTGCATGAAGAGGAGCTCCATGTGAGAAGCCAAGACACAAGGCTTAGGAAGACGCCACCCCTCTCTCCAGCCCATCACTGCCACATGCATGGAACAGCTATGTTCCAGCCCAGAACCAGAAGAAAGGGTCAGGAATCCCTGAAACTCAAGCCCATTACTCTGTATCTCCTGTGCCAGGGTCAGGGCTCTGAACAGCATCAACAAGTGCCACTTGTCCATCCATTTGGAGAGGCCTAGGACTGGAAGAGAACAGCCAGTCCTATAGTCCATGGTCAACTAAACCCCAATCAGGAGTCCCAGTGAAGACTTCTGTGTGGCCTCTCTGCTCTCTCCCACACCAACCACCCACTTAACCAGATAGAATGGAAACTAAAAAGATTCAAATTCTTGTGAATCTAACAAACTTGAAAGTCTAATAAATTCCCAGAAAAAAATAAAAAATGCTAGTATTGACATGAGAAGAGAGAACCTGAACAGAATAATATTAAAGGAATAGAAATGGGAGTTAGCCAATCTCTGCAGAAAATGTTCAAAATAGTTTTCCAGGTGAATTTACCAAACGTAAAAAAGCTAAATTTCCATCTTATAGAAGGTGTATGGATTTTTTTCTCAGAAATTAGAAGTGTGAAACCTATTATCATTTTATTGGGCTAATAACCTTAATGCTAAAACCAGAAAATGTTTTTTTTGTTTTGAGCATAATTACAAAAAAGTCTAAGTCAAATATTAACTAACAAGTAACTTTTTAAAAATAAGATAAAATCAAATAGGCCTTATTTTAGGAATACAAGGATGTTTCAGCCATAGAAAATCTATGTAATTCATCACATCAGTAGACCAAAAGGCTAAAAGTATGTGATTATCTGAATCAATAAATCAATCTTAATTAGAAAAGCTTTTCATAAACTCCAACATCTATTTTGGAAAGAAACTTTTAGCAAACTATAAGTGAAAGGGATCTCTTGACTTGATAAGGTTATAAAAGAAATATTTAAAGACAACATAATAATTAGTTGAACAAATTTAGATGAACTCTCTAGAGGACCTGATTTAAGGTCAAGATATCATTTCCCATCCCTGGATATTATGGCCAAAGCTCATAGGGAAAGAAAAGGATACAAAAAAAAAATATAAATTTCAGAAGAAAAGTATCTTTATTTTACAGGTAAAACAATCAGGGAAAAAACAATGGAAATATCAAATAAAATAAGACTTAGATTTATACGTTTGATTGATCAAATATAAACATTGAAAAATCAATGCCATTTCTCTACCCCAGTAATAACCAACCAGAAAATGTAATACAATGTAAGGTCCATTTACAATATCAGCTAACCTATGAATTATTTTGGAATATATCTAGCCAAGAATACAGAAGAAAGCAAGAATCCTATAACAAGACAGTTTTGAAACTTCAAAAGTTATAGAAAATGTATTGAACAAAAGGCAAGATACTCTTGCTCTCATGTATGACAACTTGGCATGAGAAAGATTCAGTTCCTGCCCAACAAACTGATCTATGAATAAATGAACCATAAATATAAATAAAGTATATGCAATCAAAATTACAGTTTTTTTAAGTAATTCAATAAGTTTACTCTAAAATGTATAAGGAAAGAAAAGGTCCTCAAACAGCTAAAGTAGTGTTGACTTATCCACCTAGATATTAAGATACATCACAAAGCCATATTTAAAACTTTAAAGGAGAAGGAGAAAGAAAGAGAGGGAGAGGGAGGTGAGAAGAGAAAGGAAAAGGAAGGCAGAGAGAGAAGACTAAAGGAAGTTTTTTGCTCAAAAACAGGCCGTGATCTAACATATTCAAAGAGAGAACTAAGTACAGAGCTCTGTGTCGTATTTGGGGATAATACCTTCATGACATGAGAACATTACAAGTCAAGGTAATTTTGCTTTGTGGCCTTGAGAAACCTGAATCCATATGGAGAGAAGTAAAACTGGATCCTTATCTCATACCTCATAAAAAGGTGGACTCCAGGGGGTCTAAAGAATTAAACATGAAAAGGGAAAACAAAGATAAAAAGGAAAATCTTTTGCATCCTAGAGATGGGGAAGAACTTCTTAAATAAAATCTCTATGAAAACTGAATATCTGTGGTACATAAGGAAGAAAAACAGGAATCCCGGTAGAAAAATGGGCAAAGGTAATGAACAGGCAGAAAAGAAAACAGAAAAGGCTGGTCCCTGAGAAAGAGACACTCAAAAGTGATTAGGAGGGGCTGAGGCTGTGGCTCAGTGGTAGAGCGCTTGCCTCGCATGCGTGAGTCACTGGGTTCGATCCTCAGCACCACATACAAATAAATAAATAAAAATAAAGATATTGCATTCATCTACAACTAAAAAAAAAAAATATATTAAAAAAAAAAGTGATTAGGAGCCAGAGAAAGGCACATTTGAATGAAGAGGTGTCATCTGACAGCCACCAGCTGGGCCAATGTCACAAGCTGAATGGCATCAAATGTTGGTAATGATGTGGGAAAGGAGGAGCACCGCTGGTGAGGCTGCAAGAGTGTCCCGTCAACCTGGAAAGCAGATATGTGTCCCTCGATGAATTCCAAAGTTCACATTTGTCACCACCGAATGCCAATAACAACCCTTCTGCATCTACAGGCTCCGCATCCACAGATTCGACCAACCTCAGGTCAAAAAATATTTGGAAAAAAATAACTGCATCTATATTGAACAGGTACACCCTTTTTGTTTTCAGCATTCTCTGAACAATGCAGTATCACAACTGTTTGCATAGCATTTATGATGTATTAGGTATAAATAATCTAGTATTCAGGAAGTTGTGCATGTGTTCTATGCAAATACTATACCCTTTTATATAAAGGACTTGAGCTTCCACAGTATCTGCAGGGGCCTAGTTCCCTGTAGATGCCAAAGAATGACTGTTCTTGCTGGGGGCGGTGGCGCACGCCTGTAATCCCAGCAGCTTGGGAGGCTGAGGCAGGACAATCCCGAGGTCAAAGCCAGCCTCAGCAACGGTGAGGTGCTAAGCAACTCAGTGAGACCCTGTCTCTACATAAAACACAAAATAGGGCTGGGGATGTGGCTCAGTGGTTGAGTTCAATCCCTGGTACACTACCACCCCACCCCACCCCTGCCAAAAAAGAAGGACTGTCCTTGAATAAGAGAAAAGATCATAGATCATGAACTCAGTGAGAATGAAAAATACACCTGAGAAGCGTTTTTCCCATTAAAATGTTTGTGCCAATAGAGAATATTTGAATATTACATTAACTCAGGACACACATCACTAAATAATTTCTACATCTTGCCATTTGATACATAAGTGTTAGGTCAAGCAATATAAGTGATTATTTTTCCTTTTCTACTGAATTGATAAGCCAATCATTTTTATGACAGTATCTTTCAGAGTCAGTTCAAATTAACTATTGGGAAAAGTGGATTAAAATTTTATTATTCCACAACTTTCTGATTACCTTAAGGGAATGAGATACATTACAGATAAGCAAGCAAGTAAGTGTATTAGAAGCAGGTGTAAAATGTCCTCTTGCAATCTAAGGACTATGTTACTTAAATGGCCCTATTCAGTAAGAAAAATAGGTTTCTCCAATAGTGGAACTACTATTACCTAAGATTGTGACATCAAACATATACCAAGAGGAGAGACACAACACAATAGTTTATTACATCCAATTACATCTACCCTCAGGGGCACAGTCAGGAAAAACAATTTTTTAAAGTCTTAGCATTATTCCTTTGAATCTGGATTTTACTGAGGACTTGCCCCATGTTGTAAATCACTTGCTGAGCTCCAGTGTGCTTTGAGGGAACTAGGTGTCAAAGATGGGAGCTTGGAATCGCACAGATGTTTTTTTTTTTCCTTCCACCCAAGCTCATTAACCCTTCTGTGTGCAAATGAAAGTAAGTGTCACAAGGGTTGATAAACTCTGTCACTAAGAATCCATTTCTATCTTTAAGAAGTTTAATGCTCCAAGTCCAAGACCTGATGCCTTGGGTATGCAACTTACATTGGCAACCATTGCCACAATCTGGATAAAATTCTTACATCTTTTTCAAATCTAAGTGCATTAGTCAGCTTTTCATTGATGTGACCAAAATACCTGACCAGAACAGCTAAGAGGAGGAAAACTATTTGGGGTTCAATCTCTGGTCAGCTGACTGCATTACTCTGAGCCTGAGGTGAGGCAGGACATCAAGGTGGAAGAGTGTGGCAGAGGAAAGCTGCTCATTTCATGGCAGCCAGGAAGCAGAGAGAGAAAGAGAGTGCCTAGGAAGCCAGGGACTGAACATAACCCCCACGGAACTGCTCAGGGCCCTGCTTCGTCCAGCCATGCCCCACCTGTCTGTGGTTACCATCCAGAAATCCATTCAGATTATTAATCCATCAAATGGATTAATCCACAAATAGGTCACGGCTCTCATAATCTAATTACATCACCTCTGAACATTCTTGCACTGCCATGTGAGCCTTTGTGGGACACCTCATATCCAAACCATAACACTAAGCTTTCCAAACTCCAGCAGATAAAACAGAAAGCACTTTTGTCTTTATTGTTTCCATTGTCCATCACAAGGATTCATGGAGGGTGTTAAATACATGGTGTTTAAATCTTATATTTTAATAAAGAAACAAATTCTGCATGGAGGTATCTGAACCAGCAGTGGCCTTATTGAGGACATGCACAGGCAGGTGGCAGGCCATCAGACCAATGTGGGCATGAAGCCCATCCTGACTCCACTCTGCCAGCTGCAGAGCCTGGATCAGGGATGACTGCCAAGCAGAGCAACTCCATGACAGCCTCATAGAGAATGATGGTGAGATTTCAATGAAATAATGCACATAACAGGTAGCATAGATCTTGCCATATAGTATCTTATTCTATTTGGTCTACCATAACAAATTATCATAGATTCTGTGGTTTATAAACAGCAGCAGTTTAATTCTTACAGTTCTGGAGGCCAGGAAGTCCATGATCAAGGAACCAGCAGATTCAGCATGTGGTGAGGGCCTATTTCATAGATGGTGCCTTCTCACTGCAAGCTCATGTGGTGGAAGGGGCAAAAGAGTTCCATTGGCCTATTCACATGGACATGAATCCCACTCACAAGGGTGCCCTGCTCTTGATCTAATCATCTCTCAAAGGCCTCACTTCCAGACACCATTGGCCTGGGGGTGAGGAATCCAACATGTGCACATTTGGCCCACAGAGCATGGTAAGCACCCAGCAAGGGTTTTTGGCTGCTGTTAACCCTGCTTCTATCACTATTTGTCCTGTCAGTGTGGGTGCATGCCTGTCACTGCCTCCTGGAGGCACCATGCCTTCATCCTTTCCCTGTCACTACCTGGAGTGTTCGGGGCCCCTCCTCTGTCAGCAAACTCCTGCTTTCACATAAAGCGCAGCCTGCTGACAGTGGGCAAGGTCCTATCTCTCTGAGCCTGGGCTCCCCAGCTCCCTCCCTGTGTATGGACCTCATGTGGAGGCAGAGGAAAGAGAAGTGTTTCCTGCTGATGAATGGCCGCATCCAAGGGAGCAGGCATCTCTCCTGTATACAGAAGGTGCTCCGTGAGTGCAGTTGAATGTCTGGTGAAAAGATTTTGAGAGTGGGGTCCAAAATCCAATTCCTCTCTGCATCCTGCTCAGGGACCCTCCCAGTGTTTGGCATACAGTAGGTACTCTATAAAAACTGCACACATAAATTGAATTTCCAGGTCCACCTGGCCTGGACTGCATTCCCTCCAAGTGCCCACACTCCCAGCCTTTAGTTAAGCAGGAACCAAGGCCACCTGCCTCTCTACCTGCTGCCCCTGGCCTCCCCACCCAGCCTTCAGGTGTCTCTTGGCATCAGTGTAGTCTGCTCAGGGACAGACCCTGCTGTTCCCATGAGACCAGGGTGTGGCCCTTCCTTATCTCACAGTGGGGAGCCCTGACATTGAGGACCCGGGGACTTCATAGTGTGCAGTGTCCTCAGTTGGCACAGCCACTTGAAACTTCAGAATGGATCTCATTTTCCAAGAAGCAAAAGCTGGAGCCAAACCAATTAATTTTCTAAAAAGCCAAAAGAGCCAAATTAAGCTAATTGTCAGGCACAGCTATTGTGTGACAGAAGTGGGGATTTATTGGGGAGGCTCTGTGGATTTCACCTCTCCTATTGGTCCTTGCAGAGTCTCAGCATGATGGAAACCCCACCTCAGTGAATCAGCTTTGGAGAAACAGTAGCTGAGCTTAGGAAGCCAAATGAGAACAGCATAACCATTAACATCCGTACACACTGTTTTCTTTCCCAAATGAAACAACCTCTCCAGTTATTAGTTACATAAATAAAATGATGTTCATGTTTCAAGTCTCAATTTAAAGTTTGTTTCCTCAGAGAGCCCTTTCCAGAAAATTCTATCTGGGGACTTCCTCTTCAGTGCCTCCCTGCCACCTTGAGGATGGTGTCCATGCTCTGGCCCAGAGTCGTTGTTCTGTTGCTCTGGCTGGGCCTTCCTTCCGGCACCCTCTCCACTTGTCACTCAGCAGCCATGTCCAGATGGAGTGAGGTCACACCACCCCGTGGCTCCCCACACCCTTGCTCTCCCACATCCCACTGCCAGCAGAGGCCTCGCCAACTCCAGCCAACCCTTGCCAACTTCTCTGGTTTCGCACACTCCTGATTCCCAATGTGGCACATTTCATTCCAGAAATCCTCCTCAGATGCATGGAAGACAGGCCAGCTCAAGCAGACCATGTGCTGACCTCACTCTCTAAGCGTATGGAGCCTCAGTCTCCTGGTGTGTAAAATGGGACTCTCATGCCTGCTCAGCTCCCCCACTGGGAACACTGCACAGACATCAGGGCTGGTGCTAGGTCAGCCGTGCCCCTACCCATCCACCCAGGCACCTCGCGAGCAGGGTGTGGGAAGCCTTTCTTCCTTCAGACAGCTGTGGGGTCTTTTTTTTTTTTTTTTTGTACCGAGGATTGAACTCAGGGGCACTCGACCACTGAGCCACATCCCCAGCCCTATTCTGTGTTTTATGTAGAGACAGGGTCTCACTGGGTTACTTAGCACCTTGCCGTTGCTGAGGCTGGCTTTGAACTCGCAATTCTCCTGTCTCAGCCTCCCTAAGTGCTGGGATTACGGGCGTGCACCACCGTGCCCGGCTAGCTATGGGATCTTGATGGTCTGCCAAAGTATGTCCCAAACACCCCAGCCTCATGTCGTGTCAGCCCCAGAAGCTCCTTCTGAGCTCCTGGACATAAGTACATGACATCAGAGCAAAGTTTAAATTCAATCCAGAAGCTGTACCACATCATAAACATCAAAGTGTAGATCCCCGCTGTGGGATACAACCAACAAAGGAACCAGAAATAAGTACCTCTTGTTGCCTCGTGCAGCCTGAACACCCTAACTTGGCTGCAAAGGAATGGAGGAGGCTTCCAATGAAAAGAAGTCTATGCAGGAAGCCTCCCCTATGGTCAGGAGTCAAGCCACTCTCGTGAATTTTCTAGATGGGAAGGAGGGTCCCAAACCTACAGAGAACCAGAAGCAGGGATAGCAACCCAGAACAGTGCCAGGGAGTGCCACCTGGCTGCCTCCCTCCCATGAGGTTGCCTCCCTGACAAGGACCAGCTCTGGGTCTCCAGGGGAAAGGCCTGTGACCCATCTGGAGGCATCGCTGGGATTTATGAGTTTCTGCCCTCGAGATTCATGCTGAGAGGCACCTATAGGAACCTGGGCAAGGTGTTTGAGTCTATTTTCTAGGTAATTGGGCTCCAGGAGGGCTCCCTTCAGTCTGGAGTGTTTGCCAAAGGCTGCTGCCAGGTGGGGACACTTGCTTCTGTGGCCAGAGTGATTTGCTAAGGTAATTAACACTCATGCTGAAACGGAGAAGGTGGTTCCAATCACAATGGCTATTCTTAAAGACCTCCTAATGGAAAACTCTTTTTCCTTTCAAACCACACAGCTTTCAGTAATTGGAAAAGAGACCATTATTCAAGTCAGATTGTACTTTTTTCTCAAATTTCTGTGCTTTGTAAGATGTTATCATGAAAATGCATTTACTTGGTGCTGACCACAGCGAGAGCAAGCAGCATCGCCTGGGAGGGTCCTCACCGTGTGCTTCCCCTTCATGCAGGGGAGGGAGATGGTGTCACCACACAGGTCCTCCCCCCCCCCCAAGGCCCACACTGCCTTTCTGTGAATCTCATGGTGAGGCAGAGCCCTCCTATGCAATATCCTCCTAGGTGAATACAGGTGGCCCTTCTCCTCACCCCACCTCTTTGCCTCCAGCCCTGCACTGTAGCCTTGACCTCCTGAGAAGGAGATCTTCATTTGCATGCCTGTCTGCCTAGGAGGCTGCCGCTTGAGTCCCACAGCCAGGTTCCCAGGCCTTCCCAGGGACTGGCACTGGTCTGTATTCAACCAGGGCCTCTGTGAGCACTGACATCACCAATTATTTGAAAATGTTTCCATCAGAGAGTCACAGACACCCTCCCCCAGGTTCATGTGTGCATCTGCTTGGTGCCAGTTGAGGGACAGGACCCTGCCAGGGACCATGCAGATGGACGGGAGGCTTCCATGCCTTTGTCTCTGGCCTCACAGAGCTCACCTCCTAGCGTGGGGGAGGCTGGTGCTAAATAAATAAGCCAAGACATTGACAAAACAAGCTGCTTTTGATAAATACTTGAGAGCAAAAGAAGGGAGGAAGAGGGACCAGAAGGAAGGGAGGGAGGAGAGAAAAGGGAGGAAGAAATAAAGGAAGAGAAGAAATGAGAGGCAAGGAGGAGGTGGGTGAGGAGCATCATATCTGGGATTGGAGTGGATAGTGAGGGTGCAGGTAGACCTGTCTGCTGGCCACTCTGCCATCCACGGGAGGGATGATGGTGGCTTGGAATGGGCATAAGGGACCATGGAGAAGGAAAGGAGGGGGTGGATTCCAGCCAGCTAGTAGGACAGAGTCTACTAGCTAGGAGTTGCCAGGGTGGCTGTGAGTGGGGGCCTGGAGTAGGGCCTCATGTTGGAGAAGGACTAGGAGTGAGAGGCATTGGAGATAGCAGCTTGGGCAGCAGCTATTGACAAGAGGCTCCAGGCCAAGTGCAGAAACACCATCCTGTTTGCCGCTGGGCCGGCCGCCTGCTGATTCCTTCACAGGTCCCTTACTCAGCAAACACCTGGGCAGGCCTGGGATCCTGGCTGTGGGGATTCAACCTGCAGCTGAGCAGGGAGATAGACATGCAAGTGAGACCCACCTGGATCTGTCTGCTGGGGGCACCAGGAGCAGCTGCTCCAGGACCAGACACCCAGAAAATCTTCCAGAACAGCTGGATATGGACAGAATCTGTGCTGAGTTGATGAAGAGTGGAAATAGCCCGAGGTCACTAACTGGGGAAGGGCGCTGGAGAGGTTCTGCAGCAATAGAGCTGTGCACCGTGGCTGGTGCGGATTGCACGTGTTTATTAAAATTCAGCAAACTGTACACTGCCCGTCTATTTCACTGTTTGTAAATGTCACTGTAGGTAAATGATACCCTAAATTTAAAAAAAAAGGATTTAAAATAGTAAACATAAAAAAGCCGGGAAGTGTATCCTTAAGTTTAAGTGAACATTTTCTTATGGCCTAAAGTATTGCCTCTCCCTTTTGAGAGGCAAGTCTGTCCTTTTGCAGCTGTGGCTTCAAGCTTTGTGCAGGGCTCAGGCGCATCCTGCCCTCCAGCTCCCCCATGGGGGACAATACAAGAATAGGATCTGAACATTGCATGCGTCACGTAAGGGACCCTCGCTTCCCCCTACCCTGAGGTCCCCAGTCCAGGAAAGAGTTCTGGGGAGGCTGTGGGGGCCCACGCTTTCCTGCTGCATGTCTCCTAGGCTGCAGGTAGGACTCACCCTGCCCAGGGCCTCTCACCTCCTGGATTGTGTTTCTGTAAATTCACACCACATGCTACACTGGGCTTCCCTGCTGCTTTTTTTTTTTTTTTTTTAATAACAAAATTGCCCAAGTACCAAAGCTGTGTTGAATAAAGTAATTAAGAGGTGCCATGCCTAGGAAGGGAAAGAGCCTGTGATTTATGTTCTGCTGGGCTACGATGACAAACGGAAGCCTGAGAACCAGCCTCGTGCCCCCTTTTCCCTGCCCCACGTTTGCTTCTAATGCCTTCGTCCAGGCTGCTCTCCCACAGGTTATTGCTGGGCCATTTGAAGCCTCCAGATATTCCTTTCAATTGTCCAGTAGTAAATCTTTGTTAACAAATCCCCAAAAGTGGAGGTTGACAGCCTTCAATGTCTCAAGTATGACTCAAACGGAAAGCCAATAAAAACTCCCTAAGGGACATCTTTCCCCACGTCATTCTGGTCACATCAAATAACCCAGAGAAGGCAAGGCACGAGTGAACAGCTACCACCACAGTTCCCGCCCCTGTCGTGGTCTTTGAAATCAGAGACCATAGAGGATGATCCAAGGTTTCCCAGGTGCTTCTGGGATGGTGTTAGTCATGTGGCCCCCACAGGCTGGAAATTTGGGGGGAAGTATCCCAAGGACAATCTCATACCAAAACCTGAGCCTTCATCTGATGCATGAGAAACAAAGATGCTTCCCAGCATAGTGGCCCCAGCCCCCACATCTTGGGCCTAACATAGTGACCTGCCTGCATCTGTGGATGCAGCCCAGGCAGCTCCAGAGCCCACACAGCCAGTGCAGGTTAAGTGCAGAGCTTCAGTTCACTTAATGCCACTGCTGCAGACGGAGCCTGGCACTGAGCGCCAACACCACGTCCCCACTGAAGCAGCCCCACCTGGAGGCCAACCTGCACACCTCCTCTGCTCCCTACTCAGCCCTCCGTTGGCTTGTCTGTGCAGACAGGCACTTTGCCCCGAGTATCAGCATTGGACCAGGGCTCTTTGAATCCTTCTCTCTCTGAGGGCTGGGGATGGAGTCTGTGTACCGATGACCTTAGATGCAGGATTTTTCTTCCAGTGAACAACCAAGACCTGACATCTACCCGGACGGAGCCCATCAGGTCCTATCAGCATGGACCAAACCTCACATCTCACACCCACAGATTCTGGGGACGCACTACTGGTCCCTGCCTTGGTGCCAGCCTTCAGGTGGCACCCCATCCCACTGGACCCCTGTTTTTGCCACCTCTCATCAGCAGACCTCCCAATAGCACCCACAGATGCAAGCACCAGTTCATCTCAGACACATGGGTTCCTAACTCTTGGCAATGAGTTAGACCATACCGGATAGAGGAGGCAGGTACAGTTTCTCATCCATCCACACCCAACTCTCATAATTTGACTTTGTACCCATTTTCCATGGCTGCTATAGCAAAGTACTACAAAGGTGGAAGCTTTAAACAACATAGATTTGTTCTCTCGCACGTCCAGAGATCATAATTCTGAAATTCAATGTCAACAGGGCCACACTCCCTCCAAAGGTCTCTTCCAGTTCCAGCAGCCCCAGGTGTCCCTTGACCTGCAGCCACATCTCTCCATTCCCGACCTCCTTCTCAGCTTCTGTTCTGTGCCACTGGTCTTTCTACATGGGGCTCTCCTCTGTGTGTCTATGTCAAACTTCTCTCTTTGATTAAAAACAGCAGTCACCAGTGACTTCATCTTAACTTCAATAAGTCTACAAAGTCATTAAGTCTTAAGAGTCATGATGTCTATTTTTATTTTTTTTATTTTTTTTTTTAATTATTTTATTTTTTTTTCCCATAAGTTGCATTTTAATACATGTTGGCAAACATAACAGAAAAAAAAACAAATTATCAGAAGCTGTACACACTATTCACTGAAAACATTTGTTGAGGCAAATAGAAAAAAATTGTT
>CM053404.1:6578384-6629598 GCA_028644305.1 Xerus rutilus | reverse complement strand
AGACGCAGAGTCTCTGGTCTAATTCCTAGGTCTTTGATCCACTTTGAGTTGAGTTTCGTGCATGGTGAAAGATAGGGGTTTAGTTTCATTTTACTGCATATGGATTTCCAGTTTTCCCAGCACCATTTGTTGAAAAGGCTATCTTTTATGATGTCTATTTTTAGATAAGATCTCATTCACAGGCACCAGGGGTTAGAACTTCAACATATCTTGGTTGGGGGACACAAATCAGCCCACAACAGACTTTGTTTCCTGCCTCACATTCAGTTTTCTGACTTCTTCATTCACTGACTTATTCAGCAAGCATTTATTAAGCACCAATTATGTCCCACATACCATGCCAGGTGCTAGGGACTCCAGCCCTCCAGAGCTCATGGAGCAGGGGACAAGTCAGCAGGCAACCACAATGAAGGGTGACATGAGGACACCAGGTGGGCTTCTGTCCTAGTCTTGGGACATCAAGAAAGTTTCTCAGAAGGAACAATGACAGAGTTGAGGCTGAGGCTGAGTCCTAGTTCAGCAGACAAAGAGGCCATGGATGGGAAGAGTTCCTGCCAAGAATCCAGGGATGAGAAAAGCCTCAAGTCTTCAGAAACCTCAGATGATTCCACAGAGTAGAAATGGACAGGAAGAAAGAGATGAAGCTGAAGAGACACAGGTAGGCAGCTCCAGGTCACACCAGGCCCTCACATGACACTGAACAGTCATGGCATATCCAGGGCACCTCCAATGACAGGTGCCACAGTAAGCAAGCAGCTCCACCTGCACCCCAGCAAGCCTGCAGAGGAGGGGTTTCCACGCACATGGTGCAGTCGAGAAAGCCGAGGCTCCTGCCCTTCCATTTCTCTCCCCAGGCCCTTTGAAGCACAGCAGAAGCTTGACTCTCGGCTCTGCTGCAAAGCCCAGGCCCCAGTCTGCAGGCGGGTCCTTCCAAGATGTTGCCTCAGGAGCAAAAGTGGGGCTGGGCTTGTGGCCGCTATGCGCTGGAGGTGAGCACTTGTCTTCATCTGTGACACCATCGTAGGTTCTCACCCACGTTCACCAGTTTAGATGAACTGCCAGGAACAGGAACTCTAACCCAAACACATGCACCCCACCCACTGCATCCAGCGAAGGGCTTCTGAGCCCTCGCTGTGGCTCTCCTTTGCCATTTTGACTCCCATGAATTTTTTATTTTTAAAAAACCGATCTCACTCCAGGCACCCACCTGTGGGTCACCTTTGCCTCTCTGATATACAGCATTCAACAGGCTGCACAGTGTCAGGCAGGAACTGGCAGCTCATCCCTAGCCATGACCACACCCAGGACTCTGACAAAACCAGTACAACCCATAAGTTCACTGCCAGGTCTGGAAGTGCCAGTCTGATAGAAGGGTACAGAAGAGGTGTCACCAGATCCCAGATGAAGAGCTCCAAATCCGATTGCTCTGACTTCTGTGGGCTCTTGGGCTCCCTGCCTTGATTTGATTCATGATTATAGTGTTTGGCAGACGTATTCTTGGAAGATTCTGGATTGGTTGTGTGTACACATAAAATAAAAGATGCACTGAGGGTATTTTTAGCTGAACATGACTGACAATTATACTTATTAGGATAGGAGCAATCCAGGCTGTTTTAAGTTATGCAGAGATATGCCAAAGGAGTGGTGTCTTATCTAAATGCAGAGTTGCAGGATAAATGGGAAAAAAATCCTTAAACTCCAAGTAGCATTTGGTGAATGGCAGGCTGGAATACATTTTCCCTCACTCCTTATTTCTTTTCCTAATAATTGTTTGAGTAGCATTGGCTTGGAAAGAGCTCTGGGATTATAAATGTATTTGTGTGTGTAGGTGGGTATGTGCATACATCTAAGTGAATATATGTATGCGCTCGATACCTTATCCCCACAAAGAGAATTCAAGGAGACTAACAAAGCTACATAACAGAATTTTTTTTTTTAATGGATGAGAAAATCAAGACAAGTGAGATGGAAAGTGAGCAGTAAAAATAGAAGGAAAAATGTAGAGGGAAGAGAGCAAGTGGGTGTGAAGACAGGAAAGAAAGAAAAAGGGGAGGAGGAGGAGGAGCGAGAAAAACTGGAGAGGAAGTGGTGAACAAAGGCTTCTGTTTCCATGGTGACCAGCAGCTCCAGGTCTGCAGAGATAAAGCCCTGGAAGGTTCTGTGGATGGACTGTTTAACCCAATGCTGTGGGCATCCTTCCAAACATTGGTCCAGTGTAGGAGGTCCCCACCTTCCTGTGCTCTGGAAGCTAGAAGCTGCCATCGGCCCATGAGCTACACACATCCCTGATGCCAAGCCACGGCTATCCATCAGGCCAATAGTGCTGGCTCCCTGGGGGTCTGGAGTGAACCCCCAGGGGCGGGCAGTCGTGTCTGCTGGTGGAGTGTGGCAAGTTGCCAGGGGCTCTAGGCTGCCCTGGGATTGAGGGGCAGAAAAAATGAATGTGCTCCAATTGAAGGTCAAAACACTTTTGTCCAGGTCATCTCTGGATTCTGAGAGGACAACATAACTGTCCATTTGGTCAGTCTCTCTGCAGTGTTAGGCACTTGACCATGGCTTCCTCCCCCAGCTCTCCCATCTTGGGCCCAGAAGACCACTCTGCCTTTCCCTCCACTGCCTGACCAGGCCTCCCCGCCTCCCTGCCTTTCTGAGCCTCTGGAAGCACATGCTGGTTAGTGCTAGTTCTTGGTTGCTTTTCTAGCTTTCCATTCCCTCTCCAGAGGATGCCCTCCATTCCTGTGCCTTAAATAGCAGACGCGTCCTTACATAACCCTATGGCCCCAGCATCTCCTGAGCTCCCAGTCTATCTATCCAAAGCTTCCTGACACTTGCACTCAGATAATCACATCAGTGTCCCAAACTGAAGTCTAAAACCAACCTCAGGATTTTCTCCCCAAAATGTGTTTCCCTCCTCTCAGTCAATGACATCATTCTACACTTAGTTACTTATGCCAGAAACCTGGGGCTCAGCCTCCACTTCGCCCTCTACCATCCCAGCACAGCACCCCTTGTGTGTCTGGTCACCTCAGCCTCCAAGATGGACTGTGAATCTGTTGCCCACTCTAACTCTCTAAAATCCCTCTCCTCCCTCAAGTCACCACTGTCTCCAGCCTGACTTGCTTGGCAGCCTCCAAACTAGTCCGGCTTCCACTCTTGCTTGCAGATGGTTTTTTCTCCACACAGCAACCAGGAGACCAGTTCAAACACCTGGATCTGCCATACCTCGGCTTTAACCCTTCCAACACCTACCCTCACAGAGTGAAATGCAGAACTCCTTTCCTTGGGCTTTGGGTTGGACTCGTCTCCTTCAAAAGCAACTCTGATTCCCTTCCCACTCCTCCCCTAACAGCTTCTTTTGGTTTATCAAATAGGAGATGTTTTCCTGCCTGGAGCATTTGCAGAGTTCCTCTGGCTGCATCCCTGTAGCCTTGCCCTGCCAACCTTCCCTGTCCATCCCCTGGAGACCTCCTCCCAACTCTCCATTCCAAAGAAGCTTCCTATTATCTCCATCTCAGCTACTTGCTGTTTCCTTGCCAGCACTTGACCAACTGATAAGTTTTTTTTATAGTTCATTACCATGTGTAACTTCAACTGTAGCTCCCTGGAGAAAGAACTGTGTCTGATTTGCCTACATTGTATCTCTGGGATCTGTCCATAGTGACATTTACATGGGAGATTCAGAAAGTGTCCTATGGACCTTCCAGTTCCTGGGCCCAGTCACTCAGGAAGCCAGCGTGCACCTCAGCCCTGGGGTCCCATCAAACACTCTTAGAGTCTTGAAGCAAAGCCCTTGCTGTCATTGAGCAACTCTCTGCTCTTGAAACTGGCACTTAGCCCCTGCGCCAGAGGCTCTTTGGTGCCCTCCGGGAAATCAGCCATCAGCCCTGGGAACTGGTGAGCCCTAGGGCACTTGGTGCAAGATTTGTTCTCTTATTGGAGTTGGAGTTCAAAATTGTATTTTTACTTTTGGAGCAAAACAATATTTGGACAAACTATAATTACTATAGGGAGACAGCTCAGCTATCTGTCATTCCAGCTCTGAGTGTGCTCTGTTGGACACTGTCAAACTTAAATTGTATCCAGAGGGTTGGGGTGAGATGTCATTGTGTGATTAGAAGTGGGACCTCTGGAGCCGGGGCTGGGAGTCCCAAGGTAGAGAAGCCACTCTGCAGTGATGAGCTACACACTAGATAAGGCTGTGGATTGTTCTGGGCCTCTGTTGAGAAGCCAGAGCCATCAAGCCACTCGGTTCAAAGTCCTGGTTCCTCTACCCTCATCCAGACACACCAAAGAGTACTCCTCCCCACAAGAGTCCCCCTGGCATTCCTGCCCGCTGTAGTGGGCCCTTCCTCCAGACCCTGCCAAGTGCTTTCTTCTGAGCCTGAGCTGATGGCATGGCTTTCCAGGAGCACACCTGATCTCCATTTCAGAAGCTCCTCCAGAGCAGGGGCCTTGGATCCCTCCCTCTCCCATCTCAGAGTCTGGCAAACAGCTGGCATCAAATTAATGCTTGTTGGTTTGATCTCCAGGGTTCCTTCTAGCTCTCAGGCTCAAGATGCCTCCTGCCATTTGATTCTCCTCTTGATTCCAGTTGCTTGCTGGGTGGAGTGGGCAGGGAGGGAGAGCAGCAGATGGAAAGACGGGGGGCAGGAGGGAGGCAAAGACGGGGGTGCCAGGCCTAGTGTTTTTGAAATAGAGTGAGGCTGGTGGATGCACAGACATTGAGAATGACCTTGAGGCAGAGGGAGAGCGGTGGGGTTAGAGACAGATCTATACAATCTCCAGGTGCCAGAACACTCAGAATGTCCAAGTCTCCTGGAACACCTCTCCCAAGGCCTGAGCAAAGATCCTTTATCTCATCTCTAATTAAGGATCCGCTAGGATGAGCTCAGGCACAGGAAGGAAATTTACAATGACTAACATTTTTAATGTCGCTACAAATAATTAAATTACAGAGTCATTTCTTACACCCAGCCTGGATTTTTTTTCAGCCCTTTCTTTCAAAAGGAAATATTGCAGAGCCATGGGGGTGCTGGCAAGTGGCATCATGGTCTTTAAGCCTA
This sequence comes from Xerus rutilus, assembly GCA_028644305.1. NCBI lineage: Eukaryota > Metazoa > Chordata > Mammalia > Rodentia > Sciuridae > Xerus > Xerus rutilus. The sequence continues at coordinate 6,624,535 of CM053404.1, read as the reverse complement.
TGTGTTCTTCAACTGCAGGGTTTAAGCCTTTACTTCACTGCGGCTCTGGGGAGAGCGCTGTAATGGGCTTTGCAAGCCCCTGGAATTGTTCCTGCTATTTTGTATGCATAATGGTAGACACGATGCCTTGAATGTTAATGGCACCTTCCTACTTCACAACAAAATGCGCTCTCACAACCCAAAGGATTACCAGCCCATGGTGCTGAAGCAGGAATTTGAAAGCAGCTTTGGGTCTCTGAGTGCCCACCACACCAGGCGCCTAGCTTGTCATGTGTTATCATTTATATCCTTCAACACACGTTTGAGGTCTGAGCCAGGATTCAAACCCAGCAGTTTAAGAACACAGGCTCAAAGACCGTGCTGTATTTCTTGTTTGACGAGCATTTACTGAGCTTCTATTATGTGCCAAGCACTATACGGGCTGCTGGGATATAGTGCAGAATGAGAGAGACCGATACCCGTCCTGGAGGGGATGACATTATAAGATATGAAACAGAGAACAAATGAGCTAGGAGGAAATGAAAATAGGTGCTCAGCAGGTGGTAGAAGAGTCAGGTGCTTCCTGCAGTGTCAACTGACAAGAAGGTTCTACTTGTGGGAACATATGGGTAGAGTGTTCCAAAGAGCAGGAAGCATGGGGTCTAAAGATGTTCCCATTGTTTGACTCAGTATTCCTCTCCTGGACACCTGTTGTAAGGCAGCTAGTCTTCAAACAGAAACAGATACTCCCTGCTTATTTAATAATAATGAAACAAATAGAAACAATGTAAAATCCAATAGGACAAACCTTCAAGGGATCCTGAAACACATGCTTGCTGAAATGTTACACAGCCATGAAAAATAATTTGACAGACTTTGATTCTGGCCTAGAGATACATCCCACCTTGCCTCTGCCCCTGATTACAACTAAAATTTCAGAGTGGAATATATAAAATAGCTATCAGAATATTCTGAGAAATAAATAACAAGAGGAGTGGGAGGGAAATCTCTTGCTCTTATTTTTCCAAGCTGCCTTATTCCAGGTAGACCTCATCATAGGAAGATGTAAAAACAAAAGGAAATTTAAAAAAAAAATAATTACAGATTTCTAGTCAGAGCTCCAGGGACTGGAAAGAGTGGAAGAATCCAGGAAGCTAGAGAAAGAGACATCTTACCTTTGTGCTTGAAGGCTAGTTTCTGTGCTGTGTGTGTATGGAACTAACACAAAGCAACATGATCCAGCCTGGATCCTGAGTGGTGTCTACACACAACATATCCAACTAGCACTGTGAAAGTTTTGTAAACAATGTTAACATTGCAACAGCAGCAGAAGATGAGCAGGGGACTGCTATCTAACCCTAATCAGGACAATCGCCTGCTACAACGAAACACAGTAAAGAAATCAACATTCACCGGAGGACTTTAACAGCACCCAGAATCTCATAAATACTCAAAGTATCCAAGATAAGATCCAAAATTTCTCAACATACAGAAACTACATTAAAAAATAATGGAGGGGAAAGATAAGTCAATACATGCAAAACACATGATTACCCAGATGTTTGAATTATCAAAGAGTTCAAAGTAGGTTTGACAGTCCTGCTTCATAAGTAAGGTGGGGGACAAGGCTCAGTGGTAGAGCACCTGGCTGGCATGCATATGGTTCTGGGGTCCACCCTCAGTATGAGGGGGAAAATGTAAGGGTGAACACTCTTGAAACAAATAGAAAGTTATAAATTCTCAGCAAAGAACTAGAAGCAATAAAAAGGACCAAGTAGAAATTTTAAAACTGAACGTTATAATAGAAAAATGTTTTCAAAGAAATCACTAGATGGGGACAATAACCGAATGGAAGTGAAAAAGGAAGGAATCAGTTAGTTTTAAGATAGGGCCATAGAAATTTCTGTCCAATAACAGACAGAAAAAAGATTGAAATAAATGAGACTCAAGGTCCTATGGAGTCTCAGCAAAAGTCTAACACTGTGTCACTGGAGACCCACAAGGAGTGGGATCCAAAAACATTTGAATAAATATCTTTCAACTTTTCCTGAATTTAGCAAGAGATATAAATTTACAAATTCAAGAAACTCAGCAAACCTTAAGTAAAATAAAGTCAGAGAAAACCCATGCCAAGTTAGCATAATCAAACTGCTGAAAGCCAAAGACGAAGGGAAAATCTTGCAACTGTCAGAGAAAGAGGAGGCTTTAGGCATCCGGAGCCATGATTTGCATGACGGCAGATTTCTCACCAGAAACCATGGATACCAGAAGACAGTTGAAAATTATTTTTAAAGTTCTCAGAGCCAAGAATCCTTTATCTAACAAAATAATCTTCAGGAATGAAGGGGAAATTAAGATACACTCAGATAAGGGAAGACAAAATTTATCACCTGTAGTACATAAATTTAAAAATTCAAAAATTATTTTACCAAGGGTTTGAAAATTTCCTATGACTTAATGTTTTAAAATATCATGATTCTGAATTCAAAAGACAGTATGATTGCAATTACGTTCAAAAATTCTACTCAGAGAGGAAAAGCAAGATGAAAGTGAAATAAAGTGTCATTTGTGACTTGTTTTAGTTATAGAACTATCAGTAATTTTCCTCTTCATTTTTTATATTTTTTAAAATTTCAATGGATAATCCACTATTTTATAACATTTAAGAAGTACTTCTAAATGTATTGGTTAGTTGAGAAAAGGGTAGAGTAAATCTCTGAATTTTAGTACAAAAAATCACATGTTTAAGATTGAAGATTTCTCTGTAGAGAGGAGAAGTGTGAGAGAGTGCCCACCACATGAAGAAAGTGGCCAATTATTTCAGCTTTCATTCATTTTCTTGAAGTTCCAATTATCTGAGATAATTAGGATTTTAAAAAATAAAACCTAAAGTTCAGAATCATTACACATTACACATTCAGCCTGCCTGACGGCTCTCAACTGTTTATATAGAGAAAAAGGTCTCATCCTCCAAGATGCTAACAGTCACCACAGCCCCACCATTAATAATGTCATCAACTGCAAAGAGAAACCAAAAAGAAACAGCTAGCCTCAAATGGCAGAAGCAGACCTAAAAGCTTAAGGAACAGGACAAGTGGCAGCCACCACCCAAGACATCATGTGTGAAGAGCGCTTTCAGATTTTCATGAGTTCAGGCTGCACACTAGGGACGGTGTAAAGGAGAATCGAATGCAAATGTCCTGGATGCCCAATAATTCAGGGGACCTGCAGGGTGATGTGGGAAGTGGAGAAGAGAAAGGCAGACATCCAGGAGGCAAAAAGAATCCCAGGAGACGTGGCGGTTTACTTCTCTGGCAGCTTCCAACTATGGGCAGGAGAGCACATTCCTGACTGAGAGGCCTTCCAGGAGCGGGGTGGAGGTGGGGGGACTGAAGTTTGCAAACTGTGGTGTATAATGTCAGATCCCTCCTCTTTGCTCTTTTCTTCTTCTCTCAATCCTTCCCTGAACAACTCCTTGAATCCTCTGGCTTTAAGAATATCTCTTGTTCTGTTTCAGGATTTCTTAAAGAAATTGAGAGATTTCACTATTGACCTTCTAGGGCAGGTACTTCCTTATTGTGGGGAAAGCCAGTGCATTGTAGATGTTTAGCAGCATCCTTGGCCACTAATCACAGAGGCAAGTCATACCCCTGCCCCATAATTCTGACAAGCGAAAATACCTCCAGACATTACCAAATGCACCCTGCTTCAAAAATGATTGAGAACCACTGTTGAGCCATTTGGGAAACTGTGCAGCTAGTACCTTCTGAAGAAGCAGGAGGTGGATCCAGCTGTCCCAACTTTAAGTGTGGCCACTGAGCCCCGCAGAACCTAAAAGAATAAGGACAGAACATACAAGTTTTGAGAGTTTTAAAGATTTGAAAAGAGTCAGACTTCTTTGGTGGGTATAATGCAGTTTTGCTCTTTTTAAAAATGTCTTGCTGTCCCTCTTGGACCTCTATTTTAGGGACTTGCCTGCTCCTTCCTTCATTCAAGCAACACAGAGTTGGGTTTCAGTGCTCCTCACACAATAGCAGCTGCCTCTTGAATCTGTAGTTAGTCTTCCCAGTGTGCAGACAGGGGTCGTGGCAGTTTATGAAGTGCACTTTGTATCATTGAGTCTCCCAGCACTTCTGAGAATTGATATTAAATTCTCCAAAGGAAAGGAGACTGGGAGAGGTGAGCAAGGGGATGGATGGAGCAGGAAGGTCCTCCTCCTGGAATGTCACCGTGACCATGCAGAAGGAAGGGAGGGAGAGCTCCATTTTGTATCCCTAATGTAATGGTTGAGTCAGGCCAGAATCATTAGTGGGTGACAAGCTCCTGGGAAACAGGATGTTCACAGGTGTCAAAATGTCACCTCAAGACACCTGGCCCATTGCGAAGGGAAGGTGGGCTCAGCATGGATACACCTCATGGTTGACTCCTCCAAGCCACTAGACCATCACCTGTAGCACAGAACAATGCCATGGGACACCATGTCCCATTCTTGCCAGGGAAGTACCCACCAAAGAAGCGAAATCAAACCTCTAGGCTGAAAGCCTAGCTCAGAGGAACTATGGGGGACCACACATAAGAGATGCAAGGACACCATAAGACAAGCCTATCAGGCAATGTCTGGAGACAAGGATCCAGACTGAGGGGAATTCCAAAAGACAGCTGCCCTGCACACTTCAGGGAGTCACAGTCGTGGAAAAGAATAGTGGAGGGTCAAGTCTAGATTCAAAAGGATTGAAACGTGACCATGAGCGGCATTGAGTGTGCCTGGAGCAAATCCCGGTTTTTAAGGAATAAGCATGAAACACAGCCTTAGGACGGAGAGGTGGACGTTTTACAGTTCAAATGGCTCACTTAACAAGTGTAATAATAGTATTGTGGTCACTTAAGTGAAAAGGAAGAAAATAAATATTCTTTGTTCTGCTGCCTCTCACACCGTCACTTCAGACAGCACCTGGGTGGCAGTGCTCCAGATCTCCCAGCTGCCTGCCAGTCAGTGATGGCGGGAACTACTGTATTTGACGGATGAAAGGCTTGCTTCAGCAGAACTGCCTCAACTTCAGAGGCCAGTGGCCTACGTAGTGTGTCCCTCTTATGGCCACAAATGGAGAATCCCTAGAACCCCCTTCCTTGAGTTCAACAATTTGCTATAATGACTCATAGAACTCAGGGAGACTGGTAGTTACTGGTTTATTATAAGTGACATGATAAAGGACACAGATGAACAGCCAGAAGAAGAGGAACACTGGATGAGGCCTGGAAGGGTCCCCCATGCAGTGGCTTCTGTCCCAGTGAAGTAGGGGACCACCACCATGCCAGCACAGGGATGTTTTCATCAACCCAGAAGCTCTCTGCCTCTCATCATGAGGTTTTTATGTCTCCCTCTTGGAGACCTTGCACGTGATTGTGACTTATTCAATCTCCAGCCCCTTTCCCCTTCGAGGAGGGTGCGGATGAGACAGAAAGTGCTAGGCTTCTGGCCATGGCTCGTTCTTTCTCGAGACCAGAGCCCATTCTGAAGCCCACCAAAACTCTTCTCATTAGAGCAAAAGGCACCTGTTCCTGGGAATTCCGGGAGATTAGGGGCTCTGTGCCAGAGATAGAGACAGAGACCAAGTATGGAGACATTTTTATAATGTCAACTAAGAAAATGTCTTTGTTCCTGGGAGATATGTGCTGAAGAATTAGATTCAGGCTGAAGTGTCATAACAGTCTCAACTTGTTTTCAAATTATTTATGTGGACATGTCTATATATCTAAAAATGCATACATATTTTATATATGTATACATCATGATATATATTAATATACATATATTTACTGTATATACTCATAGACATACAAAGGAAGATAGATCAACTGTGGCCATATCCACCCTAGAGGATTTCATCTTTTCTGTAAGTTTGAACAATTATATTTAGGGCTGGGTGGGGTTCCGGTTCCCATGCAATTCTCAGATGTCTTCATTCAGCACCCAACAGATGAGCACCTGCCCTCTGCAGCCCAGTGCTGTGCTCAATCAAGGCTGGCAACCTCAAGCCTGGCTGGGCGGGGTCCTGCCCTCAAAAGCCCACCTCCCACAGAGGGTGGAGCCAACCCCATGGAAGCCCTGATCTGTGCTTTTCCCTTGCACCTGGGGGCCAGCGGGGAGGCTCAGGGAGTAATCTCCTGAATATATATATTTCTCAGCTAGGCATAATCTCTGACATTGAAAAACATCATCACTTAAAAAAAGAAAGAAAAGAAGACAGGCCGGCCAGAGAAGGTGGGCTGGAGCGCCAGCCTAGTTCTGTGGCAAGTTTCCAAGCCTCATTAAACCGTGGAGATTATTAGAAAGAATCGCACACACTTATTAATTTTGTTTTCCAGTGAATCAAAGATCGTCTTTGTCAGCCTTTGCTGAATCCGTGGAACACATTGGCAGCTTGATTGCTAATTAGCGTATAGAGAGGGAGAGCAGCTCCAACAACAACTTCCCATAGTGGAGCAAGTTTAATTGAAATGCATAAATTCTAAAAACACTCTAATTTGTAAACATCCTCTTGGAAGTCATGCCTATGCCAAAATATTGGTAAGTGCCGCACAGCCAAGGTGATTGGCATCTCCATCTCTACCGAGGGAATGGAGAGATGGGCACAGTACTCCAGGACCACTCCCCACCCCAGCTCATCCTGTGTGGATTTCTGGTGGCCTGCCTGGCTCCCACTCAACAATAAAAACCACTCACTCTTCGTTGTTTCAACAAATCTCTATTGGCTGTCTACTGCGTGTCAAAACTAAAGGTATAGCATTGGACAAACTCATGGAGCTTCCAGACATAATCTTAGCACAGGGCATTAACTTCACAGTAAAAATTAGGCTCTAAGATCATGCATTCGGCAAAAATGCCCTGTTTACATTGCTTCTCAGTGAAATTCCAGTAACATATGTATGCATTAATGCTTAAAACGTTAGCAGAATCTCAGAGCTGAAAGGGCTGTGGAGATACAGCCCTAAGCCCCATCCTGTAGAGGCGCTATCCTGGCAGGCTCTTCTCCCAGTGAATCACAAGACAGCCAGAGGGCAAACAATGTGCCTGGGCCTTGTCCATCACTTTCCATTGGCCAAAGAAAGTCACTGGCCAAAGAAAGTCACTGGCCAACACCAAACCAAGGGACCCAGAAGAACTAGGAAAACAGTCTCATCTTCCCGTGCCCAGTCTTGCAGTGGGGACGCCATGCCCTCCCCCCTACCCCGCTTCCTCTTCTGGCTCCAGCTGTCCTTAAGCTGCACCTCAAACATTGTCTCCTCCCCCTGGTCCTCCCTGGTGGGTGTCCCTGGCTGCATTCCCAGGGTCCTGGGCATCCCTCTGCAATGGCCTCAGCCAGCTGGTTGGAATCCTCCACTCACACTCCTGTCTGTCTCCCTTGACCTGAACTCCCAGAATAGACACCTCCAGCACCCTCCCGCACATCTTTTCTCCTTTAGATCATAGGGAACACTGGTTTTGCCTAAGGCAGGGGACAACATGGCAGTGAATCCCGTTGAAACTATTCACCTTCCCAGGTCCTCTTTCCATTAAACCAGCCATGCGCACCCATCTAGCTTTTGATAAAACTTTCTTAAAGTTTCTTAAAGTTCAGAAACCCAGCTACCCTGACCTCTTTTGTTTTGGGCCTTTGCTCTTTCTCTTTCTTCCTGCCTGGAACATGAATGTGATGTACTGTAGCCAAATTGTTCCCATGGGGACTAAAGTCATAATTTAAGATAGTGTGACAGGCAGGAGGTAAAATTAGGTGAAGTCCCCAGTGGCTTCTGAGCTGCCTCTCTAGCTCTGTACTGCCTGGCTGCAGACTTACTGTTTTGCAAAGAAAATCCCTTTACTTCCTTAAGTCACTGCTGCTTTGGTTTCCTGGGTGTCCAAGCCAAATGGGCCCTCACTGATGGAGCCTCTCCGAGATGGGACAGACCTACTCTTTGTATTTCCAGACCTAGCAGAGGGCCTGACACATAATAGAAACCCAGCTACGGATTCCTCCACAGGAGCCTCCTTGCATGCCCAAGCTCCAGTCACCTCTGGGCCCTGCAGAGGAGGCTCCCTTCTCAGGAAAGACGCCTCTCTCCTCCTTACTTCTCTTGAGGCTTCTGAGGCTCCTCCTCTGGAGATTTCCTGCGCTCCACATTCTAATGATGCTAGACCAGCAGGATGTACTCAATATGGGCACAATAACAGCACCTGGTTCCTAGGGTCTCGGTGAGAATCAAGTCAGCCTCTTCTTACGAACAATCAGGAGAGCAGACACCCACATGCCAGGCACTATTCTAAACACGTCATGCATCATTGACTCATTTACTCTTCCCTAGGACTTACATGTACAGATCCTCCCACTCTACAGAGGAGCAGACTGAGACACAGGAAGGTGAGGCACCTTGCTCAGCTAATGATTGGCAGATTGGGATTCACGTTGAGCTGTTGGTTGTGATATCTGTGTGCTTGCCTGTTGCTCTGTACGGTTTGGGGTCCCATAGCACCTGCTTCATTGATCCCTGACAGCCATTAATGATTTTACCACACTTGATATGGCTCTTGTCACTCTTGATGTGACTTCTCACGTAGTTGCAACACATCAGACTTTACCCTCAGTGAACGCAAGTGTGTCCCATCCACAACTTCACCAAGCATTTTATGGCTTTAGTTCCCACCCACTGGTAGTGATATTTAACCCTGCTTGCATACATCTCCCTTCTCAGGAATGTTCTCTAGGAGTGCCCCAGGGATGGCGAAAGATACCAGACACGTCCATTCTTTTTGTCCATGAGGATCCGTAATGCCCAAGAAGGGCTGGTGTATTAACCTTGACCAGGCGCCCAGCTGCTCCAGGACCGTGTGCACAGCACTGAGCTGGTCTCTGAGGGGCAGGTGGGTGCTGCTGTAGGTGCAGATGCCAAGCCTCCTGGCTGCGGGGCTGAGTTCATACTTGTCATTGCTCCGGCAAGGGCTGCATGGTTCACCGATTCACAATTGTGAACTGGTTTCTGGTGTGATGAACCAATGGTCATCAGAGCTTTGATTCACCCCAGAGATTGTAGACACTTGGCCAGTCCATCTAGGCTGCTGGTCCCTGATCTCTCCAGTACCTCTGTGGTAGGTTCCTAGGGTCGCGGTGAGAATCAAGTCAGCCTTGTGGCCTCTGGGGCAGTAGATTATATTCCCCAGGTATAATCTGCATTTATATGGGGTTTAAATGGCTGCAATTAAATTATATTTCTACAAAGCAGAAAAAGTAATCAACGCATATGGCCTCAACAGCTCTTCTGATAACATGGTCCTGACATTGCTCCATCTGATGGTAGCATCTCTATCCCCTCCCCTTGATCCTATTACTGTGCTGGGTGGAAATGTCCCTGTGCAACTTCTGAGGTGAGGTCAAGAGGTGCAGCTCTGCTCTCTTGGGACACTCGTGCCTGGACGCCAGCCAACAGCTGTGAAGAAGCTCAGGCAGCCACACAGAGAGGTTGCATCCAGGCATGCCCACTAAGAGCTCTGCAGAGGCCCCAGACACCAGCCAGTCTCAGGTGCCAGGCAAGGGAGAGAGCCCACAGATGCTCAAGCCACGGCGGTGTGTGCCCAAGCCTATGAGTCTTCCTAAACATCAGGAAGGTGGAGCCAGCCATCCCCCTGCTTCTTCAGGTTTCTGGCCCATAGACTCTATCAGCATAAAAAATTGCTTTATCCTTCTCAGTTTTGGGATCTGTTGTATGACAGTAGTGACAGGGATGTGGGGCTGTCCCAGAGCAGCCTGGATGGCTGCCCGCAGCCCTGCCTGGAATTTGGGCCTCCTACAGGTAACCCGTGGTTGCTGCTCACGCTGGACTGGAGGCTGAACCTGGGCCTTCTGGCACAGGGCCAGAAGACACCTTGATTTCTTATCAGGAGACCAGACAAGGGCTGTCATGGTGACGGGGGGAGCAGACAGAGCAAGGACAGGCAGGACTCAGAGTGCAAGCCCGAGGGGCTGGGAGGGACCTGAGGAGCTGGTATCTGGAGGCCTGGCAGGGTCAGGGAGGGTGGGTTCTGGAGGGTCTGGGAGAGAGCTGGTGTACTGCTGACCTGTGGGAATTGGGGGCTTCCTGGGAGGCCCATTCATGGCTTTGTGGGTCAGAGTCTCTGGGACCCCTGACAAAAGGCAGGTTGCTGAACAATGACTGAATCTAGAGACCAGGCAAACCTCGGCCCCAGCCAACAGCAGAGTGAGGAGGGAGAGCTGGGAAGCCTCCCTGGAGGAAGCCTTGTTCGCCACCTGGAATCTCTATTTCACTTCCCTTCAGATCCTTAGGTACTCAGTGTGAAACGGCACCTGCAAGTGACCCACTGTCCAAGATCGGCCACTTGGGAACAGCCCAGAGCACAAGCAGGGTAGTGTGCACCAGGGGCAGATGAGCACCCTACACTCACCAGGCCTTCCCCTGAGGGCCCTGCTGTGCCCAAAGCCCCCATCCACAATGACCAGGAAGGAGCGAGAAGTCTAGGGACACAGTCCTGACCACCAGGTCACACTCCCCTCCATACAGAAGCCCTGCTGAAGCAGACTCAACAAACACCCCCTGGGCCTTCCAGCCCACACCTGGCTACACGCAGGGCCACCCAGCACCACCTTGGCTGTGTCCCTGAGAAGGCCCTCTTCTCTGAGGAGCCGGTTCCCTGCTTGCATGCAGCTCCCACCCTGGGGCCTCCTTCTCACACTAGGAAATGCCACCCACGGGAAAGACAGACCTGCAGCTAATACCTGAGGGCTTTGCCAGCTTTCTTGAGAAAACTGTGCCCAAGTGCACAAAGAGGACCTGTGAGTCAGTCCCAGACCTGCCCTCAGCCTCTCACGGCCCCCAGGCTGGCCTGTGCTCTGCTCCATGAGCTGTCTGAAGTGTGGTCCACACGAGACAAAAGCAGGTGCCCTGCTTCCTGCAGCCCACAGCTCCTCTTAGTTCATCTTGGGCCTGAAACATTCCAGAGGCAGTGGCCCTCCCTCTGCCAACAACCAGGCCCGAGGAGAGGTCAGGTGAATGCTGGTGCCCCACAGGGTCCTAGGTGCTCCAGCCTCACTGCAGACACTGCTTCAAAGCAGCCCTGGTGTCCACTCCCTCAGGAACCTCCAAGTGCACACAGTCAAACACCAGCGGGCCCAGAAGCAGTCCAGATGCTCAGACATCCAGTTATGGAGTCGGGATTTGAAAATTCAAAACATGCCTGAAAGCTGCCATGTGCTTTTAATTTCTCTGTTACCGTAAAAGCAGGGGGGTGGTGTCCAGCGAGCAGCTCCAACTGAAAGAACGTTCCCAAACAGTCCACAATGGCATTTCCTGGAATGGATTTTAATTGGACAGTGGATGCTCGATTATCGCAAGCCTTTTACAGTTTCAGAGAATGAGCGGCCGGCGTCTCGGCGTGGCACAACTCACGCACCGTCCTCTCCAGGGTGTAGGGCTGCGTGAGCAGGAGCCTCCAAACCTGGATTTGCCAGGATATCTGGGTTACAGCCCAGGCTTTGAAGCCAGCCATGTCCATGAGGACAACTGACCACTGGTAATCCCAGCAAGGAGAATGAATTAATGAGGTTCCTCAATCAAGGGGAGTCCTGAAGATGGAATCAGAGGGAAGGGGATCTTTTTCAATGACAGCTCCTTGGACAACCCAGAACATACATTTCACATTCCTGATGTGTATGTGTGGCCATGTCTGCTCATAGGAACATGGACGGGTGTCTGTGCTGATCTGTGTACACATATATGTGTGTGTGTGGATGTATATGTGCTGACATGTATATGAACTCACATGTGAATGTATATGTGTGGGGTATGTGTGTAGAATTGTTGTCTGTGTACATGTATATACTCAGGTATATATATAATACATATATAATACAGTGAAGTATTAACCTTACCCAAAGAGAGAGCTAGTCTTTGCCCTTGACCTCTGGATGGTCATCTCTAAACCTGTGGAAGATCAGGTCTGGTCAGAGTGTCCATCTTTTCTCCAGGGCACTTGAGCCACAACAGATAGTGAGGCAAGATGGGGACTTTGGGCTCTGAAGGGCTGGAGACCACAGTCAGCCACTCAGGAATGCCCATGGCCCCTCTAAATCCATCACATTGGATTTAGTTTAACCTCATCTTAGCTGGATTACATTTGCAAAGACCCTAGTTCTCCATCAAGTCTCAGTCACAGGCTCCTTGTGGACATGAATCTGGGGGAGACACTTTCAGCCCCTCAGAGTCCCAAGTGAAGGGTGGCATCCTGCCAATGCATAACAGTGAGGCTGATCTCCAGCTGGACTGTGGGGGAGAACAGAAGCAGACATGGACACCCTTGCTCTCCTGCAGGAGGCCCTTCTTCCCGTCGCCCTTGCCCACGTGGAGGGAAAGGGCCAGCTGCTCTCCCCACTCCCTTTCTTCCAGCGTCTCTGTTTTCTGCCATGCATCACCTCCTGCTTAGACCCGGCTCCATGCAAAGTGGGGCCACTGTGTTGGAGGAAATCTATTCCAAGTTCTCCTTGATGCTGATGCTCCGACTTCACATTCTGTCGGGCTGCAGCGAGCTGGAATTCTCACTCCCTTTCTTCCAGCGTCTCTGTTTTCTGCCATGCATCACCTCCTGCTTAGACCCGGCTCCATGCAAAGTGGGGCCACTGTGTTGGAGGGAATCTATTCCAAGTTCTCCTTGATGCTGATGCTTCGACTTCACATTCTGTCGGGCTGCAGCGAGCTGGAATTCTCACCACCTAACATTAGAAGAAGCGGCTGAGGCTCTCCTGAGGCAAGAGTGTAAGGCCAGCCAAGCCAGGTAGAAGCTCTTGGGCACTCTGTTCTCCCATCTCTCCCCTGGCTCTGGCATTTATTAACAAGCTACTTCACTGACATCTGCTGTCTCTTTCCCTGTTAGGGAAGGACAGTGCGGTATGAGACAATAGGGCTAACTGGCCTGCCACGGGGCCCCATGCACAGAGCACTCAATCCTGTCAACTGTTAGCTATTAATGTTCTAGAACACAGAGGGAACACAAAGGACCCACAGAAAGGTTGCCTCCACCTGGCCGAAAGCGTGGCCCATCACAGGGAGAGTTGCACTTTAAATGAATAAGGACGCAAGCTGGTGGCATTTCCAGATGTCGAGGGGCTCAAGGAGAGGCAGCTATACTGTAATTGGGAACAGGAACCGAGGGGCCAGCCCCAGGCAAAACCCTCTCGGCAGAGCCTGCCAGGAAGAGCCTCAAAGACTATGTGGTGCGTGCCTCTGCCAGCTCAGGACTCAGGACACAGGACTGAGCTTCTGTCTTTGGAACTGCACCTCTGATGGCATGAAGCTGCTAATACAAACTCTGAAGAAAATATTCATGAGGGTGGGGGGCTTGACAACTTCACCAGGAGGCAAAGGGGCTTCTGGCCCCTATCCTGTGTCCTACCTGCTCCGCCTACACTCAATTGGTTAGTGTCCCAGTTCTGGTATCAGACACCTACAAGCTAGAGGAGGAACTCAGACCTAAGAGTTAGGAGGGAAAAGAGCCAAGGTAAGGGATGATGTCAGTGAGAAACTCTGAGCAAAGATCCAGCCAGAGGAGCATCAATACCATCATCACCACCATTACCACCATCACCATCACTCTCATTATCATCACCACCACCATCATCACATCCTCACCACCACCATCATCATCACCATTATCATCACCATTATCATCACCATCACATCATAATCACCACCATCATCACTGACATTTTACCAGGGTTAGGCACTGCACTATATCCATTATTGAAACAAGGCTGTAAGGTCAGCATTATTATCCCCATTTCATACATGAGGAAACTAAGGCTCAGGGACTGTAAACCAGCCTCCCAAAGCTACCAGGCAGTAAGGGAAGAAGGGACCATATGGTAAAGCATTATCCCTTCCTGTCTCCCCAAGATCATTCAGTAACAAAGTGGCAGATGAGTCAGGAGCTCAGTGATTACTCAGAAGATTCCAGAAGTGTCTGTGGCTCTTCTGGGCTGCAGACCAGTTTCCCGTAGTGTGGGCGGGTCAGACTGGGCAGAGGTTCTGTCTCTGGGCCACAGCCCCACAGAAGAGATATCGTTCCTATTTTGCACATCTCCCAAAAAAAAAAGAGGACACCTTGAGGTCTGCCTCACACCATGGTGCACCAGGACAAATGGAAAAGGCAGCTCCAATGAGCTTTGGGAAGGAAAGAGGACACTGTCTTTCTTAATGGGAACAGGTGTCACAAAACACTAAGGTTTCTTTAAAATGCTCTCTGCTCTCTCAAGTCTCACTCCACACAGCATTTCCTTTTCCCTGTCCCCTCTCCATCCCTGTGGTCTGGGTTCCCCCATCCTGAGTCTTCTCCTCCATGGGCAGCCCTCAGCTCCCTTCCTCTGGCCTCCTCCTGTGGGTCTCTACCCTCCCCTTGACTCTGCAGGGAGGACCAGCATTCAAGGCTGCTCTTTGGACACACCACCTGGCTTTCGTTATCCATACCTCAATCAGATGAGGAAGCTGAGGCTCAGAGGGATCAATGACTGGGGGCCAGAGGCCAAGTTGGGACCTTTGCAAATTCTGAGCACACCACCATTTCCCGCTCTCTAGTTCCCAGCCTTCCTGATCAAATTAGGATGAGTACAGGTGACCCCAAAGTTCTCATGCCTGTAACTCAGGCATAGGGGCAGTGCTAACAGTAGAGAAAGAAGCCTGGACCTGGGTTCTAGCACTGACCTCCCCCCCTCTTACCAGCTGTGGGGCCTCAGGGAAGCTACAACCCCACTCAGAACCCTGCACCTTCCTCTGTGTAAGGCACATGGAGGAGGAAAGCCCAGGACTGCAGCCAGGGTGCCTTGCTGCAGCGACACTGAGAAACATCCCTGATGTCCTGCCACTTTGAGATCCTCCACCCCAGACTCCTAGCAGCTGACAGGCACACAAAGCTTTCAGCTTTGTTAGAAAACAAAGCTAAAATATTAAAATATTAAAATTCTGTTTCTCCCGGAATCTGCCTTCTTTGTTCATTTCCAGAATCAAATATGGAAATGGAGATGGAGCTCCCTTCCCAACAGCCTCCTGATGATGCCTGGACGCTGAAATTCACAGCAGTTTTCTCTCTGGGCATCCTGTCGCTTTCTGAGGGAAACAAGCTTTTTGAAAGAGAAAGCGTCAGGCAGAGCTTTATTTTCAGGGCAAGTTTTTGATCTTCCTAAACTTCAGAGACGAGGAGGAAGATGCAATCCAAACACCCATGTCCCCTGGGTCCCACAGCCGTGGACTGTGGTCCTGCAAGGAACCCCAATGTCTGCTTGGGCAGTTGATGCTACAAGGGCTCGTGGAGGGTGGTAATCTTCCTCTTCCTTTTGAGCAGTGTTACAGTCCCACGGCTCCTGGCTCAAAGACGCATGAGCCCAAATACATCTCGGAGAAAACAAATTTCCAGAGTGTCAGTTCTTTTGAGAGGATCGTGTTTCTCTGTCCCCATTTGATTCCTCTCTTCTTGCTGGTCCATGTCCCTTTGCTCACACTTCTGTGTGGATGTGATCACTTAGTGGTCTTTTCCACTCCCAGCGCAGCATGTGGTTGAACAAGTGTGGGGAGGCGCTGAAGTCACACTTCCCTCAGGCTCCCCGTGACCCGCAGCTGGGATCACATGGAAACAGCAAAGCCCCAACAGTAGCATAGTTCCTGTGTCACAGAGCAAGAGGTCCCCAGGTGGGCAGGTGCAGGGTGGTTTGAACTGAGCTGTATCAGGGTTCTTGTCCAACCCCTGAATCTCTGGGTCACAAGATGTCTCCAAAGAGCGTGTCTGATCCCTAAGAGAAGGAAGAGAGGCTCTTCTGCTGGGTCTCTTTCCTTTCACTAAGAAGGGGAATTTGAAAAAAAAAATTCCCCCAGAAGTCTCCCAGGAAATGCCCTCTCCTATCTCATTTGCCAACCCTCTGTCACATAGCCACCTGGAACTGCAAGGGGACGTGGGAAAGGATGCACCTGGAAAGGTCACAGTGATGGACGCCTTCAGCAAGAAAGAAAGGGGAATGGCGACTGGGTGACAGGCCAGCAATGTCTGCCACAGCATCTTGCTGACACTAGAGGCCACCCGTGTTCTCTAGGCAGTAGAGAGACCTGGGGAGGGGCTTGGTCCTCAACATGGAGCAGGCGATGGCAGGGGAGGCAACCCTCATCTGAAGGTCCAGGTGACCCTCGCTGGGGGGAACATGGGTGACATTGGGACATGAATGGAACACAACCCAGGTACTTTATAGCCTAGCCAGGCTCCAGGTAGGCCAACCCCTCTGATCATCCCATTCGGAGGACACAGCTGGACTCCTCTTCCCACTGCTCTTGGAGCAAAGGTGTGGTGCTTCCTGGTACCCTGGATACCACGTCAGGAACACAAAGCCCAGAGGGTGTCCACTGAGCCAATTGCAAACAGTGCCAATTAAACTGCCCCTCAGCCCCACAGAGCACTAAGCGCTGGGAACCAAGGTTCATTTTTTCCTGAAGCAACATGGCCACTGGAAGCCGGGGTTGCCATGGTGATGATTCCTACCTGGGCCTGCTTTATAGGATTGGGAATGGCTTTCACATTTAAGCCAAACTAGAAAAATGGTGCAGGAGAGGCCCAGCCGGTGGGGCCAGGTGGGTGCAGAAGATGTCTCTCCCCTCTGTGTCCCCTGGAGGTCTCACAGTGGCTCTCGGTGAGGTGATGTGGAAGGAGCCCAGCTTTGGAGTCAGACAAGCCTGGATTCTAATCCCGTCTCTGCTGACCTGCTGGGTAGCCTTGAGCCAATATTGGGCTCAGCCTCAGTTTCTTCATCTTAAAAGTGAGGGAGAGGCAAACATGCTCCCTGACACATGGGTCGTTAAGGTTGCATGAGCCTCAGCTGGTAAAGTGCACAGCACAGCGCCTGGTTCAGGGGTGGGGAGCAGTGAGCTCTGCAGTCTGCAGCGTCCCTGTCTCAGAGCTTGGGTACAGCTTTGTCAGGCACAGACAGGCAGGGCATGCTGACCAGCATAGACCCGAGAAGCAGGGAACACTCCTATCCCGGAGACTCTCTGCTCCCAGTGTGGCTTATCAGGGAACTGACTCATGTCTGGGAGCCACATGGCCAGCTCTCCGTGAGAGCCCTGGAAGAGTGGGAGGGCTGGGGACCAGGCAGGGGTAGCAGGGCACATCCACAAGCTGGAGCCCATGGGATCAGAAGGAGGAGACTTAGAAGACTGGGGTGTTTGATGGTCCTGCCTCACCATCAAGACTCTGCAGCCCCAGATCAGAATCCCCCCCAGACTGGTCTAAGTGCCCCTGTGACTCACAGCAGGATCACAAACCTTCCCCCACTGTCTGCACCCAGCTCACCCCAAGACCCCAGCCCACCTTCAGTGCAGGGAGGATGCCAAGCCCACAGCCTAAAGCCCCTCGTTCCCTGGGAGGTGCCACCCACACTTGTCCTCGGGCCTCTTCTTGGATCCACCCCATGATTGACAGGCCCTGGTCCTGATGTACATGGAGATTCCTGGGGTCCACCCAGGAATCTGGTGAGGAAGTGTCCAAGCCTGAAAACCACCCACCACTTTCTGTTCACCCCCTGTGTCTTGGTTTGATCTCAATTCTCAGTGAGCAGGATAATTCCCTCATTTCCAAGGACATCTACCTGCTAGGCATCCACATCTGTCCACAGATTTTTTCCCTTTCACCTTCTGGCATTTAAGGAAATGGAGAACTTTTGAAGGGGGTCATGGATTAGAGCAAGATTCCAGGATGCAATTTGTAGTTTGCAATATTTTGTTAAGGAATGTGCACCTATTTGCATTAAATATACTGCTCAGTAGAAAATAAAAAAGATTCCCACACTGGCAGGCTCAACTGTGGGGTCCTCAAAGCCATAGGACAAGCCTAATGGTTCTTCCCGGAGCATTCATTGTCTCCGTGGTGACAGTGGTAGTTCTTAGCACTGTCATGACAACATGCTATTGCCACCGGGGTAGCTTAAAACATGAAGACTTGTTATCCCACAGTTCTTGGATCAAGAAGTCCAAAAGGAAGGTGTTGGCAGGGCCATGCTCCCTTAAGGCTGTTCCAGCATCTGGTGGCTGCCAGTTTCCCCTGCACCCCTGGCTGGCGGCTGTAGCCCTTCGAGCTTCACTCACATCACATGGCCTTTTCCCTCCTGCGTCTGCGTCTCTTCTTAGAAGGACACTAATTGTATTGGATTAAGGACCCACCCTACTCCAATAAGACCTCATGTAAATTTAACTAATTGTACCTGCAACAGCCCTATTTCAAATAAGGTCACATTCTGAGATACTTGGGATTAGGTCCTCCACACACATTTCTGGAGGACACAATTTGACCCACACTAATTTTAAACATTATTTTTATGTTTAGCCCAACCTGGATTTAAGAGGGAATAAAATATAAAATTTGTGTGAACTCAAAATTAACACCTTCACACGTGCAGCAGGCTGTGGCCCCTGTCTTCTTCCTCAGGCTGCCTTGGGAAAGAGCCAGATCCTGGGGCCAGGAGACTGGTTCTTTCCCTTACCTAGGGCAGGCCATTTGCCCTCTCTGAGCCCCAGCTGAGGATAAGAGAAGCCAAGACACCTACCATAGAATTGTTAGGCCTTTTACTCACAGGCAAACACACCTAGACCCTTAAGAGAGAGTCAGGAGAAACTCAAAGAATCAAAATAGAAAAGTATTGGATACCTTGCCCCGTGCACCCCTGCAGGGTCCCCGTTCTCCAGGGGCCTACTCCTTTCCTGCCTTTTAGTGATTTGACATTTCTGTAAGTTGTAGAAAACTTATTCATGCACAGGACTTTTGTCTGTAGAACTGCAAGTGGTGTCCCTCCAGTGGGACACCATGGCTGAGTGCCTGGTGGGAACTGACCAGCTTTGCATCTGTTTCTGTTTCCCCATTCCTGTTTACTGCCAAAGGTGTGTTCTTTGAATTTTCCTTTGAACTGAATGTACCATGCTAATGGTTTTTTCATTAAACAATGAGTTAAATAAGGTTGGTGTGTGTTCATTTGTTCTTTATGACAGTAGTGTTTTAAGAATATTCTCCTTTTAATATGGGCAACAGGGCAAAGCATTTGGATGTAGACATTAGTGTGAAATAACAAGGTATGTGGTCACAGACAGCCGCGACGATGGTAAGAATATCAGTACTTGATACCTCAAGGGTATCTCTGGAGCCTCAAATAAAATCTCAGATGTTTCTGTCTGCAGGACACAGGTGATGAGCAAGAGGCAAAGTTTCAGGTGGCCAGCAGGCTGTAGGAAGGTTAAAAGCCCCAGTGGGCCCCACAGAGGGCCCCATTTCAGCCCCTGAGGTGCAGAGTAATGAGGTTAGGTCTGAAAAATAACAAACAGGGTCATAACAGCGTGCCTGCCAGCAGGACAGTCAGGCCATGTGCGCCACCTGGCTGCAGCCAGGGTGCCGGGATGCTGCTGACAGTCTGGAGGGCAGAGGTCCAGGGCTGAGGCCATATCATGTGAGACAGTCACAAGGTGAATCCACCTGCACAGAGAAGCACAGCCCACCTTGGTCTGGAGGGATCCCACCCTCTTGGTCTTTTTCCCCAATGAAAGGTGCAGACCTCCTGCTATCCAGGAGCCACGGGCTCTGGGAGCAGCAGTGTCTGCTTCCAGAGCAGAGGCGGGCAGCTCCTCAAGGCATTCTAGTTAAAGAGCCCATAGCCGTGGTCAGTGGCTGCTGCTTCCTCCCGGGGCCATCCTACACTGCTCACAGCTTGGGAGAGGATGTGCTGCCCCTGCAAGGTTAAAATGCCAGGAACTCTACCCAGGGTTTGTGCAAAGACCCTGGGTTTGCGTGGGAGGCCAACCTTGGTCTGCATCCTGGCTCCTCCTGTTGCTGCTGTGTGGCCTCGCGAGAGGTGCTGAACTCAGTTTCCTTGGTCCACCAACTGAGCAACAGTGGTATATACCTGGTGAGCTGTGGAGGTCACCTGGGAACACAGGAACCATGTTGAGCAGTGCTTGGCCCAGAGCAGACACCTGCCGGACACCTATCTGCACCAGCTGCTGCTTCTGGTAGAGCGGCAAATGGGTCTTTCATAGGCTCTCAAGGCACTGCACAAGATCTGGCCATCTCCACGAGCCAAAAGTCCCAGTGCTGCTTCTAGCCCTGACACACACTCACTGGCTTCTCTGTGGGGCCTGAGCCAGGTGTGGAACCCTCACGTGAAACCTCTCCACTTTTTAGTGGAACCTGGGAAACTGACTGCTCTTCTAAGAAATAGCTGCAACATTTCAGCAAAATGTTCTTCCTCCCTCTTTTCTCTTGACTCTCCCCAAATAGACACTTTACCCTTGGATGGACTTTCTGGATGGGGCGGACAGTGGTTGCTTGGAGTCATTTGTGCAATTTTCTACAATCCCACTGCCCTCTGGATGGCAGACAGAATTTTGGCTGCGTTTCCAATAGTCTATTTCCAAAAGGGAAAAGCAACGTCACTTCTTGCCCTCATTAAGATGCTCGGCTGTTCTCAGGCATCCTGAGCAGGTGTGAGCCCCAGCTGTCCCAGAGAAGCCAGTCAGCCACAGGTCAGTGTGGGCAGCTCAGCCTATTATTCCAAGTGATGGAATTCTCTGGCCTTGAAAGCTCATCTCCCTGTTCCTGCCAAATGATTAAAATGCTAAGCAAAAAACATAGCTGAGAATCAAAGGGAGCACAATGTGTCCTCGAATAACTCCTGAGGCTGCTCCTCGGCTGCCTCCTCGCCCTGCACTTGTGGTCCAGTGACGGCCTCAGGCGAGGCCGGGAGTGAGATTCTTTTCCTCTCCTACAAAGACCACAGTTTTTTCTGGAGGTCATTTCCCTCTTTGATGACTACTCCCAGAATGCAAGGGGAGGCAACCTTTTCTTTCTAAAAATGATGCTTCTAGACTTGGAGCTCTGGTGATATGGACAGATGGACAGCTAAGAGTCGTCCACAATACAATGTGCTGCCCACGAGAGGACTGACTGCCCAAGAGACGCCCTGGTGCAGCCCTGGAAGGGCCCTCCCCAGAGCCGCTGCCAGTGGTTCAAGCCATCCATTAATTGTAAGCCATGTGTCGATGGGGTCTCCCGGCCTCCAAGGACCTGGGTCAGCTCTTCCCTGCCCCTCCTACTGACACTGCCAGTTACTCGTGACAAGCTCTGCCCCCTCACGTGCTGAAGTATAACATCAGAGCAGCACACCAAGGCAAGCATTTAAGCAGGGTTTGTTTACAAGGGGTGACATAGACTTCTCCCGGGAGGGAGAAGGGGCCATCGCTGGTATCCTGGTATCCCAAGAAGTACAGGTGTTTTGCCCTTTTATACGTCCTAGGCTTCCTTTGTTCTCCTGCTCTCTTCCCCTTATCTCTGTCCTTCCTGCCTACATGACGAGGCCCAGGAGATGTTCAGTGGGTTGGCCAAAAGGTGAAAAGCACACAGATAGGGGGAAGGGCCCAGGTGGAGTGATTTGGGCCAGAAGAGGAGTGTAATTAGCAACTCCCTGTAGGGAGAGATAATCCCTGGGACAGGTTACCTTAGCAACAGGTTGGAGCAGGTGCAGGTTATCCTGATAAGGATGGAGGAAGGGCTTTGAAGACATTAGCATTTCAATCCCTCTCCAACTTCTCAGACCCAAATTGGCCTGCTTGATCGAACCTGACTTGATTCACCTATCTACACTGACTGCCTGTCTAATTCTGACTTCACTACTGTGGTCCATGGAAGTCCACAGTTCTGGGAGAGGAGGGCAGGAGTCAGGTCCATGTCCTCAATTTACTCTGATCTTTGGTGTGTGGTATGTGTCCATTCCCTCCCTCCCACACACTTTCTGTTGCTCACAGAGCCAGCTTGGACCTGGATTCTGCAATTTACACACACACCACACAATTTACACTCATGCATGGCATTTGTGTATTTATACATTTTTATGGGGTAATTTGGCAGGGAGAGTTCTAACCTGTCCACACAATAGGCTCCATTCCTGTGGGCATGTAAATGGCACCTCCCAGCTTTCCTTGCAGCTATGACCATGTGACTTGTGTCCCAGCCAATGGAAGGAAGCAGAAGCAAAGGCACAGGTGCTACTCACACAATGGAAGGCACTTCAGCCATAAAAAGGAACAGTCTTCCGACCTAAAAAACATGATAAGTGAAAGAGAACCAGACACGAGAGAACACATATTGTGTGGCTCCATTCAAGTTCAGTAATGGAGAAGGGCACATCTGGGCTGGGGACGCAGCTTTGCGATGGAGTGTGCCTGATGTGGTGAGGCTCTGGGTTCTGTCCCCCAAACCAGAACAGCAACCACAAAGAGATAGATAGGCAAATCCACAGAGACGAAAGGAGAGCGGTGGCTGCCTGCAGGGCTGAGACCAGAGCTTAACAAGGAACAGGCACAAGGAACTTCACTGCGGGGTGTAAAAATGATCTAAAACCAGTTTACGGCAACAGTTACACCACTTGACAGAACTAACAAAACTCACTGAATTGTATACCCAAAATGGATAAATTTTATATGCAAAATGTACCTGGATGAAGTTGTTTAAAACATGGAAGCTATGAGGGCGCCATCCAGGCCTGATCTGAAAGCCCTCCCCATGTCCCCTCCAGCCCGTTTCCCTTCAGACTAACAGATGCAGACGGCATGGAGACCAGAGGAAGGGCCCTGGCTGCCGACGTGACTCAAGGAGGAGGGTCCCTAAGCAAGAAGTGGGCTGCTCTGGAGCCATCCCTTGCCTGGACTTTGCTGTTAAAGCAGCTGCTCACACACACTCACAGACTCCTGGTTCTTCGGCCGCTCCTCCACTGGAATTGTGACTCTAACATGACCTTTGCCATGTTCCTCGCACTCACTGGGTCCTCTCATCCTCCCTCTCTCTGCCTCACCCCCTAGTGAACTGCACTAGGGATTCCCCACTCTCTCTGTTGTACAGTGAGACTGTCAGTATGTCACAGGAGAGCAGAGAGCGGAAGCCCCAAACCTCGGTTCTTGGGGTCTCGCGAAAGAAAATTTGAAATCAGATACGAAAAGCCGCACGAGAGGACTTTGTTAAGTGTGCAAGTGAAATGAGGCTCCAAGCAGAGAGCACTCGCAAGGGAGCGAGTGGCTGGGCCCTGATAAAGACCAAGGAAAGTGCTGCCTCCAAACCTATTGCTATAGGCGTCTGCCTTGAGAACTGGGATCCACCTCTGCGCTCCTCACCAGTCAGGTGTGAAATTCCTCTTTCATGAAAGGCAGTGGAGTTTTTGACCCTAGTTGGTCCTCTCTGGAACTGTCATGGTGGCCACCCTATTTAGGGGGCTTCATCTACAAGCCAATCCTGTTAATGTGGGCATGGAGGTCAATGGCCCATCAGAAGTTACCTTAGTATGTCTGCATTACTAAAGAAATCTCTCTTCCAAAATACATGGAGACACCAGTAGCCAAAACTCCTAGCTGTACCCTGACCTCAGTGGACCATGTCCAGAGTTAGTCCCATGAATCCTTTCTTGAGGTATTTTCCCAATTAGCTCTTCTCATTTCTATCTATTCTCATCTGATGTTTTTCTACAAGTTATTAGCTAAAAGTTATTTACTTATCTACCTTGACAGTGATTTAAATAAAACTTGAAGAGCAACTTCAAGGAAGCCTATGAGTTCACCCTGCAAGTCACTGCTCATCACTACCTACCTGTCAAGTCAAGGAGGGGTAGTTCTCAGGGTAGCCTGGGGAGAGAAAATGGAGGTGGGGGGCTTGTCCTTGTGAGTGTGAGGGTGGAGGGGTAGAAGTGGACAGGTGGAAAGCTTTGGTATCAGACTGCCAAACTCTGCTGGAGATGCAGGCCGAGCAGAGACCCCAGCCCGACATTGGGGAGGGGCCGTGGGCAGACAGGGTCCAGGCAGACTGCGGCACAAGCCTTTTCCCTCTCAAGCATCCGCGCTTTCCTGCTTCTCCAGAGCCAAGCTGGTGCGTGGGTGGTAGGAGTCGAGAACATTTCTTTGAGTCATGGAAGAGAAAGGTATTGAATATTAGCACGGAAGAGAGATGGAAATGGAAATGGCTCCAAGTGTGCACGTTATCTCCAATGAGCAGAACAATTTTTCAAGCATCACTGAAACTGTAGAGGAGAAAAATCCTGGAAAGTCTTTATGCCATAGGCAACAGCCAACAGGAGCTTCCCAAGCTCCTGTGCTGCTCATGGAAGGTGTGATGCATCTTGGGCATTTTCTGCATTCTGGGCGCTGGTGGCTCTGAAGTCTACAGAGGACACCACCCCTTCCCCAGCCCTCCCTGCCCTCTCCCTGCACAGCCCGGGAGCAGCCCCGGCCAGTCGCCCACACTCCCATGGCTTCCTCCTAGCTGCTTTTCCTGCCTCCTTTCTTTCCTCCAGCCACCCTCTACCCACAGCCAGTGTGGCTGCTTTTAACCATGTCATTTATAACCATGTCGTTCTCCTGCTGAAGACCTGGGGAAGGCTTCCCCTTATCCTAGGAATGAGGCTGTTTGCTTCATGGGACAGGGTCATCCTGTCTGGTGATTCAGGTTGTGCCCTGCACAGCTTTAGGGGTGTTCCTAAGATGGTGCAGTGCACAGCCCCATCGCGCTGCAGGGCCAGGGCCTTCTGAGAACTGAGGCCATGCAAAGGCCCCCTTCAAACCAGATTTCTGAAATCAAATTAGAAAGATTTCAAATGTCACCCAGAGTAACAGGCGTGAGTGTATTAGAAGGATAGGAAAGGGGGAAAGGGACTCTCAAGGAGAAGACTCCTCTCTAAGACGAGAGGTTTAACACAGCTCTCCTGCCCTCCAGTTTTATGAGGAGTCCCAGGGAAGTTTCCAGAGAGTCTGGCACAGGTCAACCTCTTAATGCTTTTTGTTTTTTGGTTATTTTGGTTTTGTTCTATACTAGGGATTGAACCTAGGGTGCTTACCACTGAACTACATGCCCAGCACTTTAAAATTTTTTTCTTTTTGAGACAGAATCTTGCTACGTTGTTGAGAGCCTCACTAAGTTGCTGAAGATGGCCTCAAACCTGTGATCCTCCTGTTTCAGCCTCCCAAGTTACTGGGATTATAGGCATGCACTGTAGCTACCTCTTGACTTTTGATTGACAGCCAGATGACACAGACTTTCAAGTCCCCACAGTCATGCCAACTCTAGGTCACGTTGGCCCAGGCTGATTGGGGAACCTGTTCTTACAGATTTTATGGTTAGGAGGAATTATCCTTATGGTCCTGAGTTCTGGGATCTGGTCTGTGTGGGTCACAGAAGCCCCCCTGCCTCAGCAGGGTAACTTGTGTTCTTATCAGCATGTCAGAGTACGGAAGGAAACCGGAGGGCAAGGGGCCAGGGCCCTGAGGCAAGTGGACAGACCAAAAACCCAAGGTGGCCTGGGAAACAGGAAGCAAAAGAGGAAAGACAGTGGATTGTCAGTGAATGCTCGCTGTCCTTGTCCCCTCTCGTCCCACCCACACCTCTAACCCCAGCCCAGTCCTTCCTAGGCCACAGCCACCATCTCCCGCGCACCCCAGGCTGACAAGGTATGCTGATTCAACCTGTGCGGCCATACTGGGAAGCACCCCAGGTGGCAGGGTCAATAGGCACAGGCCATGGTGAACAGCATGCAGGCCTCCGATTGGCCCAGCAAGATCATCATGATACAAAGTGACATTCCTGGGACTCAGAGAGCTAAGGGCAAGGGTGCCATTCAGTCACCTGAAGCTGAGCACAGAGCCTGCCTGGATGGAGACAGCAGAATGCTTGGCCCACAGGCAGTGGCAATACACATCTCAGAGAGAGCTTCCCGGCTTCCCTAGGAGAGAGGATGGACCACATCATCCGGGTGGTCAACTGCCCGCCATAGGAGCCAGGCCAGAGCCTGGCTCTTTCTCTCTGCTGGGTGATTGAGATTCCCCAGAAGCATCATGAGTATGGACAGTCAAACACCTGTGACCACACAGCACACACCCACCCAAGAGTGCAGGCCAGCAAGGCTGGGGGGCAGTGACAGCTTGGGGTGACTAGGGGCCTTCACACAGAACCAGCACAGAAGGCGGGCTCTTTTTCTTTCTTTATCCCCCTCCCCTTCCTTTCTTGTGAAATTGCTAAATTACAAGGCCTTTTGTTCTATACTGGGTTTCTAAATCCTGGGCTTTTCTTGCTTTAAATGAGGAACAGACCACACAGAGGCATTTTGTTACGTGGATTAAACGCAGACTCACCCAGAGAAATCAAATGAAGGGCAGGCCTGGCCCAGGCCGCACATAGGGAAGGTTTCCTAGCAGTCCCTTCAATAAGCCAGCTGCTGCAGCCGCCTATTATGCACAAAGGGGGTATTTTCCAAACACTTTTTCAATTAAGGGGCCAGGACTCTGGCAGATCTCCCTGACACAGTCCTTATTATTGGACCTTTCCTTTCTGCCCCTGTCATTCCCCTATGGGTCCACTGGTTCTTCTCTTTGGTATTTAATTACCCACTAGTTGCAGGAAAAAAAGAATTGATATTTAAGTATGTGACAAATAAGCATGAATATAATGATTAAATGAAAGAAATGGAGGATTAGAAATTCCAGGTTCAAGCATCTCTGCCACTCATTGCTGGGTAGGTGACTTCGCCTCCTGGGTCTCAATTTTCATCCATAAAATGGGACCAAGAATGAGAGAGACATGAGATAAAACCTACGCAGGGACTAGAACAGCATCATAATGCCTGGATCTTGGCATTTCATGTATTTCATAAGCTAAGCCTCTCACTGAGTCCCAGGAGGCACAGTTTCTTGGGTAGGGAAGGACCTGGGGGTCATCTAGTTCAAGATTTCCACTTACAGAGGAGACTGATCTCAGGGAGCCAGGAGGGGGCTCAGTGGGGCCAGGCAGCAGGGAGGTGGCAGCATCTACTATGAACACCTACTGTGTGCCAGGCCCCACAGTTGGCATCTTGCCTGCACTTGGGGCTCCAAGCCTGGCCCCAGTTTGCCCTCTACCAGGCTGCCACTGCGCCTGCTAGTGTTCATGCTCCAGGCAAATGGCACGAACCCCAGCATGTTCAGCTTGCTCCCGCCGCCAGGCCCTAAACGCCATTCTCCTGCCCTACCTCCGCATACCCATGTCACCAGTCTGAGAGTTGCAGTTACAAGTAACCGTGTTAGGTGGTAAGTAGCTAGCAATGAGCAGCGAAAGGCAGGCAAGGTCACAGGTGCTCCTCAGTTACTCTAGGGTCTTCTTGAAACTACTTCCCAAGTAAACAAGAAAGCAAAGCGCGATAATTTGTAGGAAAGAAACAGAAGCAAAAGGAGCTAATTGGGAAATATGTCAGGAGAAAAGAATTAACGGGACTAACTCTTGATTGGGTCATTGATGTTGACATGAAGGTAGGAATTATGGCTAAAGGTACCTCCATTTATCTGGGGAGGAAGCACTAAGGTAACTTCTGACCAGCGATTGACCCCAGTGCCCACATTAACATGGGATTGACTTGTAGGTGAAGCCCTCCTAAATAGGATGGCCACCATGACAGTTTCAGAGAGGACTAACTAAGGTCAAAGACTCCACCGCCCAACGTGAAGGAGGAGTTGAACAACTGATGGGTGAAAGTTGCTGAAGGAGGACCCCAATTTTCAAATTAACCATAAAACAATAACACAACTGGGGACAGTGTTATCTCCTTTGTCCTTCTCTGCCTAGAGACGGCTCACTCTCTCCCTTGAGAGTGCTTTTTGCTTAAGCCTCACTTTTCTTTCACTTTATTTTCACCTCACTTTCACTTCTAATAAAATTCTCTTGCATGACTTCTGGTATCTGACTTTAAATCTTCTTTCGTGGGAACACAGAGCCTAGGTCTGGAGTTTCAGCTTTCCTGTGACAACAGGACCCCCTGCCTCACTGTCACCACCAAGCTAGCAAAGGGGGCATTTAGCATAAAATTACAGGTTAGATCTTGAACTTCAAGGGCAAGAGAAAATGTGTGCTTCTGGAAGGTCTAGAACCAGGACCTGGTGTGCCCTGCACACCCAGGGATCCTCTAGTCCCCTCAGCACATCTCTGCCACCATCTACCAGAAACACTCAACGTGCACCATCTCAGCTGATTCTCCCTCAACCCAATATGGTATGGCTTGGACCTATTTTCCAGAGGTAGACTAAGGCACAGTGCAGGTACTGGCTTGTCCAAGCTCACAGGACCCAGGAGCCTTCCAGCCCTCCTCCTCCCCTCACCTCCATTGCTGTCTGCCTAAACACCAGCTTGAAAGGACGCAGGTGAAGCCTGGAGAAAGGCAGGGCAGCTAGCAGGTTACTGATCTGGGAGAGTTTGACCCACAAACCACACACCTGTCCCCAGATAGGGAGAGGGCCACTGAAGTGGAACTTTGCAAGTGAGAGGAACGGGTGGCTCTAGCAATGTCCCCCCAAAAGAGTTTTGGTTGCCCATCTTTTTTGGTTGTCCCCCAGGGTTTTAGGATGGCAAAGGAGCTCAGCTCCTTCCTCTAGCCCTGGCTAAGTACTCCCTGAGGCTCCACCTCTGCAGAGTGCCAGACAGTCAAAGTCACCCCCACAGTGGCAAATCATGGCTCCAGGCAGTGGGTCACACCTGCCCTCAGCCCCACACTTTCTCTAAGAGCTGGGTGTCTGCAGAGCCCCTCAGCAGAAAACAGGGAGCCCCCGTCCCGTCCCCACTTCTGCAGGCTCCAGACTGAAGCCCCCTGCTGCTTTCTTGCTCCGGGGATGCTGAAGGGAGAGGGGCCTCTCAGAAGCACAGAGATTCCTCCTCTCTCTGTGTCTCTTTAATGAGGCAAACCAGATGGAGAAAACTCAGAAGAAATGTTTTAAGAATAATGACTTTTTTGTTGTTGTTTTTCAAAACCACCCTCATTAGAAACAAATTTGAGCAGTATAAAAAGAACCAAAAGATCCCTTCAAAGTTAACGGATGGAGCGATACAAAAATAATGAGAACTGGAATTATTCTGTTTGACATGGCTGCGTGCTTTAGGTGACACTTCCTGCTAAGAAAGACCAGTGTGATGTCCCCTTCCTCTCCTTCCCTTTCAGATGCCTTTATTTACCAGGCCAGGCCTATAACACCTACCCTGTGTTCTATAAAGTAATTCCAGGACTTTTAGGTCTTGATTCCAGAACAGAATGGATTCTCTGCTCCCACCGTCTCCCAGGCACAGCGCCTCACTTCCGATGTCTGCAGTTTGATCCCTCAGTGTTCCCTCAGAAGGCCTTCCCAAAGAGGGCTTCACATCACAGTGAGTGCTGGGCGGCATTTCCTCTGCCCCTAAACTCTGTAGACTTTGGCCACCACCCTCAGGTACAGACACCCTCAGAGGGAGGTTGTGCTTCCTTGGTTTCATTTGACTCTGTCATTCATGAGATTCCACCTTCTGATCCTGTAAAAAGTGTCATGTTTCAGCGTCAGTCCATCTCTGCTTTTCTCTTTCTGGGGTACAGTGCACTCTGCTGAGCTGAGGATTCAAGTCCTCCCCTTGGCAACTTCTCTTCTCTTACTCCTTGAAGGCCTTCTCCATCCTGTCCTCTCCCCGGGAAACACTTACCTCTGCCTTCTGCCGAAGTCATTTTCTCCACAATCATTTTGTCATCTTTTTGTGGGGGTTTATATTTGCATGATTTTGTCAGACTTGTGAGTTCGGGGTTGTGTTGCTCTGTGTGCTGTGTGTCTCTGCGATGCTGTCTGTCTCTCCCCGCTGTTCCTCGCACCCTTCTGTCGTCAGAGAATCTCTGCCACAATCTTACCTGGAGCTTTGTTGTACATGGCTTAGGGGCTCAGGGATCTTTGCTCTTCCTTCTTGCAGCCATCTTCTTTGGATGGCTCTCATCTGAGTCTGGCTACATTCCCGTCCTCCCAGCTTGTTGGTTGTCTGCCCTCTTGCTGGTTCTATGCACAAGTTTATGCTGGCTCCTTTCTGTTTCTGGCTCTGCTTGAAGGCTCAACTCTCTGTTGACAAAATGGCATGAGTGGGAGAAGATGCAGGATTGTGGAATCAAGGCTGGCAGTGCTGGGCCAGAGGCCCCCCAAGTCCAGGGCTCCAGAAGGTGTGACCTTCAGCACCTTCAGGCCAGGGCTGGAGTCTGCTTCCCTCCTTCCCTTCTGCACAGATGCCCCTCCAGCGGTTTCCCTGATGGTCACCCACAAAGAAGCAGCAAGTCGCCTGCTGCCTGCTCGTCTCGCTGCTCTGCTGAGTTGGGTCAGGGTTGCCAGGGGTGGCGGCATGGGAAGGTGAGAGGCTCTGGCCATGGCCTTGCCACGCTGTGTTCTCCCAAGGGAGGCAGCTCATGAAGAGCTGGACCCAAGAATCGGATCGTCTGTTTTCTTTTCTCTCTCTGGCATTTTGCAGCTATTAGATTTGGCCTTCTGATTTTCTTACCTCTTTTTCCCTCCTTCACCCCTTTTCCTGTTTTTCTAGTTTCTTTTGACTTTTCCATTGATTTTTTAAAGTATTCTGGTCCATTTTCCTTCTCCTGGAATTCTTTTTGTTATCTCTTTCTTTATGCATCCTGCTTTTGTTTTAAAAACACTACCATTAGCTCATGTGGCCTACAGTTCTTTTTAAAGTTTTCTTTGCTCCCTGTCCTCTCCCTCTCTCTCTGGTGTGTATTTCATCTCTGTCTTCCTCTTCACTTGTTGGACTGATGCCCAGTCAAAAGGGAGGCACTACCACACCCAGGGCTTTGGGACTGTGAGGCCACCTCTCACAACTCTCTCCAGGGGGGACCTGGAACAGGGGGTCAACTGGGGGTCTTTCCCTGGAGCTGATCACTCTCCTCACAGAGTTGACCTGCACACCCCTCCAGGGAGTCACACATTCTGGAGACGCACAGGAAGAGGAGTTCCCTGGAGGAGTGAAGCCCTGCCTCTGGTTTCAGGGAGCCTCTCCTCTTGGCTGTGCCCATGTCCCTAGGCCCAAAGTCCTTCTGCCCAGTCTTTCCAGGGAACAGAACTTCAGTCTCCTGCAAAATTTCAGGGGCAGGTGTCTCTCTTCCAAGAGAGCAGAGCATCTAGAGGCCTAGCTGCTTCCTTCAGGCTCCCACAGTCCTCTGTTTCTGCCCAGTGGCCCTGAACTGGACTCCTGGCAGCTTTCTCTGGAGAGCCAGGTATTGACTTCCATTGTTATGGTCTGAATGCATGTGTCCCCCACGGTTCATAGGTTGGAACATAATACCCAGAGCAATAGTATTAAGAGAGGGGTCTACAGGAGGTGATTAGGTCACAGGGTGGGTCCTCCTGGGGGACTAATGCACTCAGAAAAGGAGTTTGCCTGAACCTACTTGCTCTTTCACCATATGAGGATACAGTGGGAATATGCAATCTGTGAGGCCTGGACCTCACCAGACACTGGGTCTGCTGGAGCCTTGACTTTGGCCTTCTAGATTCCAGAACTGTGAGCTATAAGTTTCTACTGTCTATGAATAACTCAGTTGATGGCATTTTGTTCTAGAAGGTGAGCAAACTGAAACACTCACACACCCACCGTCCAGCTCCCCAAACACCCTCTCTCATTCATATTCTCCTTGTCCTCAATGGTCTGTGATCCCTTTTTGGTGAAATGTGGGTGGGAGTTGAGGTACATTCACCAATTCAGTCTACTGACTGTAACTGGACATCCATTCCATCTATTTTCCAAGGTGCACACCATAATCAGAGTCCGCCACACCTGCCTGCCTTCACTCACCTCAGAATTCTGCCCCCAGTGAAATACCAGCTCTCTCCGAACACCTCTAATTTGCAGTTTTGCATTAGCAAGACCCATCTACCCAAAGAGGACCTTGAGGGCCTGGGTCAGTGTACAACTCTTGAGGACATAGCCATATGCCTAGATGTCAGAGTTACAGATGAAGCAAGCAAGTTGTAAACACAGACCACCTTCCTACACTGACAAATGTGCTTGCATAACCACCTGCAAAGCCAAGTTCAAATGGAAAATCCTTGGCCTCTGTGGAATTCTGCAGTAGAATATGCAGGGTGGCAACAGCTGGCCCCAGTCTGTTCCCCTTTTCTCACCTGGCTCACCCTGGACTACCTACCATGCACACCTGGGTCCACCCTCCAGCTCCTCCTATCCAGGCGCTTCTACCCACCCCTGAAAATAGGCCACATGGCCTCATTTGAGGCCTAGAGGTGCTCGTGCAATAGTGTGGCCCACTTGAGGCACATGGACCCAGGGAGGGAACTGGGACAGGTCCTGAAAGCAACTTGGATCTGGGCTGGTTAATTTTAATGTGTGTCCAGATATTTGGTTAAATTACTTTCTGGGTATAAGGGTGTTTCTGGAAGAGATTAACATTTGCATCAGTGGACTCAGTAAAGCAAATAGCCCTCCCCATGTAGGCGGCCTCATCCAAGCCATTGAGGGCATACTAGAGCCCAAGATTGAGTGACTGAGAATTTGCTGTCCCTCTCCTGTCTTTGGCTCAGACATTGGTCTTCTTCACCTTCAGAGTTGGTCTCAGACTAGAACTTACACCTTGAGCTCTCCTGGTTCTCCTGGTTTCTCCCTTATGAAACTGGAACCTTAGCGTGGGCTCTCCTGGCCTCCATCTCACCATCTGCAGATCCTGGCACTTCTCAGCCTCCATGACCACATGAGCCAATTCCTTATAATAATTCTCTATGTATAGAAATCTCTTTTATATAATATGAATCAATCTCTCTCCATATATATGCATGTATACAGAATTTATCATAAGTGATTATGTATGGATGCAGAATTTATTATAAGGAACTAATACCTGTCTGCCATTGCTTCTGTTTCTCTGGAGAACCCAGACTATTTGGAGCCATTTGGATGGAAGCTTCCAAGGTTCTAGAAACTGGAGCATTGTCTAGAAGGAAGGCGAATAGGAGATGAGAACATGCCACCCCAAAATATGCCTTTTTGGCACAGGGACTATTTTAAGCTGATTATTTTGAGAAGCTACAGACTCAGGAGAGGCTCTGAACACAGGGTAAAAGTTACCCTTCACTAAGGGAAATTTCCATCCATGAGGGAAACCTCCATTGGTCAATGTGTCTCCTCTGCACCAGGGAGAGTAGGATGACTTACCAATGTGCAAACCTCACTCTCTGGAGATTCTCCTGGCACCTCCTCATACCCAGCCTTGTCTTCCTTACCTTGCCTTAGTTCAGGGGACAATGGTCTCTAAGCCTGAGTTCCCAGCCACCTCTGTGAGACCCACTCATCTCTCCAGGGGTCTGCCCTATGTGCATGAGGTTCTTGTGTTATTAAGCTTCTGTCTCTCCAGGGGTCCATTCCAACTGAGAAAGGTAGAGACACTCCTACTCTTCATTCCCTACAGGGCAAGGGCTCCCAGTAGGCACGTCAATTTGGCTTTTGGATTCCTTGACCCTAAGGAAGGGAGGTGGCTGAAGAAAGCTCAGAGGGGGCTGACACAAAGTGTCAGAGTGGTCAGTCAGTATCTTGGGTGACTTTGTTGTCTCAGTCATGTCTGGGACAAAGGAGAGGAAAATCTTTCACTGAACGCCTGGCTCCAAGAAACCAACTCTCAAAAAGATTTTGTACCTTCCCACCTTATAGTACCATCTAACCTTCCCCTAACTCTGCTACTTCCCGTCACTGTGGCCACGCACTTCCTCAGGGAACAGAGCCCAGGAGGTGGGAGGGAAGGCTTCGGGCTCTGCCTTGCTGGTCTTCTTGCTTTCAGTGTGGACCACCATGTCCACCTCAGACCCAGTGGAGTCTTGGTCTCCCACAGTCCAGCCTGCTCTGTCTTCCTGATGACTAACGGCCATAGGCCAACATTCCACGTCATAGTGACATCTAGGGAGGCCATTGGCGGTCTAAGTGGTAGTTCCCAGCCTTTAGGATTTTGGAATCAGCAATGTTAATTTTCAGTTAATTCAGGGACCATGATTCCCATTAAGGAAGCCGCTGAACAGCAACAGCCTAGGAACCGCCTCGAATCAGTGTAGAGGGAATGTCTTTATGTTGAATAAGCTAAGCTTTGTGAAAAACGCGTTACATTTTCTTTCTGTTTCACATTTTGCCTTAGACCAGGGGAAACTTGACTCTTTTCCCATTTTTTCCACATAGACCAATATTTGGAAATGACAACTTTAAAGCATGTAATGAGAGAAATTAAAAAGTCATTATGTGAACACGAAGGCGTGCCAGTCTGCAGATTGCTGGATGGGAGTGGAGTCCACAGGGAAGGGAAGTGGTTCTGAGGGATCCCCTCCTCTCAGCAGAGCTTGCTCCAGTGCTGTGGATGCTGGGCATGTGGGCTCAGCCCAGCCTCTGGGGCTTCTGCCCTCCTTGCAGTCCCAAACTCATCTTTCCTAGGCGGCATCTAGACTGCACCTACTCTGCAGTGACAGGGTTGGGTTTGGGTCTGGGTTCCTTCTTCCCTCCTCCCAGGCCAGGACTAGGGGATGCTTCTCTCCCCTCTCAGACTGCCACAGGGCTCGCCCTGCCAGCAATGCCAGCACTTGCCCACCAGGATGTTTGGAGCTCAGCCCATGAGCCTCCTCAGACCCCTACAAGAACTGCCCTGTCCCCTGCTTCTTAGCCACTTCCAGCCATTCCTGTGCATCCACTGGAGGGAGCTAATACTTAATGTCACACACTGTCATGGCCTGTCAGCTTCTGTCCTCCAGAGGAGCCTGCTGCCCCCAGGTGTGGTGGAGATATCTTGTCCAGGCCCCATTCCCTTCTCTTCTCTAAGAGGACTGGGGCCAGGGCCAGCCATGGACTTGCTCTTACACAAGACCAAGTGTAGCTTCAGATTGAACAAGGTGTGGGGTACAGGCAGAGAGCACTGCCTGTGCCACACTAGCTGGGGCTCTGTCCACAAGCATGACAGTCCCAGGGCGATGTTGGGATTTTATGCGTCTCTTGGTGAAATAGATTAAGATCCAGCACAAAATTCTGCTCCTTTTGAAGACTGCCTTCTTCCTGGCCACCCATCAGTCACAGCGGCCCTGGCCCCAATGGCTCTGGCCTGTCCTGGAGACTGTCCCCTGTGATTTGCAAGTTAAATCAAATGCTGCTCTTCAGGACAGATGCAATGAGCTGCCCTCTCGCCTTCCCCTGCTGCTGCTGGACTGGGTCTCCTCGTGCTCCCGACCAGGCCAGGCAAGCCTGATGGTGGCTCACTGCACAAGGACTGGGTAACATGATCCTTTGGTCCCTCACTCTAACCAACCAAATAGGCAGGAACTGTCAGAGGACAGAGCAGAGTCCCAGATCAAGCTGTTGCCCAAAGTTTCCCCACTGGTTCGTGGGGGCAGGGAAGGAGTACAGTTCCAACTCTGGTGGCTTGACTCCCTCGGGTCAGAGGCCACCTGCAGCATCTGCTCTGGTCTCCACCAGGAGGCAGGCATCCCAACCTGAACCACTACCACTGCTCAGAGAGGGCCGTGTTCCCCCTCTGTCCCCTGACCTGGGCCTCTATGACCAGGACCCTCCACTCTCCCCGCAAGGCCCAGCCTTTGGCCCCCTGTGAGCATATGTCCCCTCAGGAGCTGCATTTTACCACGAATCCCCCCTTGTGCTTGTCATGGGAAGACAGCTTTCAGTCTGCTCAAGGACCTCAGGTCATCCGTGCCTGCATTTCCCACACCCGGGCTGTGTTACTCTTGCTTGGCTGTCTGTCACTGAAACACCAGCCACCAGAGCCCTTTCCCTTTCAAATCTGAAGGCAACACCTGCAGGTGACAAAATGGAGGGTCACCAATTACCCCAACAGAATAGGACCTCTCAGTCCCCATCTGGTGAGGGACTTGAGCAGGGGAGGGAGAAGTGTGTGTGCCCTCCGCTTGTTCCACACCAGAATCCACGAGGGTCTTCCCACTGTTCCTGCTTCCCTCAGGGGCCAAGCCTTCAGGACCTGCCTGCCGTGCGCTCTGGCTGCCACCCACAGGGAAATCTGTGGTTTGCCCAGAATTTCTAGAAATGTAAGTTGAGTCAGGGGAGGACCAGGACTGGGCTCAGGAGGCCCTGCAGGCACCAGAGACCTGGGGCTAGTGTCTCCTCCCTAGGCCTTCTCGCTGCTCTGCTGAGGAGACAATCCAAATCACCTCCAGCTCTACATGCCCAGCCATCTTTTTGTAATTAATATTTCAGCTGATTACATGCGTCAGAAGAAACTAAACAGAATGAGGAGGATAAAAACCAAAAGGGTTTGGGTTGGAATTCATATAACGCACACGCCCTAGGATGGGTCCAGGATGAAAAGCCTCTTAAAATATGAGCAGACAAAGCAGGAGCCGAGCTCTGCTGCTGAAGCAGAGGGGAACCTGAGCTGCTCCCAGGGCCTCTGTGGGAAAGAATGGCCTGCTGGGCTGGGCTGGGCTGGGCTGGGTGGGATGAGGTGGCCTGGGGTAGCCGAGACCTGCACAGAACCTCAGGAGCCAGCCCTGCCCATGAGAGTTTAAGCCTAACAAAGAAGCCTTGTGCAGTCAGGAGCTCAGGGCTCCATGTCTTTGTGCTGTGACCCAAAGGAAAGCCCCTGTGTCTGCCTCTGGACATCCATTTCTTCTACCCCATTCATGCCCAGCCGTCTCCTGGTGCGCACGCAAGCCCTGGCTAAGCGTCCACTGTCTGTTCTTGTCTAAGGTCACCAAGGAGGGCAATGAGAGAGACTTTCTGGCTCCTGGGAGCTCTCAATGAATTTGCATACCTCTGGGGAATTCTGGAATGATCCAGACCTGGGTATAATTTCAGACCTGTGTAACTTTTCCAGAGTCTGGGACAGAAACTCAACCTCTAAGCATTTGCAAGGAACAGCAGGAAAACTCAACCCTCCTTCTTTCCACAAACACATTGGGAATGAGAGCTTCATAGTTGAGAATCTCTTAAAAGAAAATACAGCTGAATGTGTTGGGTGGAGAGGCCAACAGGCCCAGGAGGGGCCAAGGCACCAGTCTGTGCTCACCTGTGATTGGGGTGTCCAGCTCTTTCCACTGGCCCCACCTGCCCAGTATCTTGAGGTCCATTGGAAATCCCAAGGGGGAAAGAAAGTTTTCCACAGTTTAAGAAAACTGCTTTGGTATATCTATGTCTCTCTCTTGCAGATTATGTACTAGGCCTTGTAGACACTTCTCAACTGTTAGCTCATTGGCCCATTTTACATGTGAGAAACTAAGGCAAAGTTGAGAGTCTAAGGTATAGATGAGAAACTAAGGCACTGAGAGATGAGGTCACATCACTACTACACAGCAGAAGTGGGAGCTCAGGTTGACTGTCTCGGAAAGACTGGGTCCGGGCAGATGGGGGCCAGCAGGTCTGGTTCAAGACTTTAGGCCTGGGGCTGGTTGAGAGCCACAGACACTGTAGGGAGCCATGTGAGTGGTCCCAATGGGCAGTACAGAGAGGAGGGATACCAGACTGTCACAAGGCCCCCTGCCCAAATCCCCCAAGAGATAGGTCAGCAGGGCCAGTTCCCAGAAGGAGCACGGCCCTGCAGGAAGGGAAGGGGCACCGAGCACTGGCCAACAGCCTGAGGTCTCTCCTTGATGGGGAGGAAACTGAGTCCTGGCCGGGCCAGCAGGGAGTGGGCCTTTTGGGGCCTTTGAAAGAAGCCAGACCTCACATCCTTAGGATCTTCTGGAAGTGCTGTCTCCCAGGAAAGGGAGGTTCTCCAGCACATTCCCGGGTGCAGCCCGCCCTCTGCTGGCCTGAGGGGACCTGAAGACTCAGCCTCTGGTTGTCTAGTCTTCATGGGGTTCTCAGATGACCCTGAGTCCCATACTTATAAACTGGGAGTGGCAGTTTGAAAAGTCAGTAATCCGGTGTTGTGCAGAATGTACTGCCCCTTCTAACCCCTTGCTTAAATCGAAAACTTTTAGTTTCTGTGAATTGAATAAAATATGTGAGTGGAATATTTTGTCACTTGGCAGGGAGACCAGTGTCTGGGGCAGAGGGTAGAAGGGCCAG
Organism: Xerus rutilus; assembly: GCA_028644305.1. Classification (NCBI taxonomy): domain Eukaryota; kingdom Metazoa; phylum Chordata; class Mammalia; order Rodentia; family Sciuridae; genus Xerus; species Xerus rutilus. Next base: position 6,586,650 of record CM053404.1, on the reverse strand, counting down.
ACTCCAGGTCACCCCACCCCAGTATATTGGGATCCATTCAAGTTTACGCGGACACAAGACTGGCTTTACTTGGGAATTGGATCCCCTTGACCAGGGGCTGGCACAGCCTTCATCCCAGACCTTTGGTGTGGGGCGGGGCTCACGTTCCAGAGGCAGAAGCTGGAGCTGGCAGTCAAGACTCAAGTGCCTGAAATGCTTGACTCAGGCCCAACCGTTAGGAGCAGGGAGTGTCAGTCCTGTTGGGAGCACAGTCTCCTGCTGCTTTAACTGGGTCTCCCTCTGCTAACTTCATTAAGTCAGACTAGATATTTTTCAAAGCTCTTTCACAGTCGTTATGAAATATACTCTGGTTCCATAGGACAATCAGAGGATCTAAGTCCACCGATCTGCTTCTTTTACTGACCACCCAACTCAATCCCCAATAAGATTCCAGAATGACTTCCGATCAGCACTGGTGGCAGAAGGAACAATGTTGCTCTCCCTTGTCCAGGACCCTGGACTCACCCTTACCACTGGCTGAAATCTAAGTAAGATTGAAATTCCAAGCCACAAGCCGAGTGGTAATTAATTTTCTCTAACTGGTCTTTGGAGTCCAGCCCCCATTCACCTATGGCCACAAGCACCCTCTCAGCACTTCTGGGAACACTTTGGGGACTCGGTCTTTTCTTGGCTCCAGGGACACTATCTCCTTCTACAGTCTGTCCACTCCTGAGGATTAAGGATGTTGACTTGCTGCAGATGTCTCCGGTGTCCTCCCACAGGCCAGACTTTCCCATGCATGCAGTTAAAACAGCAATGTCACTCTCATCTGCTGACCCTCAACCATACCATTGGTGCAGAGACTCTTTCTACAGCCAAAATTCCAACTTAAGTTAATTATAAGTAAAGTGAAGTTCAAATCGAATGCCTTAAACCACAGGCAGCTGTGGCTACCGTTCAGGACAGCACAGGTGGGGACACTCTCATCATCACGAGAAATCCAGCTGGACAGCCCTGCTCCGGTCTGGCTCAGGGAACAAGATATACTGGTCCATCTCCTTGTCCCTAACCCAACCCCAGTACCTTCCTGGCAGGCAGGGGATTCTCTCTGAAGTGTAACTCAGCTCAGACCACAAGTGTCTTAAACTCTCCCGTGGCCTGTTCTGGTAACCAGAAAATCTCCCCTTCCTCAGGACCCCAGGATCAACCAACATTCAGCCAATTATCTACTGAAAAATCAGGTCCCAGGAAAGTGTGATCAGAGGTGACAAGCAGGGAGCCACAAGCCCAGACTCCTGCCTCTGAGGAGCTGTGTGTGGTGGGAGTGTGGGGACCCTAATAACTAAACCATTCCAGAGAAAGCAGCAGAAGAGGGCTAGGGGGGTGGGAATGCCTGGGAAGGGGAAGGGTGGCTTCACTGCCGGGTGACAGGTGAGCCCTCCACTGACCCAGGGTGGCAGCCTGGGTATTGAAGGGCTCATGGAGTCAGAAAGAAGGCTCTGGAGGGTGGGTGGGCCATGCAGGCTTTGGAGGGCCACCAGAAGGACTTGGACTTTCCTCTGACCCAGTGGGAAGTCACGGCAGGCTCCAGCAGAGCGCAGCCCCCCCCCAACCCCCGCCCCGCAAATCTGCAAGACTCCCTGGACTGCTGGCAGAGCAGGGACTGCTACAGAGGGCCATGGCCTGGTCACCAGTAGAGGGTGATGGCCCTGTGGATCTTCATCACAGCGAGGGAGGAGAGGGGTATCAGTGGATCCTAGAGGAATGGGGAGGAGTCGGGAGGGGTAGCAGAGTGCAGGCTGGCTCTGTGCTGGGCCTAAGCCTGAGCTGGGAGAGGCAGCCCCCAGGCAGGGGAGTGGTGGGCCTGCAGGTGGGCGCAAGCAGGTGAAGGTGGGAGCCAGCGCTCCCTGACAACCAGTGCAGGGCAAACTGGGCAGATGCTGGAGTCCACAGTGCTGCCCAGCGGCTGCCCTGGGGCGTTAGCCACAGGTGCCATGTAGGTGGGACTGCCGGTCTCCTCTCCCCTTGCTCCGCCCCTCAGTCTGGAGCTCACGCCTCCTGTCTACCCACAAACTCCCAAGTAGCCCCCACCCAGCTCCTCTCTCATGCCACGTGCCCTCAGCAGCCCAGAGAAGACCTTGACCGCTTGCATGCTGTTGCCCAGCCTCCATAGGACAGGAGTCCCCAGGGCTGGACAGGGCCTGGCCTGCAGGCACTCGGGATCTGCCTTGGCCTCCCTGCGGCCCCCTAGGTGTTCCACGCAGGTGACCACCTGTTGGTCAGGGACCCACATGTCCCTAGAGTGGAGGAGCCCCTTCCCTCGCCCACAGGACCCAGCCCGCGTGAGACTCCCACACCCACACAAACCCCAAACACATCCACACACGAACACACACCATCACAAGCACACACCCTGCACACGCGCACAGGACATGCCGCTCCACACTCCAGCGCTGGACCCTCCTCTGTCCCTCCGCCCCACCCACTTCTGTGGGGAGGCCTCGAGCCGGCGCTCCTGATGTACCCTGGCTGGCCGAGCGCAGCCTGTGAAGTGCTGATGCTGAGTTTGATTTCTGCCAAAGAACGGCTTGGAAGCTTCTCTGTTGAGCAGGGAAACAGCAAAGTTCTCCACTCTCCCCGGACTCGAGTCAGCCCCGTGGAGCTCTCTCAACTGCCCCAAAACACTGAAAACTGCAGATGTGTGTGAGGGCAAGAGTGGAAATGATATGAGCCTGGGGGCCTGTTAACCACGTCCCCTTGTCACCCCAGCCTCAGCAGCCTGGCCTCCCTGGAACCCTGGGGGAGGAGGCCAGAGCCCAAGGGAGCAGAGAGAGGCCCCCTGGAGGAGGCTCTGCACAGCCCCTTCCACGCCCGCGGCCTCTAGGGCTGACTGCGTGGGGCGGAGGCCTCCTCATCTCTGCTGGAGTGAATGGTCAGTTTACTTGTATGCTAGTTTTTCAAAAATTTTGGTGAGCGCACTTTGACCCCAGCCCAGGAAGCAGCACTCTAGAGGTGGGGTCATCTGCCCATCCTCCACCTGCCCCACCCTGGACACACTGGAGCCACCCTGGCGAGGACCGGCCCTCAAGGACCCGACCAGCCATGCCCAGGCCTGGCGATTGTGCAGTTCTCCACCATCAGCAGCAACTGAGGAGGGATCTGCTCTGTGGACACACCCCTTCCTGCTATTCTCTAGTTACTAGAAGCTTCCATCAGGTTCTCCTTCCTCTGAACACACTCAGGACCAAACAGATTAATGTCCAGGTGTGAGGATAAGAGGTGGCAGGCAATAGGACAGGGAGTGCGCTCTCTCCTCTCTCTTTCTCTCTCCTTCTCCAGCTTGTAGACACTGAAGGCCACCTAGCCATGGACACCTGCCAGAACTCCACAGTGGCCTGTGGTCCCAGCATCCCGAATCCACAGCTCAGGCAAGTGGCCCTCAGCAGAGGCAAGACAAGAGGAGTGGCCCCGGCTCCCACTTTCCTGTGTGGCCTGCAACTAGAGTGACCTTGACTGAGAGCCTGTTGGTCCCCCTAAGCCCAACCCATCCTCCGGGAAGGGAGCAGTCAACAACTGTATTAACCCTCCAGGGAGCATGGCCTCCTCAGGGCATGACCCCCTTCATTCTTTCCTTTCCTGAAGACTTGATTTATCTTGTTCACTCTTTGTGTGTCTGTATTTGGATTTGGCATACTCTGCTGGGGAGGGAATTGGCTTTGGATGCTTATAAGCCCAGAGTTGCTTACAAATTCCTAATTTGGGAGCACAAGTGCTCCAATTTGGCTGTTGGCACCAACCCATCCAGCTCCCGGAAGTGCAAGATTCTGCATAGACTGGGGACATGGAGCCTGGCGCCCTCCTCCCCAGCTCCTTGGAGTAGACCTCCTCTCTTAGGGATTCTCAGGTTTCCTTGTGTTCTTGGCCCCTTAGCTGTGCTGCTGTGGAGCTCACAGCCCCATCCCTGTGAGCCTTGCTGTTCCCTGTCCTCCCTCTGCTCCTCGCAGGAGGCCTGCTCCTTGCCTTTTGGGCTCTCCTGGGTCAGGGAGGAAAGTGACTGTTGATGAAGAGAAAACCACATCTGTTTTGCAATCTTTGCTTATTCCTGGACTGAGGCTCTTGAAGTTAAGAGCTAGGAATTTGCCACCTTTACATTTCATTTGTGGTTTTCTCAGGGGGCAGTGTGGTCTCCTAACTCACAACTCAAAGGGCTCTGCAGAGTTAGAAGGAGCCCATGGCCCATTTCCTCTCCTTCAGCTGCTGGGCTGGGTTCTGCCAGGCTGCCTGGCTGGGCTCCCGCTGGCCCATGATCTTCTCTGCCTGGGGACAGACTGAACTCATCACGCCTGCTCCTCACCTTTCCCATGCTCACTCCCATCCATGAGACTCTCCGTGCCCTCCTGTGGAGGGCATGACACTCTGCCTCATCCTTGACCCCCATGCAACTCGCTCTGGAATGGGATGTTGGCAGATAGACACGACAGAAGCTAGAAAAAGCATTTGCATCTTCCCTGGTCTCCAGCTCCTCGCCCTCTGCCACAAGAGCTACGTGTGTTAGCTTGTCACTCTGACCGAAATACAACTTAGAGGAGGGAAAGCTTACTTCGACTCTTGGTTTCAGAGGTTCAGTCCACGGTGGGCTGACTTCATTGCTCTGGGCCCAAGATGAGGCAGAACATCATGGTGGAAGGGCAGCCAGGAAGCAGAGAGGCTGAAGTGAAGAAAGGGCCAGAGGGAAAATGAACCCTTTCAGGGCATACCCCTAGTGACTTCCCTTCTCCAGCCATGCTCCACCTGCCCATAGTTACTACCCAGTCCATTCAAATTAGGATGCACTGATTGAGTTACAGCTATTTCACCCCCGAACGTCCCTGCATTAACACAGGAGTTTTGAGGGGACACATTATATCCAAATCATAACACAAGGACAAGCCATGTGCGGCACCAGGCCACATATTAACTGTGGATAATTGTGTCTCATCTATATCACCCAGCCTGTGGCTAACTAGCATACATGTGCATGATCCCAGATGAGACCAAGAGAACTACCTGCTAGAACTGCCTGCGTCTGTGATCCACTCACCCATGGTTCAGGGTCATATTGCAATACTGAGGTTTTGTGGCTGTTTGATATCCAGCCTTGCTGTGGCCATTTATGACAGATTCACTTGATCACCAACCAGCTGTCAGAGGAAGCTTCAGGTTCTCTGCTGTCCCAGGACCCAGCCCAGTGCTGGGTGCAGCAGGGAGCAAAAGATACCAATGGAAAGGAACTGGTGTCAGGTGGACCCAAGTGGACCAAGTCTTCTGTCTATAGCAGTGTGACTTTGGGCAAGCTGGCTATCTCCTCTCACCTCTGACATGAGCTTATAGGTATTACTATAAATAATAAGTCTCATAGCTGACATTTGTTGAGTAATTGTGTGTCTACAAGAATGTTAAGAAGATATATATCAATCATTAGATTTACACCAAAACCCTGCAAAACACACATCTGTTTTATAGAAGAAACTGGGGTATGGTAAAGTTCATACAGTACACGGTACATGCTATATTGTTTTGTTTTTTGTGTTCTTCTTTGAATAGCATATGGAACTGTCTATATGACATGATCTCAACGAAGCCAAATATGTAGAAATGAAACTGGAAAAAAATAAGGAGGTATGAATAGCACTTTCCCCTATGTACTAGATTTTGGAATTTTTTCTTTATTTTTATATTAACTTAAATTTTTATAAGTGTGTATTATCTTTGCAATAAGATGCAGCTCAGTGGTGGAGTTATTGCTTAATGCACCAGTGCCCTGGATTCAATCCTCAGCACGGGGGAGAAAAAGCAACATTTTTGAAAATTCCTCTTCACTCAGTATCTGACTGAACCCCTGTGTCCCGTGGGTCATGACAATGTCTGGCTTTGGAGTTCCTGCCTCCATTTTTGCAACTGTGGTCTGTGTAAGGCCTCCACTCCCTAGAGGGTTGGTCACTGTGGACTGCTCCTAGAGGGACATAGAAGTGCTAATGTGATACACTTCAGTGAGGGCCAGCTAGGCTGGGGCAAAAAACAGAGCTGAAACCACTGCAGCTCACACACACAGAAAGGGACTTGGCTTCTCAGGGCTTGCTAAGGACTGTCCTCTGACCCAGACCAGTCAGAAAGCTGGTGGCCTTTTCAGAAGAATGTGTTGGAAAGTACCAGAAAGCAGCTGACACCCTGGCCTGAAAGACCAAGAATCCAGAGAGAGGTGAGACAGGAGAAGATGTTCCCTCCTCCCAGGGAATCCTGGACAGGGGCATCTGAGCTGCTTGAGGGAGCAGGGAAACCAGCCAAGGCGTCAGGGGGCTTCTAGCTCTGAAAAGAAAAAAACAGATTCTTGGGGGTGGGGGAGCCAGAATCCTATACGATAGGACAGAGAACTAAGGCCAACTCTCAGCCAGTTTTCAAGATATTCAAAGATTTCTGGAGCTGCACAAAAGGGAAGGTAGGAAGATAAACACTGACTGAGGACATAAGAACTAGAAGTCAGAACACATCATGGGCAAGAGCCCTTGTGAACACCCCAGCCTCTCCACAGGGAACACCAAAGCTGGACTCCTGGAGCAGCATGAAAGGGGAGCAGAGACACCAGAGGTGCCACTTGCCTGAGGTCTCTCAGTCCTGACTGACCCCACAGCATGTCCACCTACCAGAGCAAAGAACAAACACTGTCCAGCAGGCAATGGGCATCCACAGGCTTTCAGGAGACAGGACCAAACAGTCAAACACAGGGAAGTCAGGAGAAAGAAGCCCACAGGCGCTTCCCACAGTTGACAAGGGCCAGAGAGAAGCATGGGTAAAATAATAAAGACCATAGAGGAGAGGACGGAGGGAAGAAAAGGTTTCATCAGAGACTGGAAAGCCATGAAAGGAATTAAGTGGAAAATTTGAGAACTAAAAAGTGAAAAAACAGATTAAAATTTCAGTAAATAGATTGAACACTAGTATGTTCTTATTAATAATCTATTATTGATAGATTAAAACTAGCAACAAAGAGGATTATTGAAGAGGAAATAAATCAATACAAAAAATTCAGACTGAAACACAGAGAAAAATAGAAAATCAGGAAGAGCATAAAGGTGTAAAGACCTGATCTGTATGTGACAGCAGCCCAGATAAAAGGAAGTAGCAGGTAAAAAAAAAAAATACTCAAAGAGTTAATAGAGGACAGTTTTCCAAAACTGAGGAAAGACATTAATCCACAGATTAAAATCACTACATGCTTTCAGCAAGATAAATGCAAAAGAAATTATACAGCTAAAAAAACAAAGACAAAAAGAAAATCTTGGCAGAGAGAAAAGAAGCATCTCCTTCCACAGAGCAAACAGACTAAATTTGGCTTTCTAATGGAAATGACATGTGTAAAGTGCTGGAAGGAAGGAGGGCTGCCATCCTGGAATTCTGTATCCAGTGAAAACAGCCTTCAAAAATGAAGCAGAAGTGCAGATATTTAAAGGAGACAAAACAGACTTTGTCACTTGTACACCCCATCTAAACCAAGTGAGAGGAAAGGAACCCAGAGAAAACTGAACTGCATGAACTGCATGAACTGCATAAGAGCTACAGAAAGAGGAAATATATAATTATAAATAAATATATGATGATACCACTCATCAAAAATTATGTCTTGGGGCTGGGGTTGTGGCTCAGTGGTGGAGTACCTGCCTGGCATGTGTGAGGCACTCAGCACCACATAAAAAATAAATAAACAAAATAAAGTAATAAAACAATCGCATCTTGTGAGATTTAAAAATATGTGTAGAATTAAAATGTGTGATGACAGTAAAAGAAAAGAACTGGAGCAATAAAGTGTTTTAAAGTCTCAACGTTTTATGGAAGAAATAATAACAGTCCTAAGTTATATTAGACAGTAGTAATCATGATGCATGCAGTAATATTCAAGGTAATTACAAAAATAAAAATAGAAGAATATGTAAGTGCCAGCTTTGTACAGAGAAAATGGAAGAATAAAGCTATAAGAAAGCAAAGACCCAAAGACACAGGAAAGTAGCATTAAACAGGTGCAGCACATGGGAAAATGTCATCTGTGAATCCAAAGACATTAATAATTATACTCAATAAAATTGGACTGAATACTCCAAGACTCAAATTGTCAGATAGACTTTCTTTTGTTTCTTTGTCGTTTTTGTTGTTGCCAGGGAACAAACTCAGGGCCTGTGCGCACCGGGCAAGTGCTCTACCATGGAGCTACACCCCCAGACCAGAAAGACTTCTTAAAAATCTAAATTATCCCAGC